>OY728163.1:1756567136-1757167136 GCA_963277665.1 Viscum album
GATCTGTAAAACACTTTCACAAATTTGGGACACTTACTAAATCATCTTTTAAGTCAATATCCTTCCATTCATCCAAATATATTAGATTTGGACTTCATGAATTTTTTTGGAAAACACAATATCCATATTCCAAAAGACATCCCCATAACTCAAAATGATTACAAAATTTCCTTGATGAATATTGGAATATTCAAATTTCATATCATTTTCTGTCTCTATATCAAAATAGGAATTTAACGGTGGGTTTAACAATCACAATATTCTTCTAAGACGGTTTTAGAAAACTACTGCTCCATCATACGTCAGTATTAATTTAGCAGTGGGTTTTCAAAATGATCAAATAATGATTTTAAGGAAGTTTAAACCACCAGAAAATCAATTTGTTATTTATTTTATCTTTTTCAAAGATAAAATTTTTAAAAAAAATCATAATTAATTTTTTTATTAGTTTATTAACTTATTAACTTTTATTTTTTTCTTTTTATTTATATTATTATTTTATTATTATTATTTTATTATTATCAAAATTATTTTATCATTATTTTATTATTTTTGTTAATTTTTTAATTCTTATAGTTAATTTAATTTTTGTTACTATGCACGAGAAGATGGACATGCATGTATATACTAGATACAGAATCCCTGTGTTATGTGAGATTTAAACCCCTTGCCTCTTATTTATTCTCGAAAGACATAGCACTCTAGTTGGCACTTAATGTATTTAATAAATATAAATTAATATACTTATATATATATATATTAATGTATAAAAATAAACTAATAATAAATATATATATATATATATATATAAAAATAAACAATAAAATAATATCGAAAAATAAAAAGATAATAAAAAATTATAAGTTTAATAATAAATTAATAATTGAATAATTGTAAATTAAAAATAAACATTAATAAATTACAAATAAAATAAAAATTAATGTATACAAAAATAATAATAAATAAATAATAAATAAATAAATAAATAAAATACATATAAAAATTGTATATTTAATAAAATAATAAAATAAAATGAAAAATTATTAAATAGTAAATAAATAACAAATAATAAATAATAAATAAGTAGTAACTAATAAATTAATAATATTTAATAAATAAAAAAAAAGTACGTAAATAAAAAATAAAAAATAAAATATATATAAATAATAAATAATAAATAATAAATAATTAGTAAATTAATAAAAAATAATTAGTAAATATTTAATAATAAATTAATAAATAATGACTAAATTAATAATGAATAATAAATAAAAAAATAAATAAATAGACCATAAATGAGAAATAAATAAATAAATAAACAAACATAACATAAATGAGTAATAAATAAATAAATAAATAAATAAACCCTAAATTAGTAATAAAAAAAATAATATTTAATTAATTAATAATGAATAAATATTGTATAAATAATGTATAAGTAATGTATAAATATTTTATAAAAACTAAATAAATTAGTAAAACATATATAATAATATAATAAATATTAAATAATATATAATGAATAACAAATAATTATTAAATAATTATTAAATAGTTAAAAAATAATTGAAAACTAATTAATAAATAATGAAAAAATAAATCATAAATAATAAAAATAAATCATAAACAAATAAATAATTAGCAATAAATGTATAATAAATTAATATGAACTGAATAATAAAAAATGAATAAATAATAAATAATTATTTTAACGAAATTTAATAATAAAAATAAATCTATAAATTATAAATTAATAAATATTAAATCATATTATTAAATAATAAATGATAAATAATAGTTAAGAATTAATAATTAATAATTAATAATTAATAACTAATAACTAATAATTTATCATTTATCATTTATAATTTATAATTTCTAATGAAAATTAAATAAATAAAAATTTTTTTAAAAATATCTGTAAATATATACTCATAAAAAATATCATTAATATATAAAAAACCACATTTATGATTCACAAATATATATAAACACATAAATATAAAATTGTATAGGAATATAAATATATATATAAGAACAAGTAAATATATATATATATATTAATATTTATTTACAAATATTAGAATATAAATGTAAATATATATCTACTTATCAATACACATATATAAGTATATATTAAAATTACTTATATGTGTGTGTATATATTTTCAAATATTTTTACTACAATTTCATTTATATACTATATTTAATGGTAATGATGTATTTAATAAAAACACTTTTATATATGATGCACTCACAAAAAGTACATAATTATATTTCTTAAAAAAACAAATGTATTTAAATTTATATGTATTTAGTTACATATATTAAAATATAAACATAAATATATATTTTTTTTAATTGAAACCCACTTGTCTATATATAAACAATACTTTAAAGGTATATAAATAATAATTATTTCATTTTTATATGGTATATAATATTGATAATTACTTATTTTAAATGAAATGAATAAAAAATATTCATTTCCATATGGTTTATGTGTTTAAAAACAAATTTTTAGTTAAATATGTATTCATACATGTATTTTATTATAAGTAAACATAAGAAAATAGGTATACATTTATTTAAAAATAATACTACATTATAAAAAATGATAAAACATATAAAATAATTTCAATATAAATACTGTCTCTCGGAATATATTCAGTCCCCATTAAAAAGGAAATAATTCCCACCGTAAATGAGCCTAAAATTCCATCGAATTTTAAATAATATGGACACCCCGACTAGAAAACACAGTTATATAGGGATTCAGGGAATCTTTTGACCATAAGAAAATATTGACTATGGTCAGTATAGGCATCATGGTGTAGAGCTTATCACAGGTTTTTATGTTATATGTTATAGATCCCAAATTGATACACTGATCAAAAGTTATGGTTGCTTGAAGTTCAAGTTCAATTTGTTACATTTCATGAAAAAAATATATTTTATTTTTTTTATTATTAAAAATTAAAAAAATTATTTTATTTTATTTCATTTTGAATGCTAATATTTTATTGTTTTTGTAGCCAAACGGACTTCTAGATCAAATGTTATTGTTATTTGATGCCAAAGTCTTACTTTCAACTTATTAAATACTTATTTTAAGTTTCAAATTATCATTAACTAATAAATATAAGTATATGTTGATTAAAATATTATATTTAATTAAAATTATAGATAATAAACATCTTATGATTGTAAGTAATAAATAATAAATCAAAAAATATTTATTTCACCCTTTAATTTAGTGGAGGGTTTTTAAGACCGCCACCATTTCCTGGTGGTTTTTTAAAAAACCACTGCTAAAAATAATTTTATATTTCATTGGAAAAAATAATTTTTAAAAAATTAATTAAAAATAATTTAGCAGTGATTTTTAAAACAACTTATATTTTTCCTAGAAAACATTTAGTGGTGTTTTTCAAAACTGCCACAAAAAAACCACCGCTAAATTAGTTATTTCTTTTAGTTGTTAAACTTATTGTGAATTTATATATTCAATGTAGTCATTTGGAATCAACTGGTGAATTTATATACATATACTTCACTCTATGATTATTTTGTATATACCTCTAATACAACTTATCACTACACTTGATCAATTTCAGCCTTTGGATTATGATGATTTCATTATACATGCATCTAAATATTTTTATATACTGATGAACTCTCATTTAACACAACTTGAATTGTTCCATTTTTTATTTTACCAAAATTTTATTAAGCTTCTACTTCTTTTTTGAGACTCGTCCACATTGTCTCTACTTTCGATTCCCTTAACATATGCCTAATATTCTATTTACATGAATACTAGTGATACAAATTTTTCTTCATTTTCTTGTCACAATATTCATGTTCCCTTAGTATAACGCTCCTATTGAACTCTTCTTGATGGAATAATCAGTAATTCTATATTAATTTAATCTTTATATATCTTATGTTACAGTGATATTTGAATCTATATGATCAATATAGAAGATGTTGAAATAATTTCCTTACCACCCAATTGGTTTTCAAAAAATCCCCATTACTGAAAAATAGTTGGACGGTTATGTATTAAAAATAGATCATTCCATTCCATATTATCAGCCTTCATATTAAATTCCTTCGATGTGTCAAATTTTATATCACATTTTTTAATGAGACCATTCATGTGCTCTACAAAAATTTCAATTAGTATTATTCTTCTATATGTTTGTGACCTCAATGTCTTTATGAGAATTTATTCTCATGTGATATCAATGTGTATTGAACATTTCGCCATTCCTATAGAACACACACATAAATTGATGAATATTTCATTATACAAAAAAATACACTTATACCATTTGATCAATCAGAGTATTTAAACTCTATATCATTGGATGAAATAAAAAATATATTGGATTCAATTTATTATATAATAAACCAATTCATCCAATGTTTAAAAATATTTTTTCATATGGCTCAAAAATAGTTGAAATTTATAAAAACCCATCATAATCCAATAGGGTTCATCAAATGGTTCATTCATCATGGGACAATAAATATATGTATGAATGAGATTTAATGGGTTAGATATATGAATCCATATTTTTGTGAAAGATTAATTGAAAAATTAAAAAATTTCCATATATATCATATTTAATTTCATTTTCTCTGCATCATTGAAAAATAACAAACATTGTATCCTTGGGTATTATTTCTCATGTTCTTTGGACTAATAACTGGATGCCTTCAATTCCATAATACGATTTCTACCTGCCATCCCAAGTATCATGAATTTAAAATATCACCAAAATAAAAAAATAAACCACATCGTTTATGTCCACTAGATAATTAATATAAACATTTAAATATGGCTACCATTAATTAATTCTTTTTAAGACTAAATTATATCCATTATCAACATGCTGAGACAAAATTAGTGAGTTTTGTTTCAATCTATCCACAAATATATTGATCTTCTCCAGTTGTATATT
Source organism: Viscum album (assembly GCA_963277665.1). Lineage (NCBI taxonomy): Eukaryota > Viridiplantae > Streptophyta > Magnoliopsida > Santalales > Viscaceae > Viscum > Viscum album. The sequence goes on from OY728163.1 coordinate 1,756,572,107, forward strand.
ATATTTAATGAGCACTAACAAATACATCATATAATAAGCAACATATCATTTATAATTTTCACTAATTCATCCACACATTTCAAAAAATAATTCATGATTTCCAAATCTATTTTTATTTTTCTATATTTGATAGAAAATATATATGTGTGTTACTTTTATGATGCTTTGAGTGGAACATCAACTACTAATTCCTTAACAAATAATATTTATTTCTAATTCTAAAAGTTATTAGTATCAAAATTCATACTCAGTGATTCATGAATAGTTTTTAAATATCTACTATTAATATGATTTTTTGGCCATAACAACCAAAAACTTCTTCAAAAAACTTGCTATTGATTCTAATATTTAGTTCAAAATGATTATATTGTTTATAAACATTTATTATTTTTGTGGTTTGACTTAACATTAATATTTTCAGTCTATTTATTCAATGATCATAGTTATATTTTTAATTTATCTAGTATCTTCCTTCTATGATCCGCAATTCTCAACAATACCAGCAGTAGATGTAAAATATTTACATCCGTTTTATGATATCATTCAATCCAGATGTAAACATCTACTATTATTTTTACTTTTTTTATACCAATTTTCGTTCCTTCCATTAAATAAAAAATATGGTAGACTCCACAAACATTTTTATTTATTCTAGTATTCATTACAAAAACATTATATAACTATATGTATAAAATTTCTCTTTAATGTCAGAGTTCACATAATTTCTAGATTTTATAGAATTTGTTTACCTGGACTAAAACTCGAATTAAAATATATGTGCCTTTTCATCCACCTTTTCATTTATATTATTCAATAATATTTCTATAACATATTGAATTGAATTATAAAATAAAAATATTATTTTTTCTGTTTCATTTCATCTTCAATATTTTTTTTAAAAAATTTTAGTATCTTTATCCTTGACTTCTCATTAATGAAATTATTTAACATAATTTATTATATGAGAAATGTATTTATGTAATTTGTTTTTTTAATCCTTATTTTAATTTGCAGTGTCATTTTTTTCTGATGATTGACTATATATTTTTAGATTCATGTTCAACTTCTCCAATTCAAATTTTTTTAACATACATTCCATGATATCCTACTTCAACATAAACACTATTGGTTTTTTTCCATGGATACATAATATACTCTCTAACCAATAGTGAATTACTTCTTATTTTATTTTATTTTTATAATATTTTTACAAACATCTCTATAAATATCATTATCCAGTTCATCCTCACAACTACAAACCATCTTTGAGAATAGATATGGCATTTATCTTTTTGGTTCAAAATGTTTTAACAATCACCCATTGAAGGGGATTTTACTTATGATATTGTGTGGATTTATTTATTAAGGAAACACTTGGTTTATCATACATAAAATACATTTCTTCCATTATATTTTTATATTTTACAATGAAATGTATCATAGATATATATTTAAAAGTATTTTGAGAATTATTTTCTTGATATATTCCATTACATATTCTCATTATTCTCCATGTAAATTACCTGTGTTTTTTAAATTACATTTGTCCATTTTTATCTTTATTTGACCATTTATCATCTTCTTTACTTCTCATATCATTTTCACTTATTTAAATGGAATTTATTAATCAAAATTTTCCATCTTCCTGAAAACACACCATTTCACCGTTTTATAATAAATAAATATGTTATGAAAACAATCCAATGGAAGTGTGTCTTGATAATTGAATTAAATGATTAAAAACCATGCTTAAAATTTATTTAGGAATATACAGTGCTTCTTATTAATTAACACAGAATGCTTTATTTTCTCACCAAAACCTTTTATGGAAGTCACAACATTATTAAATCAAATAAATAAATCATCCACTATATCGTCAAATTACATCATAAGATAATCATATCTAAAAATAACAAACTATAACCATGTTTTATAAAAATATACATTACTATTAAAATTTTTATATTCAATTTATATCATATTCATATTTTTGTTGAAATTCTATTAATCTTGAGAAATACATATTATATAGTAGACAACATGATAACATTTTGATCATTAAAATCATTCTTTTGAGTTATTTCTGTTAATTTATTTCATAGAGAAACCCTCATCATGAGGTGTATAATGATTAGTAATAGTCAACAATATATCCGTATTTATTAATAAAAGTAATGGTAAAGGTGATCCCCGCATAACAAACTTACATGTTAAATCATTTTTTATTAACATTCAATATATATCATTACAACACATTACATATATCCATAAAAATTTAATTTTATTAGAGATTTGATATATAAACAACTTATTTTATGAAAGATCTTTGACATCCCCCAAAATGATGATCTCTCATAGTAACCATCTTAGGCATACCAAACTTAAAACCTTTCTTTATAACCTAGTGAAAATAAAAATAAGAAATGGTGATCTTAGTCACTCAATAAGTGGAAACGTGGGAGATATCAATAAATGATTATATACAAGATTAATACAGTCATAATGGTATAAGATTATGATCATATATTACACTGTTTATACCAAACATATCAATGATCTTAAAACATGAGTCAAAGAATTAACATTTTTCATCTCAAATTATAAAAATCATAAGAGAGAGGAATCAACATAAATAAATCATGAGGCCTGGAAAAATATCATATTCATTTCAACATGACATAGGAATTTTTTTCCTCAACCATAACCATAACAATAATAATATATTAGGCATAATAAACTCATCAAATAATTACAAAAATGGGATATTTATAGTATTCAATTAGTTATATCTGATATCTTGCTAACTTAATAATATCAATGGATTTTATTAACTCCCCCATCAATTAGATGTTTCTTAACCCTTTCATCCCATTATATTTTATTAACTCTATCAAAATTTACCAATGAATATGATAGATATATAATAATATCCCCACCAATCACATTATAATAATCCATTCACATTTATGCCACATATTTATAACATATTCATTATATAATCATAACATAACCCAATAAAGAAAAATTGGTTTTGTAAATATCTCATCATCATATAAATAAAACAACTAGAGACATAATAATTATCATATCAAAAGATTATATCTAGAGTAAAACATAAGTAACATAAATTTCATTATCATTGATGAAAAATTATTTAAAAAGTCAATAGAATATTAATTAGGAAAATAATCTTTTTATTTTTAGAAAATATATTTAATATCTTAAACATCCAAAATATTATTTTTAATATTTTCTTTAAAAATAACATAATTTATTAATATAAGCTTCAATGAATTAAGTGGTCATGTTGTTTTGAAATTTTGTTCAATCCATATACATTTCAATAAAATAATCTATTTATAGATTAACAAATAGTCAAAAATTTATTGTTTGGAATGAATTTAAATGAAAATATTACTTTTAAACTATTATAAATAGATTAAAATATAATGGAAATAAAATTTTAAAACATTTCATGTATATTTTTAAACTTCTATAAAAAAAATTCAAGGGAATGATCAAAGATGAAAATGTTTAACATCCATTTTCAAAATAAGGATACATTTTATTAACAAAAACAATTCCTCACTCATTTTTTGTACCAAGGAAAGATAAATGGTAATGATATTTATGATTTATAGTAAAAAATACAGTAGAAGAAAATATAGGGGGGTTTGAAGATGATATTCTTAAAATATCCATATATATAAATTTATAATAGATATTCTCAAAAATTAATAACATTTTAACATTAAACCTTACACTAAGTATCATATTTCTTCATACATATTAAAAAATAATGTATAAGAAATATATTTTCCTTATACATAAAATCAGTAACCAAAATCATATATTTCATTAAATATACTTTTTAAATATTAACTCATATCACCCATTTATTTATAATTATTAATAAAATCACAATTCTCTTTGAAAACTACTCTATTTATCATGAATCCTTTAGTTTAGAATTCCTTTTAATTTTTCATTAATCATGGATCCATCATATCCACTTTTTTAATAATTTAATGAATATATTATTTAATAACTATATACACTACTATAAATATTAATATAATTATATGGTGAAAAAATGAATTACATTACTTAATGGTGACCATATATCATACATACACATGGGGGATGTTTCCACATTTCGATGGATGGAATGATTGAAAATAAAAAAATAATTCATCATTAAAAAATAATTGAATTTAATAAATATTTAATATACATTGTAAACCCATCATTAAATCAATAATTATGATATAGTGGTGTAAAAATACATTTCCTCGTAGAGGTGGTATTCCATATATACACATGAGTGATGTATCCTTTTAACATAGAATAAAAATGCGATGGAAAATGGTTTTAACATAATAATAAAAACAATTAAAAATATGTAATAAAAATTATTAATTAATTATTAATGGATTTAATATATTTATAGGAGGTTTATGTATAAATAAAATCAAATGTACTCTTATAAGTGTTTTACCGCTTTGTTTAGAAACCACCTTTGGATTATACCTTATTCCTTGAAAGGTTGAAATGTTTTGAAAGCAAATAAGATCTAGGATATGTTACATCAATCCATGATTTTTTTGGGTATTTATTTAATTAATTAGAATCCTAATGATTTGGGAATAAGGTAGGAAAGCAGGGTTCCATCTATAAGTGAGGAAAATGAACCAGATTGAATTACATAAAATATTAATATGTATATATGTATATATATATTAATCCTGTCAAGTGTCACCAATTCTTAAAAAATAAAATATAAGATATTTTATTGATTAAATAAACTCAAAAAATCCCATTTATACAAATTTTGGATTTATTTTAAGCGATATATTCAATTTTAACCACATAAAATCCATTTTATCGAAAACCATGATAACATAATTTTTTACTATGAAAACCTAATTATATAACTATAAAAAAGAAAAATTATAAGAACTATTTGTATATGATGATTCAAAAAATTGATTATATTTTATAATGTTCAATTTATATTATTGGAAAGAATTAATTTTAATATATTAATAGAAAATACATGTAAAGTGATTTTTATGAAAATACTCGAGTTACGATTAAAACAATTTTACATTGAATTCAAAAAAAATGTTGATTTTCACATATTTTTTGGGTTATTAAATAAAAAAGGATTGTTTTAAGACATATGGATCCAAAAAAACCAAATTTAACATTCCAATCATACCCCTAAATTAATTTATAGAAAAATTGTATTTATTTTGATAAAAAATTATACTATCTTCAAAAATTTATTTATCTACTCCGAAATTCAAAATAAAAATTTATAATACATTATCTAATTACAGAAGACATAATTTATTGAAAACACTCCTCCAATATTATAAATACAAGTGTTAGATATATGTTAAATCATTACCCTATAGTTTTATCCAAGTATCAACTGTTTTACACTTATTGAGGCATCAAATATTTACCGTGTTTACTATTCAAAACAAATAGAAATTTAGTGGAACATACTAAAATATATTAATTTTTTTATTCCAAATATTGAACTCAAATTATAATATTTAATTTTTATATTTGGAATAAAATAATTTTAAAATATTCACGAAATATGCAATGAAAGCTATTTTTAGAAAAATGTACTTTTAAGTATAAAAACAAATTTATTTTCATTCCACGACTAGTAAAAGTAATTTTATGATTCTTAAAACGTTTGATTTAATATTTAATATATATATTACATTAAAATATTTCATCAACATAAATTTTTTTAATATTTTAGTACAATTAAAATTTTCATTCATAAAAAACATACATTTCAAGAAAACATCAGTTTTATCATAAAATTAATCTTTCTTTCATTTGTACTGATAACTATTGAATTCATTTTTTACATGTATAAGTTTTCCCCAAATGTATTTAATTATATTCATACCATCTAATATAATGACTAGGTGATAACTATTATATTAAATAATTATATTTTACTAGTTTATCAGGATTTGTTCATATTTAGTGTTGCGTGTACTGAAATCTATTAGAGAAATCATATTTATTTTCAAGAGGGAAAAACATAATGAATTCTAATAGTTTAACAATGGTAGAATCTGAATTTTTTTATATAAAATATCTCTTTAGTATAAAACGTTTTAATCCAATGAATTTTATAGAACACATTTGATCTATATCCATTAAATATATTCAAAAATAAATAATTCAGTCATAGAAGAATATATTTTCACCAAACTCTAATTAGATAATTCATATTCTAATGAAATATTGAATTATTTTATATAAATTAAAACATTTCCACATGTAAAATAATAATTTATATTTAGGGGATAAATGTAACACCCTAGGTTTCCATGAAATATTTTTCTTAAATAAATTTAATTATATTTACAGCTTGTATTTCATGCACCCCTAAGATTTACTAAACCACGAAAAACTATTATTATTATTATTTAAACATGAAAATAATTACTTAGATTTTAAATTTTTTTGAATTTACATAAATAAAAAAACATAAATATTTTTTATAATCAGTTTATATAAAGATTTCTTTTTGATTAATAGGTATTTAATTTTTGATAAAGTCTTCATATTTTTAAAAAACCTTATTTTCTCCAAATAAATTTATTTTTATGAATTGTAATAAAAATTTTATTTTTGAATTTTATAAAATTAATTTTATAAATGAAAATTCAGTTTTTAATTCATTATGTGAAAAATATCATAGGTTGATTTTTTTATTGTTTTAAAAGAATAATTTTTCACTGAATAGTGGAAAATATAGGTATTTATTGAGAACTACCTTTTCATTTACAGAATTTTTAAGGATTCTTTTTGTTTTAAAATGAGTTTTAAAGTATAATTACTTCAATTATATATCAATAAATAAAAAATAATGTAATTTTTATAATTTTAATATTCAATTTTCATGAAAAAACATTTTAATCTTTTGATCAATTTCCCTTTGAAACCCCGCTTTCTTATCAAATCTGCAAGATTAATATTTAATTAAAAATTTAAAATTATTGTAATGGAATTTGTAATAATGGAATCTATTTTTTTAATCATCATAATATATATTTCTAATAATTTGAACTTAATTTTTAACCATAATTAATAGAAAAATAGTAATAATTATTTACAACGGTTAAGGGAAAAATAGGTTTTCTTAGGGTTAATATAAATATATGGTGTTAAAAATGACACCAAAATTTTCGAAGACCCATTATATGGGAATATTTAGTCATATTAAATGTTTATTATCAATACTGATTAATTGTTTTGGATTATTTTGCAATAGAAAAGTGTAGTTAAAGATTTTCTTTTGTAAAATTATACATTTTCCACTCAACTCACATATAAAAGGATACGCCTTCTAGGTTAATCATAAACATTACAAATCCCTTTGTTCCTGAAAATACCTACTAGAATCAAATCCTTAAATCCATTCTCCAATCATAAAAGCTTTATTTTTTTCATAAACCTGACCTAGCATTTCATTGGTGAAAACCAAAAGTTGTTATTAGAAGAAGAGGGAACACCCCAAACTGAGAGTTTTATTTTATATCATTATACACCTCCTTAATTTATTATTAAAACATGAAGAAATAATATCTTATGTATCATAAATATAATGATATTTAGTAATGTTTAAGGGATGAACTAAAATAATATACTCTTCCATCAAATGGGATACCAGATCGTCATTCCTGTATACAGCGGACTACCACCATGCAAATTGAGCTTACACATTTTCTATGGACACCTATCATGATTGTGTATAATGATGGATTGAATTTTTATATATTATATTTAAAATATTATTATAATTATTTAATTATAATGTAACATATACTGGCATACATTTAATTTTGTGGGAAAATGATAACAACACTCTTGTATATAGAAGATTAATACCTCAAAAAACAATATGAGTTGATCATTTATTACATATAAGGTAATAAGTATGAGTTTAGAAAAATTATGTGATATATGGGAAATAAAAATGATCATGGAATTGTAAAATATTATTTAACTTTCTTTCTTTGAATCCATCATTAAAATGGAAACATCCTCCAGGTGTACGTATGACCTAATGTCTCCCAGATTGGTGAATTTCATTTTCTCTCTATAAATAAAATGGATTATATTAAAAATAAATATAATGAATATATATGAAATTTATATCATGGGTATCATTCAATAGATTATGGAACCACGATCAATTTAATAGGAACAAAGTTATAAACTAAAACATACCGAAAAAAGTAGATATTTCACAAAATGTGACATTAACATGGTATTGTTAATTAAAATATAAAAATAGGTCAAAATAAATATAATATATTATATGATATATTCATGTATTTTATGTAACATATGTATAATAAACCTATTTTTTTATAAAGGTTTTTCTGTACATGTAGGATGAATTTCGATACTTAAAGTAACACATTTATGTTTATATTTTCTTTTTATGTGATTTGCATGACATATTCATCTCGTGATTCTTTTATGTGGTTTATATAATTACCATTAATTTATATTATGATTATTATACTCAAAATAATGATGATTGAAAAATACATTTTATTATATCCCTTTTAAGGATTTTATGATTCAAAATTTACCAAAATGGTAAGGGTTTTTTTATTACAATCTCATTATTTATCATGATTGTTTATGATTATGTTTATAATGAAGAAATATTGTGATATATAACTCAAAAAACTGGTATTTTATTCTCCTATCATTATATCATGAGATTACATGTTTCATAATAATTTTCCACTCTTTATTCAGTAATTAGTTCAAAATAATCTTTTAAATAAAAATATTCTTTATTTCTCCCATCAATTAAAACCCATTTTCCCTTAGAATAATATTTTGAATAAATTTTTTAAATTTTTTAATAGTTTTTATATGATTTATTAATCATTTTTTTACACATGGTTCATATTTTATAATTTTTAATGCAGTCTTTATATTTTTTTTGAAACTATTCCAATTTTTCTTTGATAATAAATATGAAAGGAGTCTTCTTTTTTACATGTATTAAATTAAAAAAAATTATCTACCATAATGACCATTAATTTCATTGAACTATATAATATAATATACCCAATTTATTTTCAATATAAATGTATTTTAAAAATGTTTCTGTTTTTAAAAGTCTTTTTCGAAGCCTAAATGATATTTTCATAATCATATATTTTAAAATTTATTTGAAATATTCCACAATTCATTTTTAATGTTTTTTTAAAATAAAATGATTTATAAAATATTTTAATAATTTATAGTTTTAAAAATTTATTTTCAAATAATAGTTATTATCATTGTGAAATTTTATAAAGGGTATTTCGAAATCATTTTCTATTTTAGATGACATCGGTTGATGTTACATTTGCCTTACTGGGGATATGCTCAAAGGATTCCATTCTTATATTTTCTCTGAATGGTTTGTGTTTATTATGGCATGATATTTATGTTACATTTTCTCTTCCAATCATTATACCATGATTAAATTATTATGAAACCCACTTATGTTCATGGGTTATACTATGATGAAATAATGAAATTGTTATAAAACCTATCTCATGAACATTGTTTATGATAAGATGATATATTTATGAATCCAATTTTAATTCATGGGTTGTAGTCTAATGACCAATTTATGATCCTATGGAACACATACATATGATTTTCATTTTGTCACTGGTGGGACTTATATCTCCTCTAATTAATTGTGTAATGATTTGCATATCATAATATGGTCATGAATGAACTAGAGTGTGTACCTAGTATACTAAAGTAATGTATCCTCTATGATCGTCTTGTGAGTAAGAATTTATTTCTATAGTGGTTTGGGGACTTAACCCATTCTAGTATGATATACATGGTTGTAATTAGTGAATTTTATGGATATGAATTTATTTTTTTATGTGTATGCAACCAATCTATGCCTTATACTAATGCTATGTTCATATAGATCATTCTATTTGATTTCTTTGTAACAAATGTCTTATGATCAACCAATCATTATTCCATAACTAAATATTATGATCTTTGATATGTATGGTATGGTTTTCAAATGCTATGATCACATTCTCACACCCTTATTTCAATATTATGATTAATGTCTCTGTTTTTATACAGTTATTGATCATATGAGCTCCTCCTTTCTTATGATTCCATTCCCCATGTTATGAACCAAAATATCATGGATAATATGTCTATGAAGGTTTTTAGTCATGAAGAACACAGTGGGAGATGACGTAATTCTAATACGAACATGTTTTTAATGTTTCTATTTTTCAAACGACACTATACCATTAGGATCCTCATGGGTTTTTTGTATAATGTAATGAATGTTCATCTAAAAATATTTAATAACTATGTATGGAAGTCCTGGATCTCTATAGTTGGTATAAATGGATTGGTTTAGTTAACCTTAATAAAATAATATGAAAAAACGATTGTGATATCTGTTAGAATGTTCATAATGATATGTCTAAAGATGAGACAATGTATATGAAAATGTCCAATAACTTTTGTGTAGGATATAGATATTGGATTCGATGAAATTAAATCACATTCTTGATTCTAAAATTCATTTTGGATCTGTAATAGTGGTACTATTGGGTAATTACTATAAAAATAGTGTATTGATGTTGAATCGATTTTCACCTAGTGTAAGACAATATGCCTTTCTACACACCTAGTTTGACACTACCATAGTATATTATTTATATATTAACAAAATATTAATCATTCATTATGAATCGTATAAATATATGATGGTTATAAATTAATTCCTGTAGTCATATGTTATCATAGATTAAAAATAAGGTTCTATGAATTGGATATCCTATATGTAATTTTTTATGATTACGTGGTTCACTAATATGATAATTGTTTCTTATGATATACTTTTTGGTTTTATTAAATTATTATAACATGAATGAACAATGCTAATATTTGTGACATGATTAATGTAATTATTTTCATGATGGTTATAGAAATTTTATGGGAGTTTTAATGAAAAATATCATTCCTATGATCACAAAATTGTTTCAAGACATGAATCATGAAAAAATTACAAAGGTGAAAATGGGGGATTGATGATCTATAGATTCCTTCATGAGTAAATTTCCACCTACCCTTGGTGGATCTACTGAACCTCTATTTTATGATCAATGTATTTATACAAATAAGAATATATTTACTATTCTACAATGTATGGTACATCAATAAATCATTATGTATTTCTATCATTTAGAATGAGGAGTGGATAAATGTTGGATTCTCATCAAGAATTCAATGAACATGATGATATTGAATCCATGGATTGGGATGAGTTCATGAACATATTTTTCAATAAGTAATTTATTCACACCAATCATGTGAATATGGAGAGGGAGTTTCTTGAGATATAGAAAACAGATAATAAATCCATTAGTTCCTATGAGATTAATTTTAAAAGAATTATATGGTACGCTTCTAGTGTTATCATCCAATCTAAATGTAATTTTGATCAATTCTTTAGAGGCATAAGACCATGTATCCTAATGGACTAATCTATAATAGACTTCATTATATATGAAAAGATTGTTTGATGTGCTATCTGGGGTGAAATGGAGGATAGAGTTTCCTATGAATTTTAAGGATTTGATAAGAAGATATAATAGAATTCAAATGAAAATATAAAAACCATGGAGATCAGAAGATGATATCTAATTTTATTTTCAATGTGGGTGTAGAAGCATGGGTGAAATTGTCATAAAAATACTAGTAAATGATTATTTTTAGAAGGGAAGGACATTGAGAAACCGAAATTACAAATTAATGTGAAGAATTTATCTAATGATTCATATAGAGATAATGATCAAAATAATGAACCACCCACAACCCAGTTGTTCAAAAACAAGGAGTATGATCATTATACTAACTAGTTCCCTCTTATAATTGATAATTTTGTTCAACAAAACCATTAACCTCTTAAGTTGAGGTAAAAATGGGAAAACTCATGCAATCAATATTTTTGATGAGGCATGTAATAATTACATTCTGAAATGTACACATACCCTTCAGTATAGAACCACTAATGTGTTATATGACTCAAGATCCACCCAATCATTCATATCTAAATAATTTTCTACCTGAAACAAGATTCCACCCAAATGGTTTGATATATAATTAGTATTGAGATCCTATAATGGTATTATGATCTTATCTCATGTAAATGATTATTATCGAGTACATGTTTTTCAGAATGTACTTCCTATTAATATTTACATTTTCACTATGGGTGAATTTGAAATTATCTTATGTATGTAATTTATTTACCTACATAAAGCCTACAATAATAATTGATTAAGTCAAGTCATATTGTACACTCCAAAAAAACTATAATATCCTATTAGAATGACTATAAATATAAACATCCAGTTCAAAAAACATTTTTATATTTGTTTTGTTTCCTATTAAGTTATTTCTCTCATTTTCTTGGGGGAAACTCATCAATGATGATAAACTAACTATGTTGAGGTTTTTTTTAAATTTACAGTATAGTTTTATATCCTTCAACCAAAACATGATTTTGAGTTCTCAATAGAACTCGTACTTGTTACCCTATCTATTTCATATACACCATATAGAATAGCCTTGATTGAGTTGATAGAATAGAATATACAACTCCATGAGAACCATGAATATGGATTTATTTTTCCATGTTTGTTACCTTGTGGTTTACGTTTTCTCATTTGTAAAAAAAATATTAATCAATGCAACACTATTAATTTTTGGTAGATGAAAAAAAATCACGATAAAGAAAAAGTATCCACTACCGAATATCGATTCCTTAATTTATCAACTATAAATTGATCAAAAATTTCCCATGATTCGCCTTTTTTATGTATATCATCAATTGAAGGTCAAGAAGAAGGGTATAAGCTATAAATAATCCAATTCAAGGAATGGAAACAATGAATTTATAGTGATGTTGTTCAGTCTTACAACACACCCTCTCTCATTTTATATTTAATAAATAGTGTCCATAAATATTTCCTTGAAAACTTTGTATTAGTCTTTATAAATGATTTTATTATCTATTCAAATAGAAAGGGAGAAAATGAATATCACTTATTAATTTTACAAAATACCCTATAAAAGGATAAAATATATGAAAAATTTACATGGTGTAAATTTTGGCTGAAAATTATTTCATTTTTGGGTTATATAATTTCAAAAGAGAGTATATCAGTAGATACATAAAATATAGAGGCTATTGAGTGTTAACTCTAACCAAAAATGGTGACTGAGATCCATATTTTCTAATTTTTTATGGTTATCATCAAATAATTTCAAATAATTTCACATTACGATATAATCTTCACACTATGTTAACATAGAAGGGTGTTAAGGTCCTCTTGATTGATGAGAGAAAATAAAATTTTAAGGAAGATAATATATGAATAGTTAGTGCTCATATTATAATGTTAACATAAAGTGGAGAAGGGTTTATAACCTATAGTGATGCATCCAAAAATGTATTAGGATAGGTTCTTGTATATAAATAAATGGTCCTAGATTAGTCCTCATGACAATTTATGCTTCATAAAAAAATATGCTAACTCATAATTTGGTATTAGATGTAGAAATTATGGAATTAATGATATGGAGGAATTATGATTATTGATAAATGTGTGATATATTTTTTGATAAAAAATTAGTGTATATAGTCCCATATAATGTGTTGATTATGAGAAACATAATATAGTTATTTTTAATTAATGAGTATAACTAATCACGACATTACTACTGCGACAAGTGAACAGGGTGGCTAATGCCTTGGGTCAATTGGATCATGCTAACTCACCCATGAAGAGGATCGCAAAAGGTAGAATATTTATGGGTTTGAAAAAGATAGATCCGGAAATCTTGAATAAATGGGAGTAATATTATCATTCTAAATTGATTTATAAAACATTAATCCAAGTGAAGATTAAAGGAGAAATTTTGGAAGATTTATAGATGAAAAAGATGGATAAAAATATTCATTATATTAATTATGTTCATTATAGAATGATAAGGTTCAGTAATCATGTATGTGTTCTACACATACCATATTTGAGGAAAGAATTATTAGTGGAAGATATTTGCTCATAATTCAATACTCATCATTGAAGTATGTTGTTGTATACTGTTTTGAAGGCTATTTCTGGTGGGATGGCTTAAAGAACGATATCACATAGTTTGTATCTCAAAGCTTAATATGTATAAAAGTTATTTTCTGAGAGAAAAAAATTCTAAGGGGGTGTTATATCCATTACCTGTATGATTATGGGTATGTTAAAACCTTGCACTATATTTTTTCATCAGACTTCACAAAATGTCTAATTGAAATAATGTTATATCGGTTGTTGTTTATTGCCTTATAAATATGTAACACTTCATTACTATCCTAAAATACTTCCCTCTTGATTATATTTCCATGATATATAATAATGACATGGTAAGGTAACATTAGAACCACATTGAATTGTATATAAATAACATCCGAGAATTTCCTCGATATTCTTGAAAGTAATTCAGTAACCACTTGATACATAGTTTTGTTTTATCTCTGCATATCATCCTTAAACATATTTTCAATATAAGTTGAAAATTTAATTCTTTTATGATATAATGATAAATTCATCTATGGATTTCAAGGTATGTTGGGATCAACAACTTCCTCTAGTTGAGATTTCATATATAAATAACATTCAAATGAGGATTGAGATCGCTCATTATGAAGCCCTCGACTAAATGAAGTGTAGAGCTCTTATATTATTTAATTAATATTGAGAAATAATGTTATTGTGAATTGAGATAGCTTATGAAATGGTAAAGATGATTATATTTATTCAATAACACATCAGGAATCATAGAATCAGATGAAAATTTATGTTCACAATTTACGACATCCTCTAGAATTTGAAATTACTAACAAGAAGTATCTATCAAATTATCCATGTAAGAAGGTAATTATATTTTGAAATAAGGGATAACTAACCCATATGCTTATTATTACCTTTGAAATTCTTAATCACACCCGGATGGTAGCCTAACCATGGGAGCATTGACGAAAACTCTGTCAAGTTCATGATGTCTTCCATACATCTTTCCTAAGTATGTACATAATTGACCCATTACAATTTCTGAACTCAAAGGTAATATCAATATATCAGGATATTTCTTAAGAGTAACAACAGGTGAAGATTCCAAATCATGCAATGAAATTTTAATAAAACAATACCACTCACCAAGTAAAAGTTTTTAGTGAAACCACCCTTTTGAAGAACCTAAATGGGAACTTGAGAAAATGATGAGGTCGTAGTCTCCTCATTTTTTTGTATCATAATGATAAACTTCTTGGGGGGAATTAATTTTATGGGAGGTAGAATATAAATACTATAGTTTTAAATGATTTTTTATCAAATAAATTAAATTTCATTGATAGATTTCATTACACGCAACACCAAGTTTTAATGATCGAAAAAACCTATTAATATTAAAATTTAAACACAACCATTTTTACTTAACCATTAATCATGGATTCATGAATATATATATCAAAATTTTAAATATTAATTATAATTTTTATTTATAAAGAGACAATATTGATAAAAAAAATTAATTTCCTGTGACGAAATTATATTTATCAAAAATCCTATTTTCTAAAAATAAGGATTTAAATTTTTATGTTAAAAATGAAATAACTTTTAGAAACATATTAAAATTTTATTTTTTAATGAATACATTTATTTTTTAATCATAATGTAAAGATTATCTTAGGGTGACATTTTTTGATTCTTTTGAAAAGATTAAAATTTCATTTAATGGTAAAAAATAATGGTTTGAAAACATTAATTTCCATTAATGAATTTTTATGGTTTAATTTCATTAAAAAATTGGTTTAAAATCCACATTACATCAATTATATATCATTTAATAAAATTTACTTCATTAGAATCATATTGATATTGAATTTTGATAATGAATCATTTTAAATTTTTTAACATTTCCACATTGAATCCCCACATTATCATGACATTTATTTGATTAATTTTAAATTAATATTTTCTAATTATGTAAATTTAATTTGGAAAAATGGATTGTTTATTTCTTATCATCATAATTTATTTAATACAATATGATAAAAATATTTTTTTACTTTATTGATTTTTATAAAAAGTATAAATTATTTAAGTTGGAAAATGTAAATTTTGATTACCTTATCCAACACCCATTTTATGTCCATATTTTTACCTTACATCATCTAAGATCTACAATGTACCATTTTTGGTCCTTCGTCCATTATAAAAAATGTGAATACCTTTTTAACAAAAAAACTACATATGTGATGCTCACCTCACTTATAAAAGGCCACCGCTTATCCTCTACACTTACCCCTTCAAATCCCCTTTTTTTATTCATGATATTCCCATATCACTTACTTAATTCCATCCTCTAATACAATAATACTTATTTTTCTTATAAATCAAACTTATGAATCATTTTTGTTGAAATAAATTTGATGTTTTTTGAAGAAGTGGTAAAACCCCTACCATAGCATTTAATCACATTTCATCATCCACCTCCTTCAATTATAATAAATAAATTAATATAATAAACTTATTATATATCATATTACATGATTTAATTATGTAACTTTTTTAATAAACAACCATTTAATCTTCCACCAAATGAGATATCGAATAATCATTCTTATGTACGATAGACTACAACCTCATTGACTTAAAGAATTCATTTTCCATCACCACATTTTACACCAACATATACTGAATGATTAAACATTAATATATAATATTTATTATATTTTAGATCTATTATAACTATTATATCACATATACCATCATACTTCCCATTATTTCAGAATACAACTGAGTCACTCTTGTGTACAATAGACTATCACCGCAAAAAAAGATATGATTGGTTCACCGTCTACATATAAGGTAATAAGGATGGTTTTAATGAAAATATATCATATATATAACATAAAAATTAGTATTTTATGGTAATATATTGTTTTCTTTTTTTTTCTTTTAATCCCTTAAGAAAATGTAAACCACATTCATGTATACGTACGACCTACCTTCTATATGAATGGTGTATTTCATTTTTCTCTCAAAATATAATGGGGTATTATAAATATATATATAATGAATATATATGATATTTAAATCATGTTTAAAATTATATATATATAATAATCATGATGAATATATGTAACATCCAAACCAGGTCACTACTAAGATGGTGGCCAGACCGGTCACCACATGGCCTCAAGTGTGCCTCCCCATATGCTAGGGGTTCCTGACTAGCATTGAGGGTCTCTGGATGTGATAGTGGAGAAACTATACCTTATTACCAGAGTTTCACATGGGTATAATAGAGTAAATAAAAATTCACAATGAAATTAGTACGTAGAAGTGAAAATGTATTGAAGAATAATATATTTAATTTAATAAAAGTGGCCAATGTTGATTTATACAGAAAATGAATGCATGACATGGTAATGGTACATGATAGAAAGTAGTTAATTGTAAAAAATTATTTTTAATATAATACATTATAGGACTCAAGTAAAGAATAGAACTAAAATCCCAAAGGTTATATCCACGAGCATCTAGAGTTTTATTTCATTCCTTTTCTCCTAACTACCATGTATAAGAAAACACCATCATGAAAGGTACAATACCCTATGAACTAGAATGTCTACATGGGTACCATAGTATAATCACAGCCTGAGTTGGGTGTGAGATATAAATTTCATTACATCGGAACTACTAGTGTCTAGCCCAATCCAGATAGTGTAGTATTAACTAAATTTTACACAAGAATCATAATAAAGTAATCAGTATGATACATCTAAATACCAGAGTACCAACATCAATCCTCCTCTGTTGTCTGAATATGTTACTAGTTCATTAATTAAGTAATACCCAATTTATATTTACAGGTCATGTGAGTCATATCTAGAACTAACATCACCTCAAGATAGTATAAATCGTGAATTTTCTAATATTTGACAAGGAAACCTATACTGATATCTACTACTGAAGTCCCAAGGTAATAACCAGGGTGATGTAGACCTCAATGGTAACCAACATAGTAATAATTGTAGCCTGGATAAAGGTAAGAGTGTAATCTAAGGAGCATTGTCCAAGACTTTCAACAATAAGGCACCCACCGAGTAATTGGAGTTCGTCCAATGTAAAATGATCCTAAGAAAATACTAGACCCTATAGGATTTAACCATTAAATATACATGTAAATGTTGGATCCTAGGATCGTATCCATGGAATCCTACTAAAAAGTCCAACAAATTCATCCAAGGTAAATAGGGTAAAAAAATTACTAGGCCTAATGGGATTAAACCATGGAACCTACATGTCATTACTGTATCCTGAGACAATAATCCAAGGAATCATTTTGTACTACATGAGGTATCCAAATATTTCATATAGGGAATACATGGTTAGAAAAGGATTTGGTTCTTTGTGGGTGTCATCATATGCAACTCAGATCCTTGAATTTGGATTGGGGTCCTTGAGTGCTCAAGGAATTACCATTGGAATCTAAGGTGAGCTCAAGTAATACCATTCCTATCTTCCTAATTAGGTCCCTTAATATTCAATTTTGTTCAATGATTTCCTTTCATTATTGTGATAACACTATGTATCATTTAACCATTCATTGAATCCATTTATGATATATCAAATAATTAAGGTTCACACTAATACCATCTATTAACAAAGTAAGGAATGCTATAAACATGAATCCTTTTATTCATTTATAAACATGTGTTAGTCCATGGAATTCTTACATGGAAATCCATGTATCTCCCAAGGTATATGAATAATTAACCATTTAGTCCATCCATGGAATTTCTACTTGGGAATTTAGGTTCCTCCCAAGGAGTTAATAGTTTTCAATACATTCAAAATAATTTAACAATATCATTCTATGGTATATAATCATGCAGTAACCGTTTCACTTAATTCATGTCATTCGATTTAGCAAGGCATGTCAATTATAGTCATATGGCTCCATGGGTAACTTAGTTGGTTTCAATGGAAAAAGTCAATCACCAACACGGTTAATTCCACTATAGAAACTAGACCAAGAACTTAGACTATGCCTTGGTTCTTTAAATATTTAAAAATAGAAACATTGCCTATATAATTCCATAGGGGACATTTCTAATACATGATATATATCGACCATAACATCGATGCATAATGAAAATATCATGACAATATGCCAAGAAAGCATAAAATTCCTTTCAATAATTTTATCATGAAAAAATTAACATCTTTTAGTTTTGTTTTATTATAAAATACTAATATTACTGATCACACAAATAGTTTATTTCATTTATCATTTAAAACATAAGACATGATAAATTTACATTTTAGAGGTCTTTAATCTAATACTACACTACATGAATAAAATTCTAAAAGAAGTGTAGTGAGGAATTTATTAATGCATTTTGTAAAATTGATGAAATGAAAAGGGACCCAACCTAAAGGAATTTGAGAAGACGTTCTTTCAATCTCAAACATTAGTTCACTCATGCACACACATATCCACATAAATGATTATTTTCCCTTATAATCAATCACAACACCCTAAAACAATAACCATGAAGCAAAATTAGCATTTCAAGGATAAACACACATCTAATTAAATATAAGGGACTCAAATAAACCAAGGGAGCCATTAATATTGAGTGGGAAAACAATTACCCTAATTTGATGTTGGTAATCCAATTTGAGATTAGCCACCTCTCCTTTGTCTGTGGTCTTCAAAATATGGACCAATAGGTCCCATGATATAATCATCACAACATATAACAAAATGAATGACCACAAACATATTAAACCCAAATGTTGGGTTTCTGACTAACAAAAACTGGGTTACGGTGAAGCTAAAATGGCTGATGTAAAGGTGGAAACACATGAAAAATGTCTTCTAATATCAAGATTGACATGATTTGTAAAGGATACAAACGAAACTGGTGTGTGGATAGGGTGACTAGGAGGAGGCTCATGCATGCTGCACCAAGGGAGGAGGCGGGTAACGTTGCTCGCCAGGTACGGATAAAAAGGGGGTGTTCCTCCCTCATTTTTTCTCTAAATGTAACATAAACCATTATATTAATTATAATTATAATTATGAATAATAATAATCACAATAATAATTATATTATTAATATTAAAATTTATTGAAAACATTTTTATTAAATCAAAACACCCCTTAATACTATTTAATTAAATTATTTTCAAATTTAATTTAATAAAATAAAATGTCAACATAGAATGAACTACATGGTATTACTCACACGGTTTAACTGATCATGCGCAGCCCGTGTGTCTACTTCTAGGTATATAGAGTATGTCGCATGATTGACCCGCATAGTTTGACTAACCGTTCATATCTTGTGAAATTGATTCTTCCTCACTTGTAGCAAGTCATACAATCATTGATATGGGATTCAAGGTTTCCAAAAATACTATGTTCCCTCTGCAACCCATTTAAAATACATTTTTTTTGGGTCTGGTGATCCTGATACCCATCAGTGCCAATTGAGAAACTCGTTGAGCCTTTAACCATTCCAGTTATCAATACCTTAAATGGTCCCAACTTGCATAACTTCATCTTGAATCTTAGTTTTAAATTCGACCCATCCAATACATGAAAATGTACAAAAACCTTTATATTTTGGAGTAGTTCAATAACATAGGTCTCTACAATCTACCCACCTTAGAACTTCTCATCCCTGAGAAGCCATTAGAAACTATGACAACAACACCCAACCCACCATGGTTGTGAAGTTTTTTTAATTATATTATTTCATTTCCAAATGCAAAATTAACCTTTAACCATTTCAAAAGCCCAATTCGATAAGCATTTAATCATCGAAGTAAGGATCAAATTCCAACCCTAACATCGGAACATCATTTAATTCAACACACAAAACAAGAGACATGATCTTTTGATAAACTCTTTAACTATCTGCCCATTGTGTATTTCCACCATAGGTATTCTAATTTAACATCTAATTACAAACCACGACTCTTTTAACGTTGTAAATTCGTAAAATTTACTTCCAATGGTTTCTAGTGATTCTTTTCACATGACATCTTTAGCTTCTCTAAACCGATTGGATATGAAGTCATAACATGGACCTCATTCATGGGAACATTCAAATCTATATCAACCTACTAAAACTGGCCACATATGATTTCCTTGATGGACATCACTGACCTAGAAACCACAGTTTCCATCACTTGGAAACGTTATTTATATCAGTTCTTTATGAATTTGAACATTGAACATGAATAATAGAGAATGAGGTGAGCCACATGACCGACCCATCGTAATTATTTACTTCTTATGCAGTTGAGGAAATTCAAAATAAACTGCTGGAGTCTGTGAGTATGACTAGGGAATCCCTACATTGATTCCCAAAAGTCACTCAGGCCATTCCTATCCTCAATAAGATCCACAAATCAATGTGTAACATTGAAAATGAACACCCATCAAGATAAAAAACTTTTAACAATTTATCATGGAATAAAACTGATGTTCTCTTAGTGCATCTAGGAGTATGTTAGTATAAGGTTAATTATCTTCACTTAAAATATTACACTAAAAGGGTTGAATCAATATTAATTCAAACACACCCATCACCATATGAAAAAACAATCAAACCACAACTGTTCAACTTTACGGAAAAAGAATATCTTCAGTTTCCAATGCACCAACTCTTAACTAAACTCATGACTTTACTACACAAGGAATTACATGATTACTTAATATTTGACTACCAATGTATCCCAAGGCCCATAGTGTTCTCTCAAGGTTGAATACACGACAACATCATCGTCATCATGCTACCGAGAAAGCACCGATATGTAATTAAAACATGAATGCCTCAAGGGAATTAAGTAAGATCAACCATTTAAAAAAGGTATTCCTTGGTTTGTTCTCCTTATAAAAGGAATTACACATTTACCAGGTTTCAACATGACACTCCCCACCTTAGTAGTGTCTTAGACACAAAAAAGGAGTATTATTCCCTCATAAGTGATCCAGATCAAAATACCTAAATAAAATGTGTGATGACCCTCCGAACAATGATCATAGAGTCAAAACATAAAATAAGGTCCACGAAATGAGATTGGAATATCAAAAATCCAGAGTCTTCTGAATGAAATCCCAAGCATTGGAATGAAACTGATTCTTTAATTATAGGACACTCTACTATGGAGATGACTTGATACAGCACTCAATAACACAAGAGATTTATTTAAGAGTCATATTACATAATAAAACCATTATCCAGGATGACTCCATTACCATTCATCCATTTCTAAGAAGAAGAATGTGTCAAATGACCTACAAAGAAGACGACCCTGATCGACGCATTCTATCCTAATAAAAATGGGCATTTCTCAATGTTCTCTCCCATAACAAGGTCAAGAATAACATGACCTCCCATATAAAAAGGGTTTCATTGGAAACTAAAATTCCTACATGGGATAATGGCACTCGGACGTCACCAAAATTCAGAAAATCTCACAACACTAGAAATTAATTAACATTATACGGGTTCTACCTACCAATTGAAATCCCCGTACGATGCATAAACATAACCCCTAACACAAGGGAACAATAACAAATTTCATTAGGCTTAAAATCCAATCAACAAGACATTTATAATTAGTATAATGCCAATGGAAAACTCTCTCACTTCCATTCCAAGGTAACGTCATGGATAAACTCAAACGACCCTTACATAGAGGGCATAAGCTGAGGAAACCACTAAATGTTTCATTTCCAAGAACGCTATATTTATTAAAAATTATTCTTTATTATAAAAACATGCAATCAAAACCTCGTGTACAATTTTTTAGAACAAACCACAATGTACATGATTTAAATCGATTCCCTAATGAAAAATGCTACTCCATATGGATTTAAAAATAACTTTTATATTTTATTCCTGATACACTGAGTCTCTATAAAAAACAATTTGATATAATTGAGCCAATAAATTTAGTTTTTCCTCTTCTATGATTTGAATTTCAAAAACCTAACATACACAGTTGTGTTTAGGGTGATTTTTTATATCTGATAGAACAAATATAATTTTTTGGTAATAGTAACATACTCGTATGAATAGTATCTTACCCTTATGAATAGTAGCATACCCTTATGAATAGTTTTAGCAACCTTATGAATATTATCATCACCCATGAAAGTATAATATTATTTAGACATCTTATTAATGAAGGAGAATATTTTATAAATAATAAATTATGTATTCATATTTCTGTGATTGATAATTACATAATTAAAATTTTAAATTAATAAATTATTTCATTCTCATAATATGGGTTCCTAAATAAATATTTTTCATTCCTATTATTTTAGGATAATTTTATGAGACTATAGTTCATTTTTGAACGTATTATAAAAGAATCTTTAAAGATAAAATAATTATTTTTCAAGTAAATAATAATTTTATTTAGATATTAAATATCACGTATTTAAGAAATTATTTTGATTAAATGGAGTCCATTTTGGAATTCTAAATGTCAAAAAATGATTAGGGTTATTATTTTTGGGTTTTTCTAAAATACATGTCTTTTTTATGAATCGTAAAATAAGATCATTTACGATAATTGATAAATACATGGTTTAATGAGGCATAGGTGATTTAAAGATGATTTTGGCATAAATGGATTGAACATACATTCAATTAATACTATTTTTTCACATTAATTAATTTTATTAAAAGTATTCATAAAAAACAATAAACTACTGATTAAATTTATGAGAAACCCTTTCTCTCCTCCACTATAAATATCACCCCTCTTTACCTCTTCTCTTCAGTCATATCAATCCTTGTTCCCTGTATAAATTATTTCCAAATAACATCCAAAGATCCTCCCCAGCGTCTATAACACATGGACTCAAAAAAACCAAATTATCTCCCCTAAACACGCTCTCAAGTAAGATTAATTCAAGAGGTAAATTCCCTTTTCAAAATATTTTACTTTCTTTTCATGTTCTGTTGTTTTCTTTCTATCCTCACCTATCCTCATCATAATGTTATGAAAACATGGGTACCTTAAATGTATGTTAATTCATTTAGTATTATGTAATATGTTATTATCATCTCTTCTTTACCCTTCTTTTAATATAGTAGTAAAAAATAACATCTGAGATGTTCTAATTTACCACATTCTAGGATGATGGGTTTTCAATTTTTATTATCGTCTTAAATTCTGGGAATGAAACCATTAATATGGTTTAAAAATACTATAATATATTTATTATGTCCCAAATGTGGTTTTGGAATATTTTTTTACACAAGTTTTAGAATTATATAGAAAATGAATTTGTTTTTTTCGAATACCTCAAATTAACCCAAGCGGTTATCATTAATTAATTTATATAATGATTCATCTTCACTCCAAGTAAAAAAATTAAATTCACAACCATATAAACATAAAAATGTTCACTAATAATATAGAACTTAAATTATATAAAACTATCCTCAGTTTACATGATTCTTCATTCATGTATATAAGTATACGGATCATCAAACAAATAGACCGAACAATTAAATTGAACCTCTTAACCCACCAAAAAACTATGAATGAACATATTATCGATAAAATAAATAAATTACATGTATATTAAATTATGGAATTATTAATCAATTAACTTAAATTTTATTATTCACGTAATTATGTTCTAGGGGAGAACACCTTTAGACTTATGGTAAGGGTTTCATCATCTCACATCAATTTTTGTGAGATATTTTTCTTTCACAACTACTACTTGTGTATGGTGTATGTATTCTTCCAATTGATGTTTCATATGATGAATATATTTATTTTCATGATTATAAGTGTATAATATGAGGATTATTTATATTGGGGAATATGATTCAATTGATTACAATGTTTTTATTATTTTCAACCTGAACCACCATTTTCATTTGAGTTGCTATTATTCTCAACCCACCAAAATGAAATTATTATTTATTCCAATTTACTATTCATAAATTGTGTTTTATTTATATATTTTTTTTACAAATAAAAATACTTCTTTATTTAATTTCTATATACATTTTATAAATGAATCATTCAAATAATTTTTCTGAAATGCAAGCACAATTCAATGAACTTCTTGAATTATAAACTATTTTTAAGTTCACTATATGATATATTTTAGCCATATTTTTCTTTATAAAATCCAAAAAATTAACATGAAAAATATATTTTTGTCCATTCCTGGTTTTATGAAGGAAAACACACCTTTGTAATTTAAAATTCTATAATATTTTCATTAAACCGCACTAAAATGTTTTGTTACTAAAGATTCTTTAAAAACTATTTTAAATGACTTCGCCTAAATAAGACTTTATATATCCCAAAAATAAAATTTTAATTCCCTCCCATTTTATTTTTTGGTATATAAATGTTTATTATATGATTTCATGACAAATAGAAATTATTTTCAAAATGAACTCTTCTTTCTAAAGTAAAAAGGGTTTTTATCATCTCATAGTATCTTTTATAAGATATATTTTTCACCACTTATTTATTAACTGTGGTGTATGTAATTCCCTTTGGTATATCATATCATGAGTATCCTTATTATCATGATATTATAATGGATTATGATGTAAATGTTAGAAGTTTGTATGGGACACTTAGAAATGTTTTAGGATTATTTCCACAAGGATTTTTCAATGGTCTCATTTATAAGTATCTTCATATATTTAAACATATTTTTTGAATAATATAATTAATTGAGGTTTATCTCTGATGATATCATCCACCATGCTTTAATTAATTGTTTATGATTAGATTTATTGTGGATGTACTATCTCGAAACTATTCACCATAATACCATGAATGCTTAGTGTTAATTTTTAATGATCGAGGAATGTTATTTACGTTTCATGTGTTCATTGAAATATGAATGTTTATGTTTTTAAATAGACCCCAAATCATATGAGTAATTAATTGGACTTAGTATGTGATATGTGGGTCCCACTATAGCCTCTCGATGCTTCGGAAAGTCTCATTAGAGATATAGATATGGACTTGGTTGAGGACTTTCCATTTTCTTGATATGGTTTTGTCCAAGGCCTTAATCATTTTTATATTTCATGGATCAAGCCATGATGATGTGTTTACAAATGTCCTACATATATATTTCACACATTATAAATCATGAAATTGAATGTTCATGTGGTTATTTGTAAGAACCTAGATTTTTATTGAGGTATGGGTTTGTCATTTTTAGCGTGTTTGAGAAAAATGGGATAATTTGGAAATTTAAGGAGTACATAACGTGTATTGAAGAGTAGACATCATGTACCCAATTTTCTCGGGTGACCGTGTACTGGCCGTCTAATGGATAAGTACATGGCTATGTGGGGTGACCTAGAGACTGCCTAAAGCAAGTCCTGGTAGATGCATATACATGTTGTGTTATTTTAAATAGAACTCTGCATTATTTGTTAAATCAGATCGGGGTCATGTTTAATTGTAAGAAATGCCTTATTCTCCACTATTCTCATCAAGGAGTGACCATAGTGTTTGATTCTTCTCTAAGCCCATGATCAACCTTCTGTTCTCTGAATCAAATGTTCTCTATTTAATTTGAATCGCAATAGTTAGTTCTTCCTTCTTCTAGATTTCCATTCCTTGATTTCTATTTTTTTGTGAGATATACTTGGTTGAGAGTTCTGTTGTTTCTGTAGATCTATGTTGTTCTATGCTGATTGAAGGGCCAACACCTGAGTATATCAATCGTACAATGCCAATGATGGTGGTTTTTGCCTTCCGTAGTTAGTGTTTGAATATTATGGTCCAAAGTTCCCAATACCCTTGATTGGGGTATTGCATATTTTGGGAATTTAACCATGATAATGCCTGATATGCTTCATTTTCTAGAATTAGAGATATAGTTTGAGAATAGAGTTATTTTACCTAGTATGGATGTGTTTTCCCATGTATGATTTTATATTGGCCATTGGATCTAGAATTTCTTATTATGATGCTTTTTTCCCATGCCATGTTCTATTTTGATGGAGTGATATTATATGAAATGAATATGTTATGCTTTTTAGATTTTATCCCAGTAGTATTTGGGATTTACTTTGGCTTCTGAATATCATTGTGCATGTTTTATTTACATAAGGCTATGGGAACTTGGTGTTAGGAGACCATTGGGGGAATTGATGTTGAGGGCTTCCCCAGAGTGTCTGTTATTTTTGTGACCCTGCAAAACCATGGGAGGTATTTTCATTGAGTGGTCCATCAAATTGCCTACAGTTACCATTTTGAGACAACAAAAGTAATTAACGTTGAGTGATTCCTTATGGTGTCTTTAGTTTATCATTAAATGGCTATAGGGGTAAATTACAGTGAAAGATCCATTATAGAGTCATTGATTGAATGAGACCAAAGGGGATAGACCATGTGAGCTATTCAAGAGGTTATTATATCCTTGTATAAGTTGATCCAGAGGGGTTAGTCTCTGAGAACACACCTAGAGGGTTACTTGTGATTTACTAGATGAACCCGAAGGGATAGGCTTTGATAACATAACCAAATGGTTGCTTGTGAATGATTGAATGAATATTTAATAAATGTAATGGAATGTGATTGAAACTGTATGACTCTTTACTTTTGAGTACATCTTTGTTTATTGCTTCATTTTGCTTATTGCCTGCCATATAAATTCACTGATTGTTAGCCATAAATATTTGGGTTGTTTTTTACTAGGATTCAACTCGTGCCTTGTTTGGTTAATATATTAGGGCTCAAACATATTATATTTTTGGAGGTATAAATAACAGAATGATGTAACACCTCAGGCTTCCTCGGTACGTTTCCCTTTGAATAATGAAATAACTGGAATTTTACGCACCTTCAAGATTCTAACACACGGCGACCAAACAAACTATCCATTATGAATACTAATATCCACTTTTGAAATTTTATAAATTTTATCTTTCAAAATGGAATTAATTTCTGTATTCAGAATATCGAAATTAGCTTTGGTTGAATTTTTGGTATTTTTCTGAAAACATTAAATTTTTGAAAAATACTAAAAAACACCGAGTTATTGTTTAAAACCGACTATCTATATAAATAATTATTTATTTTAATTTAATTTATTTTAAGTCAAAATAGATACATAAAAAAAATATTTTTCAATGTAATACATTAGATTCATATTATAATGATTTTATATAGATAAAATTTTATCAAACTATTTACAGTGTTTTACCCACTTCCTAGGAGCATTTTTAAATTTATATAAAACTTAATTTTACCGCTTCTGTGAATGAAATTTCAAAAATTCAGGAGACACGATTTATATCAGCAAGTAAAATGTGGTTCAATAAGATAATAATATTTTTTGGTGAATAGTAACTTTTTATTTTTATTTACCATGGTTAAAATTAAATATGGTAATTAGGGGTAAAAATGATATCATAATTACCGTAAAACATGTCTTAATTATATTTGATAATTATAATTTGACCAAATACATCCTTATGAACAAAATATGATCCTTTATATCCAATTGGATTAGATTAGGACATTTATTATAATTTTATTTAAAGAAGAGTTAAAAGAGTTAAAGTCAAAGTTTAGTAACTAAACCATTTATAATATAGGGTTTACATAATATAAATTAGACTATAAATATTAATTTTAAATCTAAAATGATTGCCCACATGATGGTGTTTTATTTATAATTTTTAGTCATTAAATAATATAATTTATTTTTGACACAATGGTGATGCAGTAATTACATAATTAATAAAATATTAAAATAATATATATTATAAATTCCCAAATAAATGTAATCTGAGACCTTTTATGAGTTACAATATTTTTTAAGTTAATATTACATGTTAGTATTGATTAAATGATTTTTTTAAGTAATAATGTTGTTACGAATTTAGGAAAAACAACATACCAAATAGTGTCAAAATTGATATAAAAGAGTTTTTGAAATAAATATTATATTATTAATGGATATTCAATTCATAAAAATATAATTTTCATAAAAAGGTCATAAATAATATTATATACGTCATTAATTAACCACTTGAGGTTCTCTTGGATGTTTATAGTATGTTTATTAACCATATAATATAAAAATACAAAGGTAAATGTCAAACTATTTAACGAAGAGTTAAATTTAAAAGATTAAGATAATATAGTGACCCAAACCAGTCCAGAACCTATTGGTTGAGTGTTTTTAGACCCATCCCCAACTTTTCCTCGAAAATAAATCATTTTGGAACCATTAGTAATAGAAAATGATTTTATTATAAAATTGTATTTCAATTGATTCCTAAGGTGCCCCTTACCCCTCTTATAAAAGTACACTTCCCCTTATCTTAAATTCCCACCCTCAAAGCCATTATTCTCAGCAAATCCCTGAACAAATATTCTCCCAACTGTCCTCCCTTCATCCTAGAGGCCTTACTTGAGTCATAAATACATCTTTTGGAGACCTTTTGATCTAATAAAAAGCAAGAACCCGCAGAAGAGGTAAATATTTCATCACCTCCTTCATGGTCATTTCTTCTTCCAGTTCCTCTTTCTTTACTGTTTCCATTCTAAAATAATAACTCCATTATCTTATATATACTTTTATTTTATTATAAAAATGGTAAAATTGTATTCATTATTCTATCTATCCTATAAATGACAATGTCACCATACATGCGTAAGTACGGATTACCGTCTCCCCGTCGTGGTGTACTTTGTTATTCAAACACTTAATCATTTTTATGGGTACAATAATGAGTATAAATGATGAAAATAATAAATATAACATGATAATTATTCTTTATATATGATATTCTATCCAATTATATATGATTTTAATATCAAAAGAATTATATTGTCTCTCCTACATATGTACGGATTACCATCTCCACAAACGCGATGAGATTCATTCCCCATCGTATCCAATCAAGACTAATTTTCATTTGATAATTAAAAATAATTTTTAAAGGTGTAATATCATTCTGAATATGAATAAGATACATAATATCTATAAAAACATTACTTACGTAACAAATCATATAAAGGAAAATGAATCAGTTAACACCTGAAACGATGATACTATAGAAATACCATTAACAAAGCAATATTTGAAGAAAATATATGATATAATATTTATGTATATAGTTCTTTTATAATTTAATAACTATTATTTAACTATTATATAGGAGATTAACATACTATCGACCAAGGAAAATTACAAGTTAAGGGTTAATTTCACAATCTCATTATTATTAGAGGATGTAAGTATCTACTGGGACCTCTTTATCTTCCACGTACATGTTTCATAAAAATGTATTCCAAAACATTTTTAGTATTTACTATACTATTAAAGTCATTTATACCCTTGTTTGAATTTTTATAAAAAAAAATTAAATGAATCTTTCCAGCATTTTTCATGCAAGGTACATTATGACCATTTTGATAGAATTAAGGTAAGAATGATTTTTAACATATATGGCCGGTGTGGATATCTCTCTCCGTTATAACATCGTTGAAGCTTCACTTACAAGATTTTATGAATATTTTCAAAATAAATGTTTTCTTTTACAATTATATGACTTTTAAATAATTTCAAAATATAAAGAGATATTTCTCTAAAAAAAGTTTGATTTCATCTATGTAAACATCTATGGATGGATTTTACGCTTGTTTAAAGTTGATTTATAAGGATACAAAACATCCATATTGTATTAAAGATATTGTGATATGTTTGACTGTGGATGTGTTATTTTTACAACATTCATGGTTTATAGATAATGTATTGACAATTTGTATGCTAGTTTTGATACGAATGTTTAGTTTATGTTTATACCTTTTCATATGAGGAATGCGTTGGACATAGTATGTGACATGTGGAGCCCATTGTTGCTCTTCAATGCATCAGTAGGTATCGTGAGACAAACTAGTGTCTTGTAAAAAGGCCTTGACAAAATCTTATATGTAGTCTACGCACAAGGTGTTGACTATGTGGTTCTAAAGTCTGGCGTTATGCATTCCATCTTAATGAAAGTGGATATTGATATTTCATGTGATTATTTGACTTGTTTAGTATCCATGTGACTAATTAAATGGAATTATTTGATTTTATATTCTCCATTCTATTCTAAATTTTATGTTTAAAATTGATTTTGTTCTAGTCTGACAATACCTAAAATGTTTATGCTTATTTATGAATGTTTCTGTTATATTGTTATCCTTACTGAGCATATGAGCTCACCACTTTATTTGTTTTATTTTTCCTAGGACGCGAAGAAGTATATTAATAATGACCTGTAGGGATTGTGTAAGGGATATGAGTAAGGCATATGGAGTCTATGTTGTGGTAGTTTTTCATTTTATAATTTAACGTAAAACATATGAATGTATCTAGAATTTCCAAGGCTACTAAACTAATCTGTCTTTCGAGGCATGATATTTTGTTATCATACCAATGTTTTGTAATAAACCACCGAATCTGGGTAACTAGGGTCAGTGTGTTACAGTTGGTATTAGAGGATTTTTAGTACAATCCTTGGAATCTAGATTTAGATAAACTCTAATTAGATCTAATTACCATAAGATAGATTTTGAGGATTATTATAGAAGAACATCCTAGAATTTTTTTACTGTAGAAATTTTGTGAGTTTTCAAAGAAATACATCCCTTTCTGGATATGAGTAGCTTGGGCAGCTATGGCATAGATGTATCTAGGGGTAAAACCTGAAAAAACTGCTTTGAGTTAGAATCAAATGAGAACTGGAGCACGACAACGAGCCTTGTTGCACACTAGGATACGACACTCCCCAGAGATATGCTTTGGATAATTTTCATTTTCTTCACAAACAATTATGAAGGGTTTATGATTTATTACTTTCTCAAAGAAAACATTTTTATGATTATGGATTATATCCATAAATTTTTCAATTTAGGTTTATTGTTTTACAAATTTGGAATTATGTATTACGATTCATAAACTAATCCAGTGTTTTCCATTGTTTAGAAATGGAACCTTGTGGAAGCATTGGAAACCATATCATTTCAGGAAATCCATGTAGGGATTTCCCACAATCTCAAGATAATTATAGAGGAGATGGTGAAGAAACTGGTGCTGATCAGCTTATCACCATACTGGGACAACTCACTGAGGTTATGAATTATAACATTATCTGTATGGAGGACCCTGATCCACAACATGGAGAATCAATGTTAAACCACTTCAGGAGGTAGCGACCACCAACATTCTATGGGAGTAAAATCTATTATTAACTGTGAAATAGATAAATTCCTTAGAAAAAATATTTAAGGATTTTGGTAGTATCGAAAGAGAAAAAGGTTCCATGGCAGTTTATCACCTCACGGGAGATGCAGATCAATCGTGGTTATTGATTAAAAACAAAAATTAATATTTTGAAGTTTCAAATATGTAATGGAGGGAGTTTAAAGATATTTTCTTAGAAAAATAAATTCTTTATGACCATCAAGAAGATATTGAAAGGCAATTTCTTAGTCTGAGTCCAAAAGTGGGTGAGAATGTCACAAAGTATGAGGCTAACTTTACTAGGATACCTAGGCATGAAAGAGATTATATATGTAACCCAAGGAGTAATTTTGATCAATTCTCTGAGGGTTACAACCATTTTCTAGTGAAAATTAGTCTCACAATCCTTCTTGTCCAGCGCAGATATTCTCTCATGTGCAATCATGAAAACAAAGTAATTCTTTAAGTCTTATGACATTAATGCATATCAAGAGAAGAATAGATCTTTAGAACACTCTGGAAATGGATATAAGGGGAAAAAGGGAAATGTTCAATATCCATCCTATAGTAAATGTGGGAAAAAACACCCTAGTACATGCCTGTAGAGAATTGGAGTCTGTTACAGGTGTGGTGAAGAAGGCCACCAGGCTCGTGATTGCAAGGGGAAGAAGTAGGTTATGAATGTTTATTTCTACAATAGTATAGAAAGGGAGAATTATGAAAATGAATGTCATATATTCCAGGGAAACATACCACAGATAAATCCAAGGGATAAAGGACAAGCTTGTGCGATCACTACTGCTGAGGTTGAAGCTTTGAAAGACGTGGTGGCAGGTAATTTAATGGATTCCTCAAGTTTATCCAATACTTTATTTGATTCTAGATCATCACATTGTTTCATAACTTCCCAATCTGATAAGAAAATTAGATATTTTCAATTTGACTTAACAAGGGAGTTTTCAGTCAAAACACCTAAGGGAAGTACCATCGCAACAACGTTTTGTGAATCAGATCCCATTAGGGAATATAAATGTTCTTTATCTACTGATCGCATCATCATACCCATGATTTAATTTGATATAATCCTGGAAAACTGTTTTCTTTAGGACCATGATGCAAAAATTTCTTGTAAGAATAATGAGGTTACAATTTTTGATGATGATAAGGAGTACCTTATCATTTGAGAAAAACATCACCACCAGATTCTTATCTAGATCCACCCCCAGTATCTCTACTAAATTCAAGTATTGGGGAGGAAGTAAATGAAATAATTATGGGAGAGGAAATGAATGTCTGAATAGAGGACATACCTATTGTTTAAGAATATGTTGATGTGTTTCCAGAAGTTTTACCTGGACATCCTCCAGAATGAGAAATTTAGTTTTCCATTGATTTAATTCCTGGTTTAAGGCCCATATAGAAGACCCAATATATATTGGCCACTGTGGTATTAGTAAAACTAAAAAACAACTAGAGTAATTGAGTAATAAGGTATTTATTCGCCCTTCTGTTCATCTATGGAGAGCCCCTATTCTTTTTGTTAAGAAGAAATATGGATCCATGAAGTTGTTCATTGACTATAGTGAGATTAATGCTATAACAAAAAATAACAAGTATATCATTCCTTGAATTGATGATTTATGTGACCAACTTCATGAAGTCAATATTTTTCAAATATTGACCTTCGATCTGGATATCATCAGTTTTCAGTGAAAAAATATGACATTCCAAAAACAGCATTTCAAACGAGGTACAAGCATTAAGAGTTTACAATAATTCCTTTTGGATTGTCAATTGCACCCTCTTTCTTCATGGATATAATGAATAGAGTTTTTATGGAATATCTTGATGACTTTGTAGTGGTATTTATTGATGATATCTTGGTATACTTCAAAATATACAAAGATCATTAAAATCACATGCACATTATTCTAAAGGCTCTTAGAAGAAATTAATTATATGGTAAATTTTGCATGTTTGAATTTTGGAATCAAGAAATAACTTTTCTTGGACATTTTGTCTCTAATGATGGAATCTTTGTTGATCCTTCAATGACCAAGGCAATCCATGAATGGCCAGCGCTGACGAGTATAACTGAGGTACATCGTTTTATTGGTTTAGCGTGTTATTATCAACATTTCGTCCATAATATTTCCTGGTTGGATAGTCCATTAACAAAGAAAAAATGTAAAGGGGTTAAATTTTTTTGGACAAAAGATTGTGAAGAATGTTTTTAAAAACAGAATAGAATATTAGTCAATGCTCTTATTTTGACTCTACCATTGGGGAATGATAAAATTTTTATTTATAGTGATTCTTCAAAGGAAGGAAATGATTGTACCCCTATGAAAAATGATAAATTTATTGACTATGCATCACGATACTAAAAAATTCATGAGAAAAACTATCTTACTAATGATCTTGAGTTAGCAGCTGTAATCATTACATTGAAGATATGGAGACATTATCTCTATGGTGAAAATGTTAGATATGTACCAATCACAGGAGATTGAAGTATATTTTAGCATAGAAAGAACTCAACATGAAGAAAAGGAGATGTCTTGAACTACTCAAGCATTATGATGGCACTATATAAAACCACCTAGGGAAGGTAAATAAGATTGAAGATGCTTTGAGATGAAGGGATCATGGATTTTTGAACAAGATGAGAGTTGAATAAGAACCTATTTTCATTGATCTTGTAAAAATTGATATAGGAATAATCATAGAAGGGGAAACATCAATATATATTCAAATGGTTTCCAAACCATCTTTACTATAAAGGATAAAAAGTTCTCAGGTTGATGATGAGGTGTTTCAAAAGAAAATTAACGCTGTGAATGATGGGAGATTGAGAGACTTCATATATGAAGATAGAATTTCGAAATTTGGGAGAAGACATTGTGTTCCTAACATACCTTATCTAAAAAAGAATTGTTTGATGATTCTCATAGCTCCAATTTCTATATACACCCTTGTATAACAAAGATGTATAGATATTTTATGTAAAATGTTTGGTGGGACAACATGAAGTGGGAGATTACTGATTTTGTGTCACGATGTATGGTTTGTCAAAAAGTGAAATCTATATGGAAACAGCCTGGAGGAGTCAAGAAACATGTTCCCATACCTGAGTGGAAATGGGATAATATTATGATGGACATTCTCATGGGGCTACCAAAGGCACCTAGAACGAATGATGAAATATGGGTCCTTGTTGATCATCTTACCAAGTCAGCACATTTTCTCATTATAAGAGAATATTTACCACTTGAACATTTAGAAATACTATATATTAATCAAGATGTTTGAATCCATGGTGTACCCATATCGATTTTTTCTGATCATGATCCCCGTTTTACATCAAGATTCTTGAAAAGTGTTCAGAATGCATGGGATACTAATCATTGTTTGGGCAATGCCTACCACCCTCAAAATGATGGAAAATCTGAACAGACTATTCAATCCATAAAAGACATGTTGAGATCTCGGTCACATGACTTTCAAGGTATGTGGCATAAAGATTTACCTCTGATATAATTTTCCTATAACAATAGCATCCATTCAACTATTTATACGGCACCATATGAAGCATTATATGGAAAGAGATGTCACACACCATCTTTTTGGGATGATGTTGGTGAAATAAAACTCGTAGGCCATGAACATCTTGAGGAAATGATGGAAAAGGTTATGGTTATCCAAACCCACATCAAAATAGCACAATGTAGATAGAAGAGATATGCCAATAACCGAAGGAAGGATTTGGAATTTTGGGTAGGAGATCGTGTTTTCATAAAGCTATCTCCATGGAAGGGAGTTATAAAATTCGGTAAGAAGTGTAAACTATGTCCCAAGTTCATCAAACCTTTAGAAATTCTATAACGAATTGGGGTTGTAGCTTACTGGTTGGCAATGCCACCCTGTCTCTGCAAAGTTTACAATGTGTTCCACGTATCACTGTTGAGAAAATACATGCCTGACCCAACACATGTTCTCACCTATGTGGAAATATAACGGGAACCTAATCTGTCTTCTTGTGAAGTGCCTGTCAATATTCTTGGTACCAGAGAACAAGTGCTGAGAAACCGGACGAATCTTCTAGTAAAACTTCTATGTAGAAACCATAAGATGGAAGAGGCAATGTGGGAATCCAAGAACATATGATAAAGAACCACCCAAATCTTGTTATGCATTAATAATCTAGAATTTTCTTGGATTAAATTAATTGAATGATGGGAGAATTTAACACCCCAATATTCCATAGTATGTTTCCCTTTGAAAAATTAAATAGTTTGCATTGTACGCAACTTCGAGATTCTAACACACCGCGACCAATCAAACTGGCCATTATGAATATTAATACCCAATTTTTTAAACATTGTAAATTTTAAATTTCAAAATGGACTTCATTTTTGGATTCTCAATATCAATATTATCTTAGGGTGAATTTTTGGTATTTTTCTGAAAACATACAATTTTTGAAGAATAGTGAAAAACACATAGTTTTGGTTTAAAACCAAGTTTTAATTTAAATAATTGTTTTTTTATTTTAATTTATTTTATGTCAAAATTGATACATAACACATATATAGGTTCAAATTAATTCATTAGATTCATTTTATAAAAAATTTAGATATATAAAATTTTATCGAACTATTTACTGTCTTTTACAAACAGCCTAAGATCACTTCCAAATTTTTATAAAACATAATTTTACCATTTATGTGAATTAAGTTTCAAAAATATGAGAGACATGGTTGAAATTATTAAGTAAAATATTGTTCAATACGATTAGTTTTTTTTGTGAATAGTAACTTTTTAATTTTATTTACCACCGTTAAAAGTAACTAGGGTAATTAAGGGTAAAAATAATATCATAATTAACTTAACACATGTCCTTATTTTATTGGATAAGTTTAATTCGACCAAAAACAACCTTAGTAATAAAATATGATCCTTTTGGTCCACATGGATTACATTAAGACATTTAATATTATTTTATTTAAAGAAGAGTTAAAAGAGTTAAAATCATTGTTTAGTAACTAAACCGTTTTTAATATAGGGTTATAGATAAGATAAATTATACTATTATATTTCATTAGAAATCTAAAATAATTTCATACATAATTTTATTTTATTTATATTTTTTAGACATTAAGTAATTTAATTTATTTATAACACAATGATGATGCAATAATTACCTATTTAATGAAATATAAATTTAATTGATATTATAAATAACCAAATATAAGTAATTTGTGACTTTTTATGAATTACACTAATAATATTGGTTAATGTGACATGTTAGGGTGGATTAAATGAATTTTTTTGAAGTAATAATTCTCTTATTAATTTAGCAAACAAAAAATACCAAATAGTGTCAAAATTGACATAAAAGAGTTTTAAAAAAAAATATTATATTATTAATTTATATTCTATTCCTAAATATATAAGGTTCGGAAAAAGGACTTAAATAATATTATATATGTCATTAATTGACCACTTGAGATTTGGTTGGATGTTTATAGTATGTTTATTAACCATAAAGTATAAAAATACAAACAGACATAGTAAATGTCAAACTATTTAACTAAGAGTTAAATCTAAGCGATAAATTTAATATGGTGACCCATCCTCTTCAAAAACCTATTGGTTGAGTGGTTTTCAACCCATCCCCACCTTATCATCAAAATAAAGAATTTTTGAGCCATTAGAAACTGAAAATTATTTTATTATAAAATAATATTTCAGTCGTTTCCTAAGGTGCCCCTCACCCCTCTTATAAAAGGGAACTTCCCCTTCTCTCAAATTCACACCATCAGAGCCACTTGGTTCTGCCAAGCCCTACCCTAATATTCTCCCAGCTATCCTCCCTTAATCCTAGAGGCCTTAGTTAATTAAAAAAGCCAACTTATGGAGCCCTTGTGATCAAATCAAAAGGAAGAACCCGAAGAAGATGTAAATATTT
Source organism: Viscum album (assembly GCA_963277665.1). Lineage (NCBI taxonomy): Eukaryota > Viridiplantae > Streptophyta > Magnoliopsida > Santalales > Viscaceae > Viscum > Viscum album. The sequence continues at coordinate 1,756,610,523 of OY728163.1, forward strand.
CTTCACCTCTTTTGAGTTTTTTTCTTTATTCCACTTCCTCTTTCTTTGTTGATCACATTATAAAATAATACCTCATGTATCTTCAATATACTGTGATGTTATTATAAAAATGGTACATCAAAATTCATATATTCTATCCATCCTATAAATGACAAAGTCACCATACGTGCATATGTACGGATTACCATCTCCAGGTCGTGGTGTAGTTTGTTATTCAAACACTTCATCATTTGGATGGGTATAATAATTAGTGAAAATGATGAAAATAATGAATATAACATGATAAGTATTCTTAATAGATGATATTCCATCCAATTATATATTATTTTAATATCAAAAGAATGATATTGTCGCTCGTGCATACGTACGGATTACCGTCTCCATGAACACGATGAGATTCATTCTCCATCGTATGTATTCAAGAAAAATTTTCATTTGATGATTAAAAATAATTTTTACAGACATAATATCATTCATAATATTAGTAATATACATCCTCACCAAAAAAAAACATTACTTACGAAACAAAACATATAAAGGTAAATGAATCTGTTAACACCTGAAACAATGATACTTCTGAAATATCATTAACAATGAAATATTTGAAGATCATATATGATATCATATTTATGTATATAGTTTATGTATAATTTAATAACAATGATTTAACTACTATAAATGAGGTTAATGTACTTTCGACCAAGGAAAAGTACAAGATAAGGGTTAATTTTACAATCTCTTTATTATTCGAGGTTGTAAGTATCTATTGGGACATCTTTATCAACCACATCCATGTTGCTTAAAAATATATTCCAAAAAAATTTACTATTTACTAGAATATGGGTTAATGACATTTATACCATTTTTTGACTATTTATAAAATGGTTTGAAATAATATTTCCGTCATTTTTCAAACAAGGCACTTTATGACCATTTTGAAAAAAAATTGATAAGAATGTTTTCTAACTTATACAGAGGGTGTGGCTATTTTTTGCCATTATAAAATCGTTGAAGCTTCCCTTACAAGCTTATAATAATATTTTCAAAATAAAAGTTTTCCTTTATAATTATATGAATTTTAAATTATTACAAAATATAAAGATATATTTCTATAAAAAGAGTTTTAATTTCATCTATGTAATCATCCTTTGATATATTTTAAGCTTATTTGAAGTTGATTTATTATGATACAAAACTCACATATTGTATTGAAGGTATTTTGATATGTTTGACTATGGATCTATTATTTTTACACCATCCAATGTTTATGGAGAATGTATTAACGTTTCATATTCTAGTTTTAATACAAATGTTTATATTATGTTTAAACCTTTTCATATAAGAATGCATTGGACTTAGTATGTGACGGGTGGGGCCCCGCTATATCTCCTCGATGCATCAGTATGTCTCATGAGACAAACTAGTGTATTGGAACAAGGCCTTGACAAAATATTATTTTTAGTATTGGAACAAGTCCTTAATTTTGTGGTTATGAAGTCTGAATTATGCATTCCATCATTATAAAAGGGCCTATTGATATTTCAGGTGATTATTTGACTAGTAGAATATCCATGAAAATAATTAAATGGAATTATTTTTATTTTATCATTACCATATTATTATGAAGTTTAAGCTTAAAATGATTTATTTCTAGTCTTACATTGCCTTAAATGTTTATTCTTATTTATGAATGTTTCTGTTATATTGTTATCCTTACTAGGCATCTGAGCTCATCCCTTTCTATGTTTTATTTTACCCAGGATGTGAAGATGTCTATTCTGACTGACCTGTTGGGATATTCTAAGGGATATGAGTATGGCCTATGGAGTCTATGTTGTTGTAGTTTTTAAATTTATAATGTATTGTAAAACTTATGAATATATCTATTATTTCCAAGGCTACTAAACTAATCGGTCTTTCACAAATTGATCTTTTGTGATCATGAAAATGATATGTAATAATGCACCGACTCTAGGTAACTAGGGTCGGGGAATTACAAATTCTCCCTTTTATTTCAGGTACATGACTATTGTGGAGGTGCAAAGCATGGGACCCAAGCTTAGGCTTGCAACTCTGAGGAGTTGTTTAATTGTTTTCCTTGGTTCTGGGGTTTTGTACGGTATTCCATCATTGTGACTTGTTTGTCTACATTCCTAGATACTTGTGAAATGCATCATTATTGATATATATATATATATATATATATTATGTTGTAGTCTATTTTCCTTTAGTATTCCATTTATTACTATTGTATGTTATTATTACTTCTTCCGCATTGGTTATGTATTTATTTTAACCACATTACACTGCTAATGAGGGCATTATTTCCCCATTATCACACCCATGGCCCCCGCTGCTAGTCGTGACCCTCTAGTATTTGCGGAAATGCACTTGAGGCCATGTGACCAACTGTGTACGAGGCACCTCTGGGTGGCACCCAGAACCGGGAATATACAATGTGGTATTAGAGGAATTATTTTCTCCTTGACATACTGTTTTGAGCCTATAGGTAGAGATATGAATGAATAGGTAGTAAGTAATATGTTGTGCTAGGGAGTAGCTAACAAGTGTACAGGGAAAACTAATTTAACTCGATCACTGCAATTTTCTGTTTTTGCAATTATTATAGTTGATTTGATTTCACCATTTGGTGATTCACATGTTTTGTGATATTATCATTGATTTGAGGTTCTATTGCTATTGCAACTCAACAAGTTGAAAGTATGCCATCTCATGCGTCGTATAGACACTTTCTATAAATAATCTTTCATGCATTATTGTCATGCCAATAAGGGTGCATTACTGATTGAATGTTGTTGTGATATATGTTGTGCTAGATAATCACGATGTAGGGATAGATGCCTTGATAGTGTACCTAATAATTGATTGGGTATTTAATTGTGTATGTTTTCATTGGATGAATTCCAAAATTTGGTCCTTGAGGTGTTATGGGCCCTCATGGATCAGAATTAGGACGATCATTGCACTATTATACTTGGAGATGACATGAATAAGACTCCAAGGTTTCGATTCGCAGGGCGTATGGGACCTTGAATATCAGTATTTTGGAACCTTTCTATTGTATTACTTCTTTAATGGGTTCTAGAGTAGTATGTGAAACTTTCAATTCATAAAAACCCAGAATACATGGTTGGTATTAATGAATACACTCCATGTATCCTTATATTTGGGAATGAACTATTTTTATTAAGTACAAGCTGTGTACTCAGGTACACATCGGGTAGTCTCTAAAGGTGTTCATGCCTGTGTGGGCAAAGACATGGGCTTGGGATATCCATGGAGAAAGAAGTTCTACATAAGACGTACACACTGTGTTGTAAGGACCATGTGTCCACCCGTGTGACTCCTGACACAGATGGATGAAAGAAAGGTTATACACGATGTGTCAAGCTTGAAAAACTCCATGTTGTGTAAACCATGTATCAAGTTGTGTGACTAACATCGTGGGTCAATGAAATCCTTAAAGTAGATGCCATGTCTAGGATAAAACATGCCATATAGGTTCAACTATTCCCCCGACAGTGTGGACAATGACATGGACAATTGAAACATAAGTGGTACATGACGTGTTCTGGGAGAACACACCAAGTAGTCTTGTTCTACGAGAACCACGTGGGTTAGTCATGTAAGACAACTCGGGCCAGGAAAAACAATTCATGTACGTTCCATGCCTTGTGAGAACACGTCATGTGTAAGGGGGTGTTACATGACCAAGGTTGGTAGGAGTACACTCCAATGTAAAGGATTAAAGGAATAGACCATATTGGCGATATACACGCCATGTATTCATGTTTTGAAAAACATTAATGTCTTCATTATCTTGTTCCTTTATTGAATTTTTAAATTTTAGTTCTTGATAATCTCGAACAACGGAGTGCGCTTGGCCTTGTAGAGTCATTCCACCCTGAATTCCTCTGGTTGTATTCTAGATACCGAGAAATGATGAGACACTAGAAATGGTAGATCATGGACTACCAATAGATCCTCTCATCATGCATGTGTTTTCACCTTCCATTATTCATGATACAGGTGTCGATTCATGGTTTTGAGAAGGGTTCATGATTTTTTATGCAAATTTTCCCGGGAGCACCGCATACTTCCCCATCTGTAGAAGAGTTGACGCAAGTATTTTTATCGCAGCATCCTCCAATTTTCATAGTGGATAAAGGAACCCAGGCTATATATTTAGGGTTAGAATCCATGCTATCGATCATTGAGAATCTAAATATTCCTCCAGATATGAGATTGAAGTTCACTACTTATATGCTTCGAGATTCCTCCAAGAGATAATGGGATGTGATCTCTCAATAAGGTTGAAAACATGTTATGGATTGGGATGATTTTCATCGTAACTTCTACAGTTACTTCTACCCAGAGACATTGAGTGCCAATCGATCCCAAGTGGTCATGAGTTTGGAGAAGGTTATTCTTTCAATCATAGAGTATTCTTCTTACTTTACTGAGTTGCAACACTTCACTCCCATTCTAGGGGTGAGGAGTTATTCTTCAAGAAAAAGATTAAGGATGGTCTCTGGCATGCCATGTGATCTCGGGTGAAAATAATCAGGTTGACTACGATATCTGCAATATTTAACCATGTGATGATCATAGAGTGCAACATGAGGGATTGTAGAGTTGTGGGTCTGGGCGGTTCAACATCCAGAGTTAGTGGTTATCTGGTTGATAGTAGTAAGTGACATAGGGAGTCTATGTGTGGGGATCCAAGTTGGAGAGATACAACTTTAGGTATCCATGTGTTATGCTACCTATGTAGGAAGAGAGGGAATATGAGGCCACATTTCCCGTGAGACCCAACTGAGTGCAGATCTTACAACAAGTTGGGCTATCTATAGTGTTTCTGTTAGTTTTTCTCACTAGTAGATAGTGATAGGGGGTTTTCTATGACCTCAAATTAAAAAGAAGCACCACCAGTTTCTCATCAGTCAGGGAAATGGAGTTTTCATGGCTGTTCAGGACTAGGTGGAGGTTGTGGTCATGGTGTCCAGTTGTCAGGCTTTCAGCGACAATAGGGTGGATCAGCTCAGGTTGGTCAGGAAGGGTTTTAGGGCTGCAGTACATGTTATATTTTTACAGTGGAGAAGACCCACCAAGAGAAGGATCCCGGACCCTCCAAAGACTGATGTAAGATTATAGTAGCCTCAATTTTATCTTCTTTACTTTTCGATACAAGAGATTCCCATAGCTTCATATCTATTTCTGTTATGGAAAGACTTGGGAACTTTATCTTTACTACTACTGAAATCTTGATTCTAGACACTCAGTTGGGGACTTGAATGGTTATTGTACATCAGTTAAAGGAGTTCCCTTTTGTGTTTGGTGGGTGTCACTTCTCATGAGACCTTAATGTTTTAGAGATGATGAGCTATGATGTCATTCTCAGAATGGACTAGTTAGTTCCTTTCAATGATTTTATTGATTGATATCATTGAAGGGTGGGTTTTACATCACCATAGGGTGGATCTATTTTACGTAAGGGGAATGGGATGTTAAGGAAAATAGAGATGGTCCCAAGCATCATGGGTTTGAAGGAGTTACAACCCAGATCGGTAGTCTATATTAGGATGAACAAGGGACTTCATAATTAAAATTTCCTTCATTGGTCGATTGTTTCAGGGATGTCTTTCCAGAGGACTTTTCAGATTTGCCTCTGAAGCAAGAGGTGGGCATTTCCCTTGATGTTGTTTTAGGAGAAGAACCAGTGTCCATTCATCCATATAGGATTGCTACACTAGAGTTATAGGAGCTCAAGAAGATGTTAATGGAGTTACAGGTTATGGGTTTCATCCGACCCAACACTTATCCTTGTGGTTTTACTGTTCTATTTGCGATGAAGGATTAAAGTACCCTCCGACATTGTGTGGACTATCAGAATATGAACCTATTGATGGTCATGAACTGATATCTCTTTTCATGGATTGATGATCTCATTGATCATCTTCGAGGAGGCATGTTATTTGTGAAGATTCACGTGAGATCCAGTTATCATCATTTGAATGTAATAGAATCATATATAGATCATACAACCTTTCAGAGTTGGTATAGTCTATATGAATATGTGGTTATTACATTTGTTCTCATGAACGCACCATTAATTTTCATGGACCCTGATGAAATGAGTGTTCCGTCCATACATGGATTCATTCATGGTAGTCTTCATGGATAGTATCATAGTTTACTCTCACACTCGAAACGACCATGCCAAACATCTTGAAGTCATTTTGAGTAGACTTAGAGAGCATCAGTTATATTCATGATCTCAAAATGACACTTTTTGATGGACCTGATTCACATACTGGGTTATGATATCTCTGGGATAGGAATAACAGTAGAGCCAATGAAAGTGAGAAAAGTAGATTCCTAGGATCATCCAGATAACATCTTTGAGGAACTATGTTTTCTAGGACCGTATGGTTACTACAGTCATTTTAAACATGACTTTTCACTCTTAGAAGCACCACTGAAGACCCTATCTAAGAGTGGTGTGATGTACTTGTGGTCATATTCCTATGAATCCGCCTTTCAAGAGCTGAAAGGGAGGTTGACTTCAGTGCCGATACTAGTTTTTCCAGAGCTGAGAAAGTGTTATACCATTTACTGTGATTCAACAGTAATCAGGCTTGGAGTAGTTCTTATGTAGGGAAAATGAGTAATTGTGTATGGGTCTCAGATGTTGAGGCCACATGAGAGGAATTATCTGACACACAATCTTGATTTGGTTGTAGTTGTTCATGAATTTTTCTTTTGGATACATTATCAGTTGGAAGATCATTTTGTGGTTTTTACCGACCAAAAAAATCTCATATATATATATATATTTACTCAGTGCTATCTGAATTTGAGATAATTAAGGTGGGTTGAATACCTTTAGTCCTTTGATTTTGAGCATTATTATACACTAGGGAAAGGCAACGTAGTAGAATATGCGTTGATTAGGGGGACGTAGATACAAGAAGTTCATGAGGCCCCCAGTAAGTGGTATCTTATGGATCTATTATCTGAGATGCATTTGGAGGTGCATGGTAGACATGGCCAATCATTTATTTCTACTGTAGTTGTTACCTCTACTCTACTTGATCGAGTGCGAACAAGAATGATATTAGATTTGTAAGGCATAGTATTATGAGAGAGTGTGTCTCGAGAGGACCATATTCCAAGATAGATAGTTGGTGAGGATAATATCTTTCACTTTTAAGGACATGTATGAGTGTTAGCATACGTATGCGAGGATCTGATGTAGGATTTTCATCCTTCAGTTTGGGCTGTTCATAGTGGTGTCACCAAGATGTATCGAGATCTACACCATCAGTATTAGTGGCCAGGAATGAAGAGAGATGTTGATGGTTTTTTCCTAAGGTGTTCCACCTGTCAGAAGGTGAATGTAGAGCTTCATCAACCAGCAGAGCATTACATAATTTATTCATTCCCGAGTGGTAGTGGAATGATGTTGTGATGGACTTTGTGATAGGTTTACCGAGATCACCAAGAGAATGATGCAGTTTTGGTTTCCATTGACAGACTCATAAAGGATGATCAGTTATTGTTGATCATGGTGACCTCTAGTGTAGATGATCTTGGATGGTTTTGCATCTGGGATATTGTACGTTTACATGGAGTTACACAATCCATTGTTTTAGATAGGTAAGCATGTTTTTCTTCTTGGGTCTATTGGGGATTAAAAATATATTTGGGTACACTGGTACTTCTGAGTATAGCTTACCACCCCCAAGAAGATGGTCAGTCCGAGTGTATGATTCAGGTTCTAGAGGACATGCTCTGAGCTTGCGTCCTTGATTTTGGAGATTCTTGGGAGAAGCAAATACCTCTTGAAGAATTTTCCTACAATAATAGATTTCAACCAACTATTCATATTGCACATTATGAGGCGTTGTATGGTAGGCCATGCTGATCACCCTTATGTTAGATAGTAGCATGAGAGGGAACAATGTTTGGACCTCGTTTTATACAGGAGACCACAGAGTAGGTGGAGTTGATTCAGAATAGGATGGCTATTGTATTGTCATGATAGAAGTATCATGTTGATCAATGGAGATAACCTATGAAGTTCAAGGTTTGAGATCATGTATTTATATGTGTCACATCGAGGTTGGGACACAAGTGGATTTAGAGATATTAGAATCTTTCCCTGAGATATTATGGACCATATGAGGTTTTGAGGAAAGACGGGTTGGTTGTGTATCAGTTTTAGTTAACTTAGAAGTATCGGGCTTTGCACGACGTCTTCCACATTTCTCAACTATGACATTACTTCTCAGACTCATCTCATGTTTTTCCAACTGAGGAGGTTGAGCTGGAGGTGGACACATCATTTGATGATCATCCTATCTGGATTGTTGTTCACAGTGAAAAGGTTCTCCTTGGACGGTTTCTTCCTTTGGTACTAGTGTTATGGAAGCACGAGGGAGGACAAAAGGTGACTTGTGAGAGGGAGGCTGATTTATGATCGTAGTGGTTGGAGTTGTTCGAGGATTCTACTTTAACACCACCATGATAGGGAAATTCAGGGATGAATTTATTTAAGGGGTATGTTTGTAGGGACCCGTATTTTTTCAGGTATGAATTTTTCATTTTGGGTGTTTTTGAGAAAAAGAGGAGAATTTATAAATTTGTGGAGTACATGCTGTGTACTTAAGAGTACATGTCGTGTACCCGGTTTCCATGGGAGACCATGTACTGGCCATGTAACGGCCGACTACATGGTTATGTAGGATGATCTAGAGAATGCTTAAAGCAGGGCCTGGTAAAGGAATATACATTCCATGTACATGTCATGTACATTTTTTTCTTATTTTTTAAATCAGACAGGGGTTTCATCTAATTAGCAGAAACACCTTCTTCTCGACCTGTCTCATCCAAGAGTGACTGTTGGACACTATTCTTCTCTGAGCCCTCAATCGTCTATCCTTTCTATGAATCAAATGTAATCTATTGTGTTTGCATTACCATGGATTGTTCTTCCTTCTTCTAGAGCCTAATTTGTTGATTTCTTCTCTTTTGTGAGATATCATTAGTTGAGTGTTTTGATGTTTGTCTAGATCTACGCCATTCTAGGCTGATTCAAGGGCTGACACTGGAGTATATTTATCGTACAATGTTGAGGTCGGTGGATTTTACTTCCGTAGATAGTCTTTGAATATTATGTGAAAAAATTCCCAATACAAAATATTGGGGTATTTCATGTTTAAGGAATTTAACCTTGTTAATGCCTACTATTCGTTGATTGCATGAGTAAGGATTCCTGTTTGTGAATAAGGTTATTTTCCATGCTATGGATGTGTTTTCCAATGTTTGATTTGATATTGGATGTTGGGTCTATCATTTCATGTTAGGATTCATTTTTTCATGCTTAGTGATATTAGGATAGAGTGATATTAACTAACATGTGTGTGTTATGCTTTTTAGCTTTTATCCAAGTAGTATTTGTTATTTACATCGGCTGCTGAATATTGTTGTGCATGATTACTTTTCATAGGGCTAATGTAACCTAGTTTAGTGAGACCATATGGAAAATTGACAATGAGGGCTTCCCCAAAGTGTGTTATTTTTTTCATGATGGTAGACCATAGGGGGAATTGACAATGAGTTCTCTCTCATAGTGTCTATAGTTACTCTTATGAGACCACATGGGGAATTGAAATTGAGTTTTTTGACAGAGTGTCTGTAGAATATAGTTAAATGTCTATAGGGGGAATTGACAGTCAGTGCTTCCTTAGATAGTCTTAATTTTCATGAGACCAAAAGTCATAGACAGCGGGAGCTACCCAATAGGTCATTATATCCTTGTATAAGTTGAACTAGAGGGGTTGGGATGAGATAAATTACCCAAAGGGTTACTTGTGATTTATTGGTTGCACTAGAGGGGATAAGTTGTGTGAACATTCCCAGAGAGTTTATTGTGATTGATTGGTTGAATAATTAATAAATTTAAATGAATGTAATTGAAACTGTAGGTCTTTTTACATTATAGTAATTCCTTGTTTATTTCTTCATTTTTTCTTATTGTCTACCATATAAATTTATTGACTGTTAGGCACTGATATTTTGGTGGTTTGCTATTGAGATTTGTCTCACACACTGTTTGGGTCATGATTTTGGTACAAAAAAGATTATATTATTGCAGGTATGGATAATGGAAAACACATTTCCACATCAGGTACTTAACTGTTGTGGAGCTGGAGAGCATGGGACAAAGTTGGGGCTTACGATGCTGATGAGTTATTTACTTGTATTCTTTTGTACTCTAGTTTATTCATGTATTCTAGAATTGTGACTTGTTGGACTGCATTCCTAATTACTTTGACATGAATCATTATATATATATAAGATGCAGTTTTCTATTTACCTTCATTCTTCTACAGTTTACTATTGTATGGTATTATTACTGCTTCCACAATTGTTATCTGTTTATTTCTGGGGCATTATTCTGCCAAAGACAGAATTGTTTACCCACTATCACACCCAAGGCCCTCACTTCTAGTTGATAGCCTCTGGAGTTTTGTTAAATGTGCTAGAGGCCATGTGACCAACTGGGTACGGGGCACCTCTGGGCGGCACATGAAATCAGAACATTACATAATTCTACTATTAGAATACGCATGATTATGTTTTAATATGGCATTATTAATTCAGCTCGTATTCCTTCCATAATATGTAGTATTATTTTTTTAATGGAATTTGTGGTTGGTTATTCACTATGCCTTACATTTATGTTTACGATATCTTCCACTATCTTTTATTACCCTTATTGAGCATCTATGCTTACCCATTTTCTTATGTTTTATTTTACCCCTTGAAGCGAAGATTTGTATTACAAATGAATTGAAATGATAAACCTTCTATTTTTGATGTTCCCAATAAAAATTATATGTTTTTTTCATTTTCTTTTCTAATGTAATGCCCCAAACCTAGTTACCCAGAGTTGGTGCATTATTACATAATATTTTCATGATCACAAAATATCAAGCCTCGAAAGACCGATTAGTTTAGTAGCCTTGGAAATACTAGATACATTCATATGTTTTACATTACATTATAAAATGAAAAAATATCGCAACATAGTATCCATAGGACACAATCAAATTCCTTATACAATCCTTAAATGTTAGTCATAATATACTTCTTCGCATCCTGGGGAAAATAAAACACAGAAAGGGGTGATCTTAGATGCTCATTAAGGATAACAATATAGCCGAATCATTCATAAATAAGCATAAACAATTATGTAAATGTAATACTAGAAAAAAATCATTTAAAACATTATCTTAAGAATAATATGGCAAAGATAAAATAAAATAATTCCATTTACTTATTCACATGGATATTCTACTAGATGATAATCACATACAATATCAACAACCACTTACATAATGATAGAATGCATAATGCCAGACCTCATAACCACATAGTCAAGGCTTTGTTCCAAGACTACAAATAAGAATTTTTCAAGGAATAGTACCAAGACAATAGTTTGTCTCTTTATACATACCAATGCACTGTGGAGCTATAGCGGGCTCCACCCGTCACTTACTAATTCCAATGCATTCCTCATATAAAAATGTTCAAACATAATATTAACATTCTTATTAAAACTAGCATAAAAAATGTCAATACTTTCTCCATAAATCATGAATGGTGTAAAAATAACACATCCACAATCAAAAAATTTAGAAAAACTTCAATACAATATTGATGTTTTGTATCATAATAAATCAACTACAATTAATCTTAAAATAAATCAAAGGATATTGACTTAGTTGAAATCAAAACATTTTAAGAGAAATATCTCTTTATATTTTGAAATCATTTAAAAGTGATATAATTATAAAAGAAAACATTTATTTTGAAAATATTCTTCTAAGCTTGTAATTAAAGATTAGACGATGTTATAATGGCATAAAATAGCCTCACCCTCCATATAAGTTAAGAAAACATTCTTACCTAAATTTTGTCGAAATTGTCATAGGGTACTTTGTTTGGAAAATGATGGAAATATTTCTTTCAAAACATTTTATAAAAATCCAAACAAGGGAATAAACAACATTAACCCATAGTCTAGTAAATAGTAAAAAAAAATTGGAATGAATTTTTAAGAAGCAAGGATGCAGATGATAACGAGGTCTTAGTAGATACCTACGTAAATACAACCTCAGATAACATAGAGATAGTGAAATTAACGAATAACATGCACTTTTCCTTGGTTAAGGTTAATTTAACCTCCTATATAATAGTTAAATTATTGTTATTAAAATATACAAGAACTATATACATAAATATGATATCATATATGATATTTTAATACTACTTTGTTAATGATATTTCAGTAGTATCATCGTTTCGAGTGTTAACTGATTTTTTCCCATTATATGCTTTGTTACATAAGTAATTTTATTATGGATAGGATGTATCTTATTCATATTCAGAATTATATTAAATATTTAATCATTATTTTTATTCATAAAAAAAATTAGTCTTGAATGGATACGAAGGGTAATGAATCTCATCGCATTTGTGGAGATATTATTCCGTATGTACGCACGAGAAACAATGTCATTCTTATGATATTAAAATCATATATAATTAGATGGAATATCACATATGAAAATTCATTTCTATGTTATATTTATTATTTCCATCATTTATACTCATTATTATACCCATCCAAATGATGTAGTGTTTGAATAAAAAACTACACCATGACGTGGAGATGGTAATCCGTATATATGCATGTATGTTGACTTTTTTATTTATAGGATGGATTGAATAAAGAATATGGTTGTACCATTTTTATAATAACATCACAGTGTATAAAAGATTCTGGATTTATTATTTTAGAATGGAAAATTCAAAGAAATAGGATGTTGTAGAAGAAATGAACTTGAAAGAGGTGAAGAAATATTTACCTCTTCTTCGGGTTCTTCCTTTTTATGTGACCAAAAGGGATCTTTTGGTTAGATTTATGACTAAATTAAGGCCTCTAGAATTAAGGGAGTACAGTTTGGAGAATAGTTGGGTAGGGTTTGTCCTAGATAAATGTCTATGAAGGTCTGAATTTGAGAGAAGGGATGTGCCCTTTTATAAGTGGGGTGAGGAGAACCTTAAGAAAATATTGAAATATTATTTAATAATAAAATCCGTTTCAGTTTCTAATGGATACAAAATGATTTATTTAGAGTTTAAGGTGGGGATGGGTCAAAAACCACTCATCCAATAGGTTTTGGACAGGTTTGGTACAATATATTGACTTTATCATTTTGATTTAACTCTTAGTTAAATAGTTTGACATTTACCATGTGTCTTTGTATTTTTATACTTTATGGTTAATAAACATACTATAAACTTCCAACCAAATCGCAAGTGGTTAATTAATGAAATATATAATATTATTTAAGACCATTGGTGGAACCTTATATTTTGAGGAATAGAATATCAATTAATAATATAATATCTGTTTTAAAAACTCTTTTATGTCAATTTTGACACTATTTGGTATTTTGTTTTTTCTAAATTAATATGAGCATTATTACTTCGAAAAAAATTCATTTAATCCACCCTAAAATGTCACATTAACTGAGAAAATTAGTGGAATTCATAAAAAGTCACAAATTACATTTATTTGGGTATTTATTATATCAATTATTTTAATATTTCATTATTTATGTAATTAGTGCATCGTCATTGTGTCATAAATATATTAAATTATTTAATGTATGAAAATTATAAATATAATAATATTAGTTAGGAAATATATTTTATCTTTTAAATTAATATTTTTGGTTGAATTATTTTATGTATAACCCTATATTAAAAATTGTTTAGTTACTAAACATTGATTTTAACTCTTTTAAATCTTCTTTAAATAAAATAATAATAAATGTCCTAATCTAATCCAAGTGGTTTTAAATGATGATATTTTATTCCAAGGGTTGTTTTTGGTCGAATTAAACTTATCCAAATGAATTAGAACATGTGTTAGGGTAATTATGATATCATTTTTACCCTTAATTACCCTTTTTACTTTTAACTGTAGTAAATAAAAGTATAAAGTTACTATTCACAAAAAAAATATTTTTATCTTATTGAACCACAATTTAGTTACTGGTATTAATATTTTCTCTAATATTTCTAAATTTAATCCCCTGAAGTGTAAAATTATGTTTTAAACAAATTTTAAAATGCACCTAGGTGGTGAGTAAAAGACGGTAAATAGTTCGATAAAATTATATATATATAATTTATTATATAATGAATCTATTGAATTAGGTTGAACATATATATGCATTATGTATCTATTTTGACCTAAAATAAATTAAAATAAAATAAATAATTTTATAAATAAAATGTATGTTTTAATCAGTAACTCAGTGTTTTCACTATTCACTAAAAATTGAAATTTTTCCAAAAAAATACCAAAAATTCCCCATATATTAATTATGATATTCTGAATCCAAAAATGAAGTCCATTTTGAAAGATAAAATTTATAAAATTCCAAAAAGTGGGTATTAATATTCATAAGGGCAAGTTTCATTGGTCGCGGTGTGTTAGAATCTTGAAGTTGCGTACAATGCATTCTATTGAATTATTCAAAGGGTAACGTACCGTGGGAGCTTGGGGTGTTACATTCTCCCATCCTTCAAATAATTCTGTCATCGAAATTTCAATAATATTACTACATAAATAGATTCCGGTGGTTCTTCATCATAAGTTCCTTGATTTCCCACGTTGCATCTTCCATCTTATGGTTTCTCCATAGATCTTTTACCAGGCGAGTCATCTGGTTTCTCATCACTTGTTCTTTGGTACCAAGAATTTGGATAGGATCTTCACAATAAGAAAGATCAGGTTCCAGTTCAATTTCCTCATATGTGATTACATGTGTTTGGTTAGGCATGTATTCTCTCAATAGTGATATGTGGAACACTTCTTAATCTTTAGAGAGACTTGGCCGCATTTCCAACCGGTATGCTACGGCCCCAATTCATTCTAGAATTTCAAATGGTCTGATGTACCTTGGACATTGTTTTGTCTTCTTACCATATCATATAACTCCCTTCCATGGAGATACCTTCAAGAATACCTGATCTCCTACCTGAAATCCCAAATCCTTCCTTCAGCTATCATCATAGATCTTCTGCCTACTTTGTTCTGTTTTCATATTTGATTGGATAACATTCACATTTTCCATAATTTCCTTAACAAGTTCTGGGCCTACGAGTTTTTTCAACAATCATCGTCCTAACAAGTTGGTGTGTGACATCTCCTTCCATATAACACTTCATAAGGTTCCATCTTAATACTTGAATGGAAGTTATTGTTACACCAATATTCTACTTGAAGAAAATATAGATCTCACATACCCTGAAAGTCCTGTGAGAAAGATCATAACATGTATTCTATGGTTTGAATAGTCTGTTCTGATTTTTCATCCGTTTGAGGGTGGTTGGCAGTGCACAAATGAAGTTCAGTGTCCAGGGGTTTCTGAAAATTCTTCCAGAATCTTGATGTAAAATGGGGATCACGATCAGAAACAATCTATATGGGTACATCCTGGAGTCTTACAACTTCATTAACAAATAATATTTCTAAATGTTCAAGAGGTAAATCTTATCATATAGTAAGAAAATGTACTAACTTGGTATGGTGATCAATAATGTCCCATATTGCATCATTCCTTCTAGGATTCTTTGGTATTACCATGAAAAAGTCCATCGTAATATTATCCCATTTCCACTCAGTTATGGGATGAGGTTGCATGACTCCTCTAGGTTGTCACCTTCCTACTTTAAATTGTTGACAAACCATACATCGTGACAAAAAATCAGTAATCTCCATATTCATGTTTCCCCATAAAAAATGTATCTTAAAATCCATATACATCATAGTGCTATTAGGGTGTATTGAGAAATTGGAGCTATGAGAATCATCCAATAATTCCATTTTAGATCAGGTATGTTCGGAACACAAAGTCTCTTTCTAATTTCAAAATACCATCTTTATATATGAATTCACATAATCTCTCATCATCCACAGCATTAATTTTCTTTTGAAACTCCTCATCATCAGCCTGAGAACATTTTATCCTTTCTAGTAATGATGGTTTGGCTACCATTTGAAAGAGTATTGATGTTTCACCTTCCATGATAATTCTGATATCCATTTTCACTAGATCTATGAAATTAGAATCCTTTTAAACTCTCATCTAGATCAAAACTCCATGATCCTTTCTTCTCAATGAATCATCCACCTTATTTTCCATCCCCAGGTGGTAGTGTATTATGAAATCATAATCATTAAGTAGTTATATCCATATCTTTTCCCTCATGTTGTGTTCTTTCTATGAGAAAATATAAATCAAACTCTTATGATCGGTATATATCTCTCATTTTTCACCATAGAGATAATGCCTTCATATCCCCAGAGCAATGATTACAGCTGCTAGCACAAGATCACAAGTATGATAGTTTTGCTCATGAATTTTTAACTATCGTGATGCATAGGTAATAACTCTATCATTCTACATAAATACACAACCAAATACATTATTTGAAGCATCATTATAAATAACAAACCCATAATTCCATGATGGTAGAGTCATTATAGGAACACTGACTAATATTCACTTCAGTTCTTCAAAACATTCTTCACTGTAGAGACCCGAAGCTTGACGTACATGGACATTACATTACTTTTGCGGAATACTTAGTACATAACAAAAACACACACACAAGGATCGTAATAGTTTAGTGTCTTTGGAAACTCGGAACGTAATCTTCTAATCGTGGTGAAAGATCTTCAATATCTCCCATAAAGATCTTCCCTTTTTTTACCTATAAACCTTTCTTTATATCCTGGGGAAAAGAAAACATAAAAGGGTGAGCTCAAATGCTCAGTAAGGGTAAACAAAAGAAATATCAATCACATCATATACATAAGAACATAGCTTTTTGGAAATCTTAACCTGCAAAAGAGAGAATAATTTCATAACATGGGATAAATCATAGAAGTGAAAATGAGATCCCCATAATCATAACATGAAACTTGAAACTTTGTGGCATGCACACATAATCATGGAAAATCATTTCTTGTTAGTCATGACTCTTTGCCAAGACTATCTTAGTGGACAAAGTCCCTTTCTGAACCGAGTTCACTCCTCGTTTCAGTCCTGTTTCACTGAACCGAAATAACCTTCCGTTCCAGCCATGTCTATCTCATGAGATATAAAATCTTTACCCAATGCATTGGAGGGAGATATAGGTCCCACCCATCTTATAATGAATCCTTTCTTATGTGTGCCACATAATCATAAAACATACATCATCGCATAACACATGAAACAAAAATGGGATTCTTGAAACATCATGACATCATAAATCAATTCATATAAGATAAAGGAATTCATAAAAATAATTCCATCACAACATGATCAAATCAATGTAATATTAGGGATAAAAACAGAACCCTTTATTATCTTAGATGGAAAATAATTTTGAAAATCACTTGAACTCCATTCTTGAGGAAAATATCCTTTCTTCTTCAAAATCATTTTTCCTTTCATAACATGTCATACAACTTTAAAATAAAAGAAGTTGATTAAAAATAAACTTGAAAACTTGTAAAGGAAGCTTCTTGGAAACAATTTTTTAAAAATCCATTCATGCCGTATAAGTTAAAAAAAACATTCTTCGTACTTTTGTCGGAAAAGTCAAAAAGTACCTCGTACGAAAAACGACAAAAGATTCCTTTCATACGTATTACTAAAAACTCACCGAAGGGTAAAAATGGATTTAAACAATTTTAGATGGATGGAAATAATATTACATATTGAGTAAACATGGATGTGGATGATAAAATACACCCCAGTAAATACTTACGAATAAACAATCTTGGATAAAAATGAGATTGTGATATTTCCCTTACCTTAGGTCCGACTTGCTTTGTAAGTGTCCGAACCTCCTGTATAATGATTTAAATCATGTTATTGACTTATTACAGAATCATATTAATTGTTATGATATCATATATGGTTCACTTATGACATTATATTACCCGTTCTTTTGTAAATTCCATGTTAAAGAAGCGTTTTGGGTAAAATCGTTTCATTTATCGTAGGTGTTTTGACTTGTTGTTCTTGTCATAATTATTACTTATATCATGATTTACTTACTTCCAGAATATAAAATATGATTTATATATCATATATATTCAGTATATATATATATAATAGATAGATAAATAAAATGAAAAACACCGTTCATGGAGACGGTAGTCCGTACGTACGCATGAACGCTGTTTTTCTTTCCTTATTGTCTTGAAATGGAAGTAAGTAGATGACATACATATGTATATATATACATAAATCCAGTAGCTTTATAATGTCATATATTTCATTATTATTTCTTATATATACATTATAATCATTCTTAAATGGTTAACATGGAGAATGAATCTCATCGCGTCGTGGAGACGGTAGTCCGTACGTACGCACGAGCGATGATATCATTTCTATAAATATTGAATTGAATTGGAGTGGATTATACAATATATCAGAATCAATATGATGTTGTAATAACTATGTATAGTTATTCTTTACACCATTATACCCATCCATGTAAGGTGGTGGTGGAAAATAGATTACACCACGGCGTGGAGACGGTATTCCGTACGTACGCACGCGCGGTGATTTCTTTTTCCGTAGGATGGATAGATGGTGAAATAGGGTTGTTTCATACTTATAATAACATATCAGTATATGAGTGATACTGATGTTATTACTTCATAATGAAACAACCTAAGAAGAAGAAGTGGAAGAAGAAATAAAGATGAAAGAATTGGTAACGGTAATTACCTCTTCTTTGAAGCGCCTTTTGGAGACCTCCTCTTAGGGAACTAAAATTGGTCTTTGAGTAAGACCAGAACCTCTAGGATGTTGCTAGGGAAGTGGAGAATAGATTTTGGCAGGGGTTGGCCGAGATTGAGTGCTCAAATTGGTGTGAGGAGGAGGGGGAGGAGGTGTCCTTTTATAGGGGAGGAGAGGGGCACCTTAGGAATTCTTAAAAATATTAATTTATAATAAATCTAACCCCACTTAAAAACCTCCAAAAATGACTCATATTCGAAGATTATATGAGATAGGGTTGTAATCTCATCAAACAAGCAAATTTAGACATGTTTGGATATTATTTTAAACCTTATCAATTAGATTTAACTCTAAGTTAAATAATTTAACTTTTACCGTGTCTTTTTGTTTTCTTTCACTATATGGTTAATACACTTACTATAACATGCCAAACGAACCCCAAATTGTTTATTATTAATATATATATCCTTATCTAAGTCATTTGGCCGAACCTTAGATTATTAGGAATAAAATAACAATTAGTAATATAATATTTGATTTAAATACTATTTTGTGTCAATTTTGACACTATTTGATATATGATTTTTGTGAAAGTCATAACAGAATTAAATGTTTGAACCAAGTTGATTAAATCAACATTAATATATCATAGTAACCTAGAAAATTATTGGAATTCATAAAAAATCTCAAATTACATTTATTTTGGTGCTTATAACATTAATTATGTCAATATTTCATTAAAAAGATAATTACTGCATCATCGTTGTGTCATAAATAAATTAAATTATTTGATGTCTAAAAATTACAAATAAAATACCATCATGTAGGAAATCTTTTTAGCTTTCTAATGAATATTTACAATCGAATTTATCTTATGTATAACCCCATATTAAAAATGATTTACTTATTAAACTTTGATTTTAACTATTTTAACCCTTCTTTAAATAAATTAATAATAAATGTCCTAATCTAATCCAAGTGGGCCTAAATGGTCATATTTTATTCCTAAGTTTGTTTTTGGTCGAATTACACTTGTCCAATAGAATTAGGACATGTGTTAGGGTAATATTAATATCATATTTACCCTTAGTTACCCTATTTACTATTAACCGTGGTAAAAAAGGTAAAAAGTTACTATTCACCAAAAAATTATTTTCATCACATTGAACCACATTTTAGTCCTTGATATTAACCGTGTCTCTCGGATTTTCGAAATTCCATTCACAGAAGCGGTAAAATTAAGTTTTATGCAAAATTCAGTTTTTAACCTACCACTTAGTAGTTTCACTATTCATCAAAAATTGATGTTTTTTCAGAACAATGCCAAAATTTCATCCCAAGCTATATTTCATATTCCGAATTCAAAAATGAAGTCTATTTTACCAAATTCATAACATAAAAGTTGAATTAATTAATTTTATAATTAAATCCCGCTGTTAAAACAAATAGCGTGTTTTTAAGAAACAATATCTATCAAAAGATTGATACTTGTTTTTTTCTAGTTTAAATGTGAAATTACATCCAATGACCAACATTGTATTAAATTGTAAAAATATATTCTAAATATACTTTAAAACCACTCAAATTAATGATTTATCACTATTAATTATTTCGATTAAAAAAGTTGTTTTTTAATTATAATTTAGTAATTTTCACTATTCATCAGAATATGAAAGTTATCCGAAAAGTACCAAAATTTCACCTTAGGCTAAATTCGATACTCCGAATCCAAAAATAAAGTTCATTTTGAAAAATAAGATTTACTGGATTTCAAAAAGTGGTTATTACTATTCATAACGGCTAGTTTTAATAATATTTTTATAGCATATCGTTGTTTAGTGAAACTCGGTATTGCGTATTACACACGCTATCGAGGAAGGTCGCGATTGCGTGTAATGCAAGTCAAGTCAAGGATGTGTGTTGTGCAAGCTCCTTTTGGTGTAGCGTACAACACAAGACATTAATAAAATTAAAAGAATATTTTTTTATAAAATCTTGGGCTGTTACATTCTACCCCCCTTAAAATGAATTTCGCCCTCGAAATTCGTCAGAGTTATAAATGGTTTACTATTTGAAAGTTTCTTTAATAGAAACCCACATCGTAAAAGGGAATACCAAAACTTGTCTTTAAAAACTAAAGTATGAAATGTAACGATTACCCAAATAAACTAATCACTGGGTTTCCACATAGGTGAAAATATGGATATGGAAGAGAAATCTAACCATCATGTTCTGATGGAGAGTGGTAGAGAACATGGCTATGGAAAATCCAGTAATCACAAATCCATAAATTTGTGATGATATAAGGTACCATCTGATTCATTAGGTATAAGATCACTAGGACAACATTTTTGGTTTTCAAGATCATTTCCCTAAAGTTGAAAATTTGCTTAAAATAAATACTTACTTTATTTTGGTACAATCTCACTTTTGTTCGTGCCTTGAACAATTTCTACTTCATCTCTTAAATAAATGAAGTTGAATTTGTTATTTGTGAAGTGTTAGCATATCATGTGATAGAATGACTGTTCATTCCATCTGTCTCAAACAAAAGGTTAGCAAAAGTTATTAAATATAAGTCATTCTATAGTGAGATTAATCATATATGGTTCCTAAAATGGACTTATACTTCATATATCATACTGCTTAATATAATAAAACTATTTTCTACTAAACAGTGACTTCCTGTAGGCCAGTGGTAGGCGATAAAGGCCAGTCGCACTTCGGTTGTGGGTTCGATTCCTACAGCCTTGTCCGAAGCGATGGGCTGTCGCCCGTCCTGCAGGTTGTCCCTTTTTCTAAAACTACGTTACTATAACATCCCATGAATAATATCGAAAAAACTTCTATCCTTAAACAATACTAACTTATGTCCAACATAATCCAGTCTAATCTTTAGGCTTATACATAATACTGCAGTCCACTCTCATAATATAGTGACAACGATTACCAGAGATTTAATACTGTCGTTGATCCCCACATATCATAAGATATGTCTTGTTGGTCACATTCCAAACATTCAAAGTCCTTAATCGTGTATTCTCTTGAATACCTTAGTGAAAACATGAGTGTAGTTAAAAGTTAACACTTTCCACATACCGAAATCCTCAAAATTCTATATATTCAAACCATGATATCACTTAGTCCTTATATCAATCATGAGCTCATGAATACTATCAAACATTTAATTTTCTCCTTATCCCTTCATTATGCGCATATCATCTACATTCCAAAAATATCTGGATAACCTTTCATGGATACTGGTAACATTAATCATACACTTTCAAAACACAAGGAAAGACAACAGTGTAACAATCCATAGATGTCTCTTTATTCCTAAATTACACATGATAAACATGTAATCATTCCACTACATTCTCAAACCATTGACCGAGATTCAAAAATTCTTTCATCTCACATATCATTTGTAGTCTCTTCATCATCATCCACATAAATACTACCCATATGACCATACTGATTCTCTTCATGAGTCTTTCCCTTAGGGCATTTGTTTGCATAATGCCCATACATTCCACATTTAAAACACTTAACCATTTTTGATGTCGTAGCAATACCATTATCCTCATCCATGGTGTTAACCGACCCTTTTCCTTTGCACTTACTTGCTTTGTGTCCTTTTCCACACCCAAAGCATCTTCCAGTTCCCTTGAAACATTCTCCTTGATGCCTCTTCCCACATGATTTACATAGGGGAAATTGAACTTTCTTTCCTCTATGATCATCATGAAACTCCATCTTTCTCTTATTAGCCGAGTCAGGAAACTTACCAAATTTTACTTTATTGATCATATTATGAGATTGCTGATTCGGCATAATAATGATGTTTGGACTTCCAAATCCCATTTCATTTGGTTGCTCATAAAGAATATCATTCCATTGTCCATCATTTCCTCCATTATTGTGAATCATCTTGTTTCCAGCCATTTTCTAAAACCCAAACAGAATAGTGTTAGATGCAAAAATCGTAATAAAGGGGGAGTAACTTAAATATCTATCATCTTTGGTTTAATCTAATATCGTTACCATAGTTCTAGAACTATATCCTATACGTATACTTATCCTTAGGGGAATCCCTAGACATACCTTAGAAATATCTCTAGGGATCTTACTAACGTTTTCGCGTCCTAGTTTCCAAAGGTTGACTAAACCTTTCCTCTGATACCAACTGTAGAGACCCGAAGCTTGACATACATGGACATTACATTACTTTTGCGGAATACTTAGTACATAACAAAAACACACACACAAGGATCGTAATAGTTTAGTGTCTTTGGAAACTCGGAACGTAATCTTCTAATCGTGGTGAAAGATCTTCAATATCTCCCATAAAGATCTTCCCTTTTTTTTACCTATAAACCTTTCTTTATATCCTGGGGAAAAGAAAACATAAAAGGGTGAGCTCAAATGCTCAGTAAGGGTAAACAAAAGAAATATCAATCACATCATATACATAAGAACATAGCTTTTTGGAAATCTTAACCTGCAAAAGAGAGAATAATTTCATAACATGGGATAAATCATAGAAGTGAAAATGAGATCCCCATAATCATAACATGAAACTTGAAACTTTGTGGCATGCACACATAATCATGGAAAATCATTTCTTGTTAGTCATGACTCTTTGCCAAGACTATCTTAGTGGACAAAGTCCCTTTCTGAACCGAGTTCACTCCTCGTTTCAGTCCTGTTTCACTGAACCGAAATAACCTTCCGTTCCAGCCATGTCTATCTCATGAGATATAAAATCTTTACCCAATGCATTGGAGGGAGATATAGGTCCCACCCATCTTATAATGAATCCTTTCTTATGTGTGCCACATAATCATAAAACATACATCATCGCATAACACATGAAACAAAAATGGGATTCTTGAAACATCATGACATCATAAATCAATTCATATAAGATAAAGGAATTCATAAAAATAATTCCATCACAACATGATCAAATCAATGTAATATTAGGGATAAAAACAGAACCCTTTATTATCTTAGATGGAAAATAATTTTGAAAATCACTTGAACTCCATTCTTGAGGAAAATATCCTTTCTTCTTCAAAAACATTTTTCCTTTCATAACATGTCATACAACTTTAAAATAAAAGAAGTTGATTAAAAATAAACTTGAAAACTTGTAAAGGAAGCTTCTTGGAAACAATTTTTTAAAAATCCATTCATGCCGTATAAGTTAAAAAAAACATTCTTCGTACTTTTGTCGGAAAAGTCAAAAAGTACCTCGTACGAAAAACGACAAAAGATTCCTTTCATACGTATTACTAAAAACTCACCGAAGGGTAAAAATGGATTTAAACAATTTTAGATGGATGGAAATAATATTACATATTGAGTAAACATGGATGTGGATGATAAAATACACCCCAGTAAATACTTACGAATAAACAATCTTGGATAAAAATGAGATTGTGATATTTCCCTTACCTTAGGTCCGACTTGCTTTGTAAGTGTCTGAACCTCCTGTATAATGAATTAAATCATGTTATTGACTTATTACAGAATCATATTAATTGTTATGATATCATATATGGTTCACTTATGACATTATATTACCCGTTCTTTTGTAAATTCCATGTTAAAGAAGCGTTTTGGGTAAAATCGTTTCATTTATCGTAGGTGTTTTGACTTGTTGTTCTTGTCATCATTATTACTTATATCATGATTTACTTACTTCCAGAATATAAAATATGATTTATATATCATATATATTCAGTATATATATATATAATAGATAGATAAATAAAATGAAAAACACCGTTCATGGAGACGGTAGTCCGTACGTACGCATGAACGCTGTTTTTCTTTCCTTATTGTCTTGAAATGGAAGTAAGTAGATGACATACATATGTATATATATACATAAATCCAGTAGCTTTATAATGTCATATATTTCATTATTATTTCTTATATATACATTATAATCATTCTTAAATGGTTAACATGGAGAATGAATCTCATCGCGTCGTGGAGACGGTAGTCCGTACGTACGCACGAGCGATGATATCATTTCTATAAATATTGAATTGAATTGGAGTGGATTATACAATATATCAGAATCAATATGATGTTGTAATAACTATGTATAGTTATTCTTTACACCATTATACCCATCCATGTAAGGTGGTGGTGGAAAATAGATTACACCACGGCGTGGAGACGGTATTCCGTACGTACGCACGCGCGGTGATTTCTTTTTCCGTAGGATGGATAGATGGTGAAATAGGGTTGTTTCATACTTATAATAACATATCAGTATATGAGTGATACTGATGTTATTACTTCATAATGAAACAACCTAAGAAGAAGAAGTGGAAGAAGAAATAAAGATGAAAGAATTTGTAACGGTAATTACCTCTTCTTTGAAGCGCCTTTTGGAGACCTCCTCTTAGGGAACTAAAATTGGTCTTTGAGTAAGACCAGAACCTCTAGGATGTTTCTAGGGAAGTGGAGAAGAGATTTTGGCAGGGGTTGGCCGAGCTTGAGTGCTCAAATTGGTGTGAGGAGGAGGGGGAGGAGGTGTCCTTTTATAGGGGAGGAGAGGGGCACCTTAGGAATTCTTAAAAATATTAATTTATAATAAATCTAACCCCACTTAAAAACCTCCAAAAATGACTCATATTCTAAGATTAGATGAGATAGGGTTGTAATCTCATCAACCAATCAAATTTAGACATGTTTGGATATTATTTTAAACCTTATCAATTAGATTTAACTCTAAGTTAAATAATTTAACTTTTACCGTGTCTTTTTGTTTTCTTTCACTATATGGTTAATACACTTACTATAACATGCCAAACGAACCCCAAATTGTTTATTATTAATATATATATCCTTATCTAAGTCATTTGGCCGAACCTTAGATTTTTAGGAATAAAATAACAATTAGTAATATAATATTTTATTTAAATACTATTTTGTGTCAATTTTGACACTATTTGATATATGATTTTTGTGAAAGTCATAACAGAATTAAATGTTCGAACCAAGTTGATTAAATCAACATTAATATATCATAGTAACCTATAAAATTAGTGGAATTCATAAAAAATCTCAAATTACATTTATTTTGGTGCTTATAACATCAATTATGTCAATATTTCATTAAAAAGATAATTACTGCATCATCGTTGTGTCATAAATAAATTAAATTATTTGATGTCTAAAAATTACAAATAAAATACCATCATGTAGGAAATCTTTTTATCTTTCTAATGAATATTTACAATCGAATTTATCTTATGTATAACCCCATATTAAAAATGATTTACTTATTAAACTTTGATTTTAACTATTTTAACCCTTCTTTAAATAAATTAATAATAAATGTCCTAATCTAATCCAAGTGGGCCTAAATGGTCATATTTTATTCCTAAGTTTGTTTTTGGTCGAATTACACTTGTCCAATAGAATTAGGACATGTGTTAGGGTAATATTAATATCATATTTACCCTTAGTTACCCTATTTACTATTAACCGTGGTAAAAAAGGTAAAAAGTTACTATTCACCAAAAAATTATTTTCATCACATTGAACCACATTTTAGTCCTTGATATTAACCGTGTCTCTCGGATTTTCGAAATTCCATTCACAGAAGCGGTAAAATTAAGTTTTATGCAAAATTCAGTTTTTAACCTACCACTTAGTAGTTTCACTATTCATCAAAAATTGATGTTTTTTCAGAACAATGCCAAAATTTCATCCCAAGCTATATTTCATATTCCGAATTCAAAAATGAAGTCTATTTTACCAAATTCATAACATAAAAGTTGAATTAATTAATTTTATAATTAAATCCCGCTGTTAAAACAAATAGCGTGTTTTTAAGAAACAATATCTATCAAAAGATTGATACTTGTTTTTTTCTAGTTTAAATGTGAAATTACATCCAATGACCAACATTGTATTAAATTGTAAAAATATATTCTAAATATACTTTAAAACCACTCAAATTAATGATTTATCACTATTAATTATTTCGATTAAAAAAGTTGGTTTTTAATTATAATTTAGTAATTTTCACTATTCATCAGAATATGAAAGTTATCCGAAAAGTACCAAAATTTCACATTAGGCTAAATTCGATACTCCGAATCCAAAAATAAAGTTCATTTTGAAAAATAAGATTTACTGGATTTCAAAAAGTGGTTATTACTATTCATAACGGCTAGTTTTAATAATATTTTTATAGCATATCGTTGTTTAGTGAAACTCGGTATTGCGTATTACACACGCTATCGAGGAAGGTCGCGATTGCGTGTAATGCAAGTCAAGTCAAGGATGTGTGTTGTGCAAGCTCCTTTTGGTGTAGCGTACAACACAAGACATTAATAAAATTAAAAGAATATTTTTTTATAAAATCTTGGGCTGTTACATTCACTGTCTTTTGTACAAAAAAAATTATCCCCTTTACGTGTAAAAATTGTTAATGGTATAGCCAAATGGGAAAAAATTTGGATGAATCATCGATAATAACCTGCTAAACCAATAAAACAGCGTACCTCAATTATACAAGTCGGTGTTTTCCATTCATGGATTGCCTTGTTCTTTGAAGGATCAACATATATTCCATCCTTAGAGATAATATGGCCATGAAAATAAATCTCCTGAAGGCATAATCCACACTTTCTAAATTTATCATATAATTATTTTCTTCTATGATTCTTTAGAATAATTCTCAAGTGATGTTCATAATCTTCATAAATTTTAGATTATACCAGGATATCATCAATAAATACAACTACAATGTCATCTAGATATTTCATAAAAACTCTATCCATTAGATCCATGAAGATAGAGTGTTCATTAGTTAATCCAAAGGGCATTACTGAAAACTGATAATGACCTACGTGGTTTGAAATGCCGTTTTCAGAATGTATTCCTTTTTCACACACAACTGATGATATCTAGATCGAAGGTAAATATTTGAAAATTTTGAGCTCCATGAATTTGGTCGAATAAATCATCAATGCAAGGTATGGGATACGTGTTCTTTATTGTTATAGAATTGATCTCCCTGTAGTCAATACACAGCCTTATAGATTCATCTTTCTTCATAATAAAAAGAACAATGGCTCCCCATGGAGAAACACAAGGGAAAATAAATCTATTATTACTGAATTCCTCTAGTTGTTTCTGTAGTTCCACTAATTCCATAGTGGCCATTCTATAAGGGGTTACTGATATGGGCCTTGAACCATGAATTAAATCAATAAAAAATTTAATTTCTCATTCTGGAGGATGTCCAGGTAAATCTTATATAAACACATCAATATATTATTGCACAATAGGTACGCCCTCTATTTGATCATTCTTTTCCTCACCCATAATTATTTCATTCTCTTCCTCCCCACTAATTGAATTTAGTAGAGCTACTATGGGTGGATCTAGATAATAATTAGGTGGTGATGTTTCTACTCTAAGGATAAGGTACTCATTATCGTCATCAAAAATTGTAACCTCATTCTTCTTAAAATAAATTTTCGAATTATGGTCTGAAAGACAATCCATTATGAGGATTCTATAAAATTTAATCATGGGTATGATGATTAGATCCACCTATAATGATCATTTATATGACCTAATGGGAACTGATTCAAAAAACATTGCTGCAATGATACTTCCCATAGGTGCTTTGATTGAAAACTCCGGTATTATGTCAAATTGAAAATATTTAATTTCTTAGAAAACTGGGAAGATATAAAACTATGAGATGATCCAGAATCAAATAAATAATTTTGTAAACATGAAAAAAACATTAAATTACCTACCACCACATCTTTTAGAGCTTCAACCTCAGTAGTAGTGATAGCATAAGCTTCGCCGCAATCCTTTTTCCTTTTCTGTGGTATGTTTCTTTTGTGCTTAGGAAATTCATTTTAATAATGCCCCCTTTCTCTACAATTGTAGCATTCAACATTGAAATCCTCTTTCCTCCACTTGCAATCACGAGTTTGGTGGCCTTTTTTAGCACACTCGTAATAGACTCTCATTCCCTTAAGGCAATTACCAGGGTGTTTCTTCCCAGATTTAATACAGGATGGAAATTCAAAATATCCCTTCTTCCCATTATTTCCATTTATAGAGTGTTCATAAGATCTCTTCTTCTCTTGATATGATTTAATGTGGTAAGACTTATATAATTCCCTTTTTGTCTTTATAGAACATGATACAATATCTTCATATGACAAGAAGTATTGTGAGACTAATGCTCGCTAGAAAATGGTTTTAACCCATTAAATAATCGATCAATATTACACCTTAGGTTACATATATAATCTGCTGCATGTCTTTCTATCCTTGTAATGTTAGCCTCATACTTTGAGAGATTCTCATTCTCCTTTTTCCTCAGACTCAGAAATTAAATTTCCATATCCACTTGATGGTCAAGCCGAAATTATTTTCCTAGTAAAATATCTTCAAACTCCCTCCATTCCATATTTAATACTTCATCATATTCCTTTGTGTTTTGAATCAATGACCATCATTTATTTGAATCTCCCGTGAGGTGATTAACTTCCATGAAAACATTGTTTCCTTTCGTTACGCCCCAAAGCATGAAATATTTTCTCTACAGAATTTATCAATTTCTCAGCTACTATTGGATTTTTACTCTCATTGAATATTGGGGGCTGTTTCATCATGAAGTGGTCTAACATTGATCCCCCATGTTGTGGGTCAAGGTGCTTTATATGGGTATGGTTATTATTCATAACCTGAGTGAGTTGTCCCAGTATGGTGATAAGTTGATCTGCACTGATTGATTATACATCCCCACTATAATTATCTTGTGTAGGAGGGAAATACCTACATGGATTACATGCATTAATAAAGTTTCCATTCCTTCCACTAGGAACCATTTCTAATCAATGGAATATAGTAGATTATTTTATGAATCACAATACATAATTACAAACTTGTAAAATATTAAATATAAATTTGAACAGTTTATGGACATAATCCATAATTCTAAATAATGTTTTCTTTGAAAAAGTATATACTCATAAACCCTTCATTATGGATTGTAATGAAAATGTGAATTATCCTAAGAATATCCCCCAGGAGTTTCGTAACCAATAGTGCAACAAGGCCCATTGTCGTGCACTAGTTCCCGTTCATGTCTAGCTCAAAGAGTTGTTTTCGGGTTTTATACATAGGTACATTTGTTCCAGATCCACCTCTATATACTCGTATCCAGACAAAGATGTATTTCTTGGAAAACTCACAAAATCTCTACAATACCCAAATTCTAGAATGTTCTTCTATACAAATCCTCAAAGTCTATCTTTGGAAAATGTGCTCTAATAAGAGTTTTTCTAAATACAGCATCCAAGGTTTATAATAAACATCCTCTGATAGCAACTGTAACGCCCCAACGTTAGTTTACCAGAGTCAGTGCATTTTTACAAAATGATGGCATGATTATAAAAGATCGAGCCTCGAAAGACCGATTAGTTTAGTATCCTTGGAAATACTAGATACATTCTTATGTTTTACATTATAGTATAAAATGAAAAACTACAACAACATACTCTCCATAGGCCACACTCATATCCCTAAGACTATCCCTTCAGGTCAGTCATAATATACTTCTTCACTTCCAAGGATAAATAAAACATAGAAATGGGTGATCTTAGATGCTCAATAAGGATAACAATATAGAAAAAAATTTCATAAATAAGAATAAACAATTAAGGAAATGTAAGACTTGAACAAAATCCTTTTAAACTTGAACATCAGAATAATTTTTCGATGTTAAAATCAAATAATTCCATTTATATATTCACATTAATATTCTACTAGCCGAATAATCACATGCAATATCAATAGCCACTTTCATAATGTTGGAATGCATAATTCCAAACTTCATAACCACATAGTCAAGGCCCTGTGCCAAGACTACAAATAAGATTTTGTCACGACCATCTGTAAATACACTAGTTTGTTTCATGAGACCTACTAATGCATCTAGGATCTATAGTTGGCTCCACCTAATCACTTACTAAGTCCAATGCATTCCTCATATGAAAAGTTTCATACATAACATAAACATTCGTATTAAAATTAGCATACGAAATGTCAATACATTCTCCATAAACCATGAATGGTGTGAAAATAACACATCTGCAGTCAAACATATCACAAAACCATCAATACCATATGGATGTTTTGTATCATAATAAATAAACTTCAATTAAGCTTAAAATCCATCCAAGGATGTTGACATAGATGAAATAACAATATTTTTATAGAAATATTTCTTTCTATTTTGAATTCATTTAAAAGTCGTATAATTATAAAAGAAAAATTTTATTTTGAAAATATTATTATATTCTTGTTATAGAATCTTTGATGATGTTATGACGGCATAAAATTGTCGCACCAGCCGTATAAGTTAAAAAAAATTCTTACCTCAATTTTGTCAAAAAAGTCATAATGCACCTTGTTTGCAAAATGACAGAAAGATTCCATTTAAACAATTTTATAATAATTAAAAAAAGGGTATAAATTACTTTAACGTATATTCAAGTAAATAGCAAAACTGTTTTGGAATACATTTTTAAGAAACACGGATGTTCATGATAAAGAGGTCCCACTAGATACTTACGTAAAAGTAACCTCGGATAATAAAGAGATTGGGAAATTAACCCTTCCCTTGTACTTTTCCTTGGTCGAGTGTACGTTAACCTCCTGTATAATAGTTAAATAATTTTTATTAAATTATAAATGAAATATATACATAAATATTGTATCATATATGACCTTTTAATATTTCTTTTTTAGTGATATTTTATTAGTATCATCATTTCGGGTGTTAACTGGTTCGTTTTCGTTTATAAGATTTGTTATGTAAGTAATGTTTGAAATAGATTGGATGTATCTTATTTATATTCAGATTTAAATTAAGTCTTTAATAATTATTTTTAATCCTCAAATGAAAATTATTCTTGAATGGATATGAGGGGGAATAAATCTCATCGTGTTCATGGAAACGGTAATCCGTACGTACGCACGAACGAAAATATCATTATTTTGATATTAAAATCAGATATAATTGGATTTAATAACATATATAAAGAATAATTATCATGTTATATTTATTATTTTAATCATTTATACTCATTAGTATACCCATCTAAATGATGATGTGTTTGAATAACTAACTACACCACGATGTGGAGACAATATTCCATACGTACGCACGTATGGTGACATTATCATTTATAGGATAGATATAATAATGAATATGGTTGTAAAGTTTTAATAATAACATCATAGTATATAGATGATACTGGATTTATTATTTTATAACAGAAACAAGAATGAAATTGAAAGTGGAATAAGAAAATAACTTGAAAGAGGTGATGAAATATTTACCTCATCTTTGGGTTCTTCCTATTCATTTGATAAAAATGTATCTTTAAGTGGCCTTTATCACTCAATGAAGGCCTCTAGGATGAAGTGATGACAGTTGGGAGGATATTTGGTTAGGTTTTTCCCGAGCCAAATGGAATTTATGTTGTGAATTTGAGAGAAGGGTATGTTCCCTTATATAAGAGGGGTGAGGAGAACTTTTGGAAAAGATTGAAAAATTATTTTATATTAAAATAATTTTTTGTTTATAATGGCTCCAAAATTATTTATTTCGAGGTCAAGGAGGTGATGTGTCGAAAACCACTCAACCAATAGGTTTTGGACGGGTTCGGGTCACTATATTAAATTTATCTTTTAGATTTAACTCTTTGTTAAATAGTTTGAAATTTACAGTGTCTCTTTATATTTTTTTATTATATGGTTAATAAACATAAAATAAACATCGAAATGAACATAAAGTGGTTCATTAATGACATATATAGAATTATTTAATACATTTGGAAGAACTTTATATTTTTAGGAAGTGAATATCAATTAATAATAAAATATTTTTAAAAAAACTCTTTTATGTCAATTTTGACACTATTTCATATTTGGTTTTTTCTAAATTAATAACAGCATTATTACTTCAAAAAAATTAATTTAATCAACCATAACATGTAATATTAACCGATAAAATTAGTGTAATTCATAAAAAGTATCAAATTACATTTATTTAGGCATTTATAATATCAATTATTTTAATATTTCATTAATTAGGTAATTACTACATCATCATTTTGTCATTAATAAATTAAAATATATGATGTTTAAAAATTATAAATAAAATAAATTTTTTTAGTAAATATGTTTATCATTGTATGGAATATTTATACTCGAATTTATCTTATGTATAACCCTATATTTAAAATGGTTTAATTACGAAACATTGATTTTAAATATTTTAATTTTTCTTTAAATAAAATAATAATAAATGTCCTAATCTAATCCAAGGGGACCTATATGATCATATTTTAATCCTAAGGTTGTTTTTGGTCTAATTACACTTATCCAATATAATTAGGAAATTTTTTAAGGTAATTATGATATCATTTTTAAACTTAATTACCCAATTTACTTTTAACCGTGGTAAATAAAAGTAAAAGGTTACTATTCACCAAAACATATTTTTATATTACTGAACCACATTTATTTACTAATATCATCCATGTCTCTTGGATTTTTTAAATTTTATTCACAAAAGTTTAAAGTTATGTTTTATACGAATTTGGAAATGCTTCTTAGAGGTGGGTAAAAGATGGTAAATAGTCCGATAAAAT
Source organism: Viscum album (assembly GCA_963277665.1). Lineage (NCBI taxonomy): Eukaryota > Viridiplantae > Streptophyta > Magnoliopsida > Santalales > Viscaceae > Viscum > Viscum album. Next base: position 1,756,644,163 of record OY728163.1, read on the forward strand.
TTTATATATCTAAACTAATTATAAAATGACTCTAATGAATTACATTGACCATAAATATGTATTATGTATATTTTTTTACCTAAAATAAAAAAAAATAATTATTTAAATAAGAAGTCTGTTTTAAACAATAACTATGTGCTTTCACTAATCATCAAAAATTGAATATTTTCAGAAAAATTCCAAAAATTCACCCTAACCTAATTTTGACATTCTGAATCCAAAAATGTAGTCCAGTTTGAAAGATAACATTTTAGAAATTTAAAAAATTGTTTATTACTATTCATAATGACTAGTTTTATTGGTCGTGGTGTGTTAAAATCTCGAAGTTGCGTACAATGCATGCTATTGAATTATTCAAAGGGAAATGTATCGTGGAAGAATGGGGTGATACATGTAATTTTGAATCTATGTATGTATTAGGTCTTCCAAACTAATATACTATTTGGTCCATTGTAATATGACTACTATGTTATCTTTCCAATGGTATGAAATAATTAACCAAATCCATGCATCTGGGGTTGGGTTGTTACAGTTGATATTAGAGGATATTTAGTAAAAATAATGAAAACTACATTTAAAAAATTTAGATTAGGGATCAAATACCTAAGATATAATTGATGATAAACATAAAATACATCTGAGAATTTGGAAATAGAATATATTATTTTGATCACCCTAGAAAATATATCCCAATCTGGGTACGACAAGTGGGTGTGGATCTTTCACAAATGTACGTAAGAGTAACATCTCTAGTAAGGTTTTTTGGGATTGACCTAGGGTAACTTGGTACACGATATCATTACATACTACGCAGATGGTTTGACACTCCAAAGGGTTGTTCTTGGGATTATTAACATTTTTTATACCAAACATTATGAAGTATATGTTCCCCTAATGTATCCAAGGTATATGGTTCTAGAATTTGAGATGTATAGATTTATGTTTTGTACTATTACATGACTAGGGTTATATAGAGCTCATAATTTTATAATCTCATTAAATATATTTAATTTATAAGAAATGGATCATAGAATAAGGAATGTGAAATTCACGAATTCATGTGATTCAATGAGTAAAAAGGATCATATCTCTTATGGACTTAAACAATCATTTAGAAGGAAGATATTCTCCAATGTATCCTCATCATATGAGGAAATAATATAATGTGTTAAAAAGGTATATAATGATTTCTATGAGCCGTATGGATTTTAAGGGACGCAACATAAGAAGAGGATGGAATAGGAGAGAGTAGATAAAGGGATGAATGAATAGAGTTTTTTTCCAACATGTGGTACTTGTGGATAGAAACACCCCAGACATAGGTACAAGGAAAATGAAACTGTTACATATGTCGAGAAAAGGGCAAGAAATTTCATGATTGTATGAGTAAGAAAATAGCTTTTAATATATAGTTCTTCAAGTGGAATGTAATGGGACACTATACGAATCAATGTCATATGTGTCAAAAGAATATGACCCAAATGATGTTACTGGATAATGATCAAGTCATAATACTATCGCTGATGAAGTGGAATGATTAATATTCCACATCAAGAATAACTTCATTTGAATATTTTATCTAATATTTATTATTTATAAGAATTAGGTAATATATTAGGATTGTACTTTGGTACTATTTCATTTAGAGCATGGGGTCCTATGATAAATTTATCCAATGTAAGTGGCTAATTTAAAATTTAATATATTGGGAATGTATATGGATGATGGAAGGACAACCCTGAATATATTTTTGATGATTAAGCTAATGATGAAGAAATTATTGATTTAGATAAGTACTCACAATCTCAAAACTTATTATTGACATTTTACGAGTAGTTTATGACATAATTGACGGAGTTTAAAAAATTTATGGATATAAGGAATATATCCAATAACATGTGTAAGGATGAGTGCATGTTACCGATAAGGTTTATGGTAATTTGAGTTATTTCCATATTTTAATAGGATACATAATGAAGATATTCACATGTTTGGAATGTGAAAATTTTATGTTGCTTCATGTTGATTAAAGGAAAATAATTATGCACGTGCGTTGAGAAGAATGGATCATGGAGTTCTAAACAGAATGTGGATTAACAAGGACCATGTGTATATGGATCCAGCATGGATAGATATAATAATGATTCTAAAGTGTTGGATCATTATCTCTAGGAAAGGTAAATCATTTATGAAATGGTTTATGTTGATCATCATATGAGGATTTAGAGTTTAATATTTCTATAGGATGCAATCGGTTCTAATAGATGGAGTATAGATAGTTCAAGGAACAAACAAAGGATAAAATTGTGTTTATGAAATAGAACCATATATTTATAATCTTATAGAGTGGAATAATTTATAAACTCTTGTAAAAGAGTCTGAATCAAAAAAATTTCTTATTGTCTTTTTGTTTCGATGTTGTAGTTTATGGTTTTGTGGTAATGATTATTCATATGGGCATGCTCTATATCACTTTCCATGAGAACATGATGGTTTCATTATTCTTCCCTGGCCATGTTATCAAATTAAAATGTGTCATTTTGTATTAACTGAAGCATTTCTCTTTCCCACTTATTAAGGGGATATTTTTACAATATTTATGATGCGGGTTTCCCTAAAGGAAAATTTCATGTATCAACCCTTATCAATCAAAATTCAATTTCAAAATATTGAGGACAAAAAATTTGTAAGGACGGGATAATGTGAAACCCCAGGGATTTAAAAATAAATTTTATATTTTGTGCATGAATAACTGGGTCTCTACAAAACAAAAAAATTTCATAACCCATACAATAATCATAATTTTACAACTTCTATGATTTGAATTTCTAAAATCTTACAAAGATGGTTGTGTTTAGATTGATTTTTGGAGTCTTATTGAACAAACATATTTCTTGGTGAATAGTAATATACCCTAATAAATAGTAACCTACCCTTATGAATTGTAAAATTCATTTATGAATAGTAATGTTACCCTTATGAATATTAGTATGACCCATATGAATAGAAGCCTCACCCCTGAAAGTATTAAAATAATTTATGCACATTATAAGTGAAGTAGAATATTTTATAAATTAATAAAAAAGTATTCATATTTTTGTGAGTGATAAATTTTTAATTAAAATTTTAAATTAAATAATTAAATAATTTTAATAAAATTGGTTCATAAATAAATATTTTGTCTTCCTATGATTTTAGGACATTTTTTGTGACTATAGAAAACATTTGAAATTATTATAAAAGCAGCTTTGAATATAAAATAAGTACTTTTCAAGTAAATAATGATTTTATTTTTAAATTAAATTTCGAAAATTTAGAAAATTATTTTGATAAAATGGTGTGCAATTTTGGATTCTATATGTCAACAATTGGATAAGATGTTTTTTTTCTAAAATACCTATTTTTTTTGATTAATAGTAAAATATGATAAATTACAATAACTGTTAAATAGATGGTTCACTTAGTCATAGGTGATGTAATGATGATGTAGGCACACTTGGTTCGAAATAAAATGAACTTATTAATGGTTTATTCCACAAGAATCAATACAATAAATTGTCTTGGGAAAGAATATTAAACTAATGATTAAAATTATAGAAACCCTTCCTCTCCTCAACTATAAATACCACCCCTCCTTACCTCTTCACTTCACTCCACTCAAGACTTGTGTATTTTTTTAATTTGGCCCAAATATACTCCGAAGACGACACCCCACATCCAAAATCCATTTTTCTCATAAAAATCCCAAATTCTCTCACAGAAACAGGCTCCCCATGAAGAATAATTCAAGAGTTAAATTCCTCTTTTCAATTGTTTTTTTTCTTTTCAAGGTTCATTGTTTTCTTTTTTATCATTACCTCTCCTAATAAAATTTTATAAAAACTATATTACCTTTAATTAACTATAATTATTTTATGAAGATGGATTAATTTATTGTATACTTCCCTTTACCCTTTTTTTATGCAAGTATTAAAAAAACAATCCTAGATGTGCTAATTTACAACATACAAGGATGATTGGTTTTCAATTTCTATTACTATCTAAAATTATAGTCATCAATCCACTATTATGGTTGAACCAACCTATACTATATTTATTACGTCTCATATATGGTTATGTACTCTTTTTTGGATATATTTTTCATTTATAAAGAAAAATGAGTTTTTTGTGTCCAAAAACATCTAATTAACCCAAATGGTTATCATTGAATAATTTATATAATGATTCATCATCACTCAATGTAACATCAGGAAATTAAAAACCATGTAAACTTAGGGATGTTCAATAACAAAATAGAACTTCAATTCTTTACAACAAACCTCATTTTACATGATCCACCATTCATGTATATAAGTATATCAATCATGAAACAAACAGACCGAACAATGAAATTGAACCTATTAACCCATCAAAAAGACCATTAATGAACATAATAAGGATATAATAAAGAAATTAAAGGAATAGGATATTCTGGAATTATTAATTAATGAACCTAAATATAATTATTTAGGTTATTATGTTCATGACAAGAACAACTTTGAGCTTAAGGTAATGGTTTCTTCATCTCCCATCTATTTTTGTGAGATATTCTATATTCACAACTACTACTTGTGTATGGTGTTTTTATACTACACAATGACGTTTCATATAATAATTATATTAATTTTTATGAAATTAAATATATCATTTTATGATTATTAATTTTGGGTCATATGATTCCTTTGGTTACTATGTTTTAATTATTTTATACTCGAACCTCTATTTTCATTTAGGTGACTCTTATTCTCTACTCAACACAACAAAATTATTATTTATTCCTATGAACATCACATAAATTATCTTTGAATGTTCTATATATGTATATCAATCTTAATACATCTTTATTTTATTGTTATTTATGTGTTTTAATATAATCTTTCAAAATAATTGATCGAAAATGAAAACCTGATTCCAGGAAATTCTCGAATTCATACCTATTTTGAAGTCCACTATATAATATGTTATAGCCATATTTATCTTTATAAAATCAAAAATATTTGAGATGAAAAATATATTTGGGGTTATTTTGGGTTTTATGAAATCAAACATGCCTTGAGTTTTAAAATCCTTTAATATTATCTTTAGAACACACCAAAATGGTTCATTTATAAAGCATAATTAAAAATTATTTTATTTAATTTCACCTCAATAAGACATTATTTAAACCTAAAATAAAATTTCAATGACCTTCCCTTTTATTTTTTATGATATACATGTTTTAATATGATTTCATTACAAATATAAATTATTTTCCCAAAGAACACTTCTTGCCAATATAAAAATGGATTTTTCTCATATCACTAATTTTATTAGATATATTCCTTGTAAACCACTTATTTGTTGCTTTTTGTGTGTGTAATACACTTGATATATTATATTAAAAGTCTCCTTATTCTCATTATATCCTATAGGATTATGATTTTAATGTTTGGAGGTGGAATGGGACACTTTTGAATGTTTATGGATTATTTTCTGAATGATTTTTCAAAGGTATCATTTAAAAGTATATTCATCTATTTAAACATCCTTTTTTGAATCTTATACTTCATTGATGTTTATATCCTAAGATACAATCCACCATGTTTTGTTGAATGATTTATGATTATTTTAGCAGTGGATGTACCATTTTGAATCTATTCTCCAGATTACTCTTAATGGTTACTGTTTAGGTTTAATGATTGGGGATAGTTATTTACATTTCTTATATTAGTTTCAATAAGAATCTTTATTTCATTTATATTGATCCTCATTAATATGAGGAATTAATTGGACTTAGTAAGTGAAATTTGGGGCCCACTATAACCTCTCGATGCATCTGTAGGTCCTATGAGACAAATTTATATGCACATGGCTGAGGCCTTTACCATTTTATGATATGGTTTTGGATGAAGGCTTACAAATTTTTATATGACTTAGATGAGGTTATAAAGATGTGTTTCAAAATGGCTTGCATATATATTTGCCTAATTATGAAGCTATTAATTAAATGATCTCATGGTTATTTGAATAGTAGAGTAAACATAATTATGTTTTATTATGGTATTATTTATTAATATCTTGTTTATTGCATAGTATGCACAAGTATTTTTTTACTGCAATGTGCTTTTATTTATTCACCATGACTTATGTTTAGGTTTATGATATCACCCATTTTTTTTACCCAAACAGAGCATATGAGCTTACATATTTTATTATGTTTTATTTTTTTCCAAAATGATAAAAGGTGTATTATGAATGTATTGATAGGATAATCTTACTATTGTGGATGTTCCTAATAAAACATATATGTTGTTTTTATTTCAAGTTTTAATGTTGACCTATGTACGTATCTAGTTTTCCAAAACAACTAAACTATTTGGCCCTTCGGGATAAGACTTCTTTGTAATCTTGCCAATTTGTTGAAATAATGCATAGACTCTGGGCTTCTGGTGTTGGGGAATTACAAAAAAAAACATGAATGTTTTATAAATCACTCTTTTTAAATCCATTAAACAATTTTTAACATCCTTAAAAAAATTATCATCTAAATTACTTTTAATGGATAAAATGACATAGAAGGTTCCAACTAAGATAACCTAGGTTCATTTAAATGAATCCCAAAATGATAATTCAAAACATTAAGTTTCAAACAACCGAATGGGTGATCACATAAAAATATTCCCCGACTGACCTACATGGGTCAAGATGCATTTTAGAAGCCAACGATTTGACTAAAGTACAAAATTAGACATCTTTTACATTTATAATCATTTCACAAAGAATCATGACCTTACATTTAATATGGGTTTCCATTTCCCAATTCATGAAGCACCCATACACATCATGGATTAAGAATTTGAAATTATTAATTGAAACAAAAAACATTTCAGAATTTAAAATTTTCAAACATAACATTTAATTCATAGGGGTGGACACCTACCAACATATAAAGCTCCAATACACATTATAGTTTGTAATTTTGATTGAATTTAATCAAAAAATATTGATACAATTAAATTTAGAATCCCTATTCAATTTTTTGAATACACGGGTTACATTTTCCCAGCTATAAGGTGCCCATACACCTTATAATTGAAAACTGTCTCCTATCATAACGGAAAAAAATAAACTTATCCCATGCAACCATTTACATATATCAATGAAATAAATCATGTCACTACAAGAACCCAATACATAAATACATGATGAATTCATAAAATAATTGAATAAATAAAAATAAACATAAAATCTATGTTAAACAATTACATAAATATTTATAAATTTAATCATGGAACATCAATATGGAACATAATCAAGTCAGTAGAAAAAAATGAAACTCCATGGCATGGAACTATGAAATTAATGTGAATTTCTATGTTCCTAATATGAATCGTGGTATGAAACTTCCTTTCAATATCAGGAGAAGGGGAAAATTCCTTATTGTCCATAAATCGCGAGCTGTGGAATGTACACCAATCACTCTAGGGGAAATCAAATAAAATGTAACGTTGAAAAACATAAGAAACAATCCTAGAACTGGACACTTTTTCATTTCCCATACATGGGGTGATCAGTCCCAAGAATAATTATAATCCAATTATTGATGCATCCCCATTCTCTTGTCTACCTCCCCAAAACAGTTAGATGAAAAATGAAACACATCTAATACAACTCTGTATCATCCCAACCAGACTCACCACTAATATGGTAGTTGGACCGGTCACCATAATTCGTCAAGAACACCTCCGCTTATGCCAGAGGCTACCGAAAAGAAACAATGGTCTCATGAGGTTATAGTAGGGATACTATAGACTCTTATTAGAGACGTGAATCAGTATAAAAGAGTAAATAAAAATCAATAGCTGAATTAGTTAGTATTAATGATAATGAGAGGTATAATAACAAATTAAATTTGATAAAAGTGGCAAAATCTGGTTTATACAATAGATGAATGAATGTCAAGGTAATGTTACATGACAGAAATCAGTAAACAATAAAACATTCTTTTCAATACAATACAATATAGGACTCAATTAAATAATAGAAATAAAATAAAAATGGATATCTCCACAAGAATCCTATGCTCCAACTCATTCCTTTTCTCTAAACTCCCAAGTACATGAAAAAAACAAAAAATAAGTTCCATGTCCCAAAGACCAATAAAGTTTACTTGGGAACCCTAGGGAAATGGATGCCTAAGTAGGTTGTGAGATATAAATCTCAGTAGGCCAGCACCACCGGTGTCTGTCCCAATCCATACAAAATGGGTCACATGGTTTCTAGAAAAACCATGTGAACATTGCAACCCATTTAATCAAATATTACTTTTTTGGGTTAGGTGCTCCCTAGAAACATAGGGTCACCCAAGAATCTCCTCAATCCTTTACCAAAGCCCGATACCAACACCATAAATAGATCAAACTCACGAAAGTTGATCCTGAATCTTGGTATTAAATTCAACCTGTCCAATAATTGAAAAAGTTAAAAAAAATACTATTTTGGCCTGATTCAAAAACATGGGGCCCTATAGTTAATGAGGACCAAACATGATAAATCAAAACATACACGAAAAAAGGATTTATTTCTCGAAACGTGACATTATCATGGAATTGTAAAAAAATGTGTAATAACACATAACAAAAAAAGTCATTATTTAATGATATATGTAATAAATATTCATTAATATATGTATACTAAAATTATGTTTAATATGAAATTGGTCCCAATTTTTATGATGGAAGTTGATACTTATGGTAAGATATTTCCGTCTCACTTTTATTTTTCTATAAGTCACATGCCATATTGACCATGTGTTCAATTTATGTAGTATAAATTAATTTTGTGACTGAATTTTATGATTTATTCCCTTAAAATTATGAGGATTTACATATACATTTTAGGATCTCTATTTAATGGTATTAATAGTTCAAATTTTAACAAAGTTGTAATGGGGATTTTTGTTACAGTCTCATCATTTCTTAGGATTGTTTATCATTATGATTCAAACGAAGAAATCATATTATCTATCTATAAAGAAACCCATAAATTTTATTCTCATACGGTTATGTCATGGGAATTCAATTCTTCATTCATTTTACCCAATTTATGTACTCATCAGGTCAAAAAATGTTTACATGAAAAATCAAATCTTTGGTCAATAACACTTTTTCTTACTAAAAATGTTTTCTAAAAATATTTTCAAATCTCTTTTTAACATTATTAAAATTTTTTATTATCTAATTTTTTACCAATGTTTTAATTTTTACAAAATTTTTGGGATATAATATTCTTTTAGTTCTGTAAATAATATATGATTATATTTTACCAAAAATATGGAAGGAATCATCTTTTGAACATGTACAACATGTAAAAAAATTTCCACAATCATGAAAAAAAAAATTTATTTTGAATAATACTATATAATCTTCTGTGTTTATTTTCAATGAAAATTATTATGAATTATTTTAATATTTTAAAATATGTTTTTAAAGTGAAATTGAACTTTTTTGCAAGAATTGATTTAATTTATTATTAAATATTCTTTTATAATATTATCCAGGTTATTTCCAATGAAATTAATTTCCAAAATATTTTATAATTTTTTTGTTTTGAAAAATCCTTTTACATGGAAATTTTTTATCTTCAATAAATATTATAAATTATATATTGAAAAATATTTTCCATATAAGATGAAATACCTTGATGTTATATATTATTTAATATGGATATGATCCAAGAATACCATTCTTATTAATTCTCTGAATGGATTATTTAACCAATGGAATGATGTTAATGGAACCAACTTCTTTTCTATGATCTGTACAATGTGGGAATTATTATGAAAAAAAATTCTTTTAATTGGTTATGTTATGATGAAATGATGAAAAGATCATGAAATATTCCACTTTATATAGGTTATGATATAATGAAATGTTTATGTAAATCGTATCACTTCATGGGTTATGAAATTATGAAATTTTTTATCTTCTAGTACAGATACATTTGATTTAAATTACATGAATTGTGGGACCATTATCTCCTTATAATTCATTGTGTGATGATTTATATCTCATTAGATATACATGACTTAAATAGGGATTGAACCAAATAACATATGGGACATTGTTTTTATAATGGTCATGATAGTAAATCCTGACAAATATGATGGGTTTGAGAGTGAACCCATTCCACTATAATATTCTTGGTAGTGATACTTGACTACTGAGGAAATTATATTATATGCTTATGTATAATCAAGAAATCTATGAATTATGTCAATGTTATGTTATCATGTCTCATGATATTTTATTTTCTTATGAATAATATCTTATTGACCATAAATATTTATTCCATGACTAAATATTATGATATTTTATATATTTGGTATAGTTTTTAAATGTTATTCTCATGTTCATAAACCATTATGTTCATATAATGCTTATGTGTATAGATGTTTTTTCCATTACTGAGCTTCTAATCTCATCATATCTTATATTTATTTCCCATGGTTGTGGAGAAATGTATTAATTATGATTTATATATGAATGGTGTTTGTTATTAAGAACATTTTTGTACTTGATTAATTTGAATATAAACTACTTTTTTATGTTTCAATGTTTTTAATGGTGTTATTCCTCTTTGATCATTAGGTTTGTGTTTGTATAACTTAATGACTATTCTTATAAAAGGTGAAATTTCTATGTATAAAGTGCCTACGTGGAGCAATAAAATCATCTAAATAACTACATTTTATGTTTTAATGTGTATGAACCATAAAAAATATTAATTTGAATAAAATTATCACTATATGTTCCCTATATAATAAATAATGAAAAATTATTATAGACATTCATTTTCTACAAAAGAAACACAACCGAAAAAAGAAACTATATCCTAATTACAAAATCCACCAATAATCATGTATTATAACCATGCATGAAATTATTTAAAACAATTTTTTTAAAAAAATATCAAACTATAGTGATCTCTTACACAAATAACTATTGATGTTCAAAAATAGAAATAATAAAATTGCTTTCACTCAAAGTAGATTCCATAAAATTTAAATTGTACTTATTCATGTTTATCTTCATTTTCTTCATCTCTAATATTTTTTACACTCTTTTAAAAACTATAACTCCTTTTTGTTCTTCTCCATCGTAAATATTAAAACAACAGTCTATCTTTTAGTAATAACCAAACATGAATTCAAAATACAAATTCAAAAATGTAACATCCATTGATCCCTTCTCACTTCCTTTACCATCATGAGATATATGTGGTCCTAATAACTATTCATACAAAGTTATCTAGAGGATGAAAGGATAAAATTATAGTATATATTGAACAAAAAAATGAGACAGATAATAAAAAATGAAATCATATATTTTCCTTCCATCATGACATGCCCACTTGCATTTCAACGGGAGATTTTTCTTTATAGTCTGACATTGTGGATAATTGTTTGATATAGTGGTCACACTATAACATATTTTAAAATCATCCCTCTATTTTGGTGTGGCCCACTATAATTTAGAATAAACATTAAAATTACTTCTACTTAGAAGGGTATTTCATTTTCATTACATAATGCATCTGTCATGAATTTATGTTTCGCGAAAAAATCAACAACTTCAAGATAAAAACATCCCTTTCATGATCAAAATTATTTCTCTAATCATTCCTCATTATGGTGTGAAATTTAACATTATAGTGTGATATAATAGAATCTATAACCTATTATAAAACTACTTTCTTTTATCATCGTCATTATGATGTGATTTTAGATATCCTAACACCGTATGTCTCTTTTGAAATGTGATTTTAAGGGAATAAAAGATAAGTTTATATATCATAAAATAATTATTTTTTTTAATAAACACTTTATTTGTGTCATGATTTAATGACCTATTAAAATATTTTAGATATATTCCAATGAATTTAAACATGACATTTAGCATTGAAATGTGATTTTTTTTTGTATCAAGGTAATTTTATTAAAATACCATCATCAAATTCCATACATCGTTTATATTTTTCAAAACATCAAAACTAGATTAACCTCATATAAATCCAATTTATAGACTTGAGTTTAAATTTAATTCATTCATTAATCAGTTTTATCAATAAGATGTTAAATTAAGCTACATTTATCACAACTACTTTTTTTAAACTTTTTCCTTATCCAACAACCCCTTTAAAAAACATTCAATGATAGTGAATTAATCCTCAATAACCTCAATAGAATATGTAAACACTTTGTTCAAAAAATACTACCTTAAACATAGTTTAACTATAAATGAGTGGTGGTTCAGGTACATGTAAACATTTTAAACTAAAATATTTTATTATAAAATTCATTCATTGTTGAAAAATATTTACATTTTTAGTGAATGTATATAATTTAACATTTAAAATGTTTTCAATGAATTAATTTCCCTCTAATTCATTGTGTTCATGGTAGCTAGTATATTTTTTGTTACATTCCTAAACATTTTCCTTATGTTTTTTTGGTGATGTAGGTGTTTTTGAGGATTTTGGTGTAATGTCTTGGGAGTATTAGATTATTTATTAACTACAAAGAAAGATATATCCTTAATAATGGGTGTTTTTCATGGTTAGTAATATGGGGATGTGGGGTTTTTATTGTCTGTGGTGATGGGATGTGATGGACAAGGTTGTAACCAAAGGATTGTTATGGCATATATCTTAAATTATTGTTTTTCAGTGTTATTTTACATTATTAAAGGAATTAGTTGTGTCCTATTTATTCATTTTGAGGTGTGTAAATTCTATGGTTTTCATGTGTTATTCGATAAGGTATTCCATCTCATGTGAGTACAATCATATTACAAAATATTATTGGGAGGAGGATTATTAATGATTAGAATTATGGGGATGTGTGGAATAAATATTTTGTGTCATGTTATGGTTTTTTCTTTGGAGTTATTAGATATTAGATAGAGTTTGACATTTACATCATGAACCTAATAGGTTTTCCTATTTTTGGTGTGAATCAAACCATCAACCCGAGACCACATCGTGTTCTCTTAAATGAAATAAAATAAATTTCCTTCAACTATCTTCCAAACTACTCTTCATCTTCCCTCCTATTATTTTTTGTACTTTTGAACATGGTTCCAGATTTATATGGTGTCATGGTACCTATTATAGTGAATACGGGTATACACAATAGTAACTTCTTCTTATCCTTTGATATAAATTCCATCATTACCATATGAAAATTAATCACACATTTCCTGAATGAAAATTAAATTTTTTTATGTTTAAACATTGATCAAAAACCACTATACCGTTCGAGTAGTTTTTTCATTAGAGTATATAATGTAACAAAAATCCAGTTTTCATACTTTATAATTATAAAAATTCACCCACTTCTGAACCTTAAAAATCCATTAATTTTCATTACTTTATGAGAAGTCATCCATATGGTTCTGAAAATTACCCTTAAAGTGCATTCATTCTTGCTTACATAGAGAAGTGATGTTTTCACATTGGAATATGATCATTACAAATAATTGAATCATCCATAAAAATATTACAATGGTTTCTAAATATAAAATGAAATATCATTATGAATTCATGTTTTCATGACTAAATATCTCTAGAATGTTGTTTATATAGGTCAATATTTTTCATTTTCTTCCACATAGTGGGACTATATAATCTTTTAGATCTGTAGAATTGTTTTTATATAACTCTCATGACATAGTATTTCTTCATCATAACTCTAAATTCCCATAATTAACTACAATTACTTTCTATTATCATTCAAAATCTTCAAAACTATTTCTTAAAAGTTGGAATAACCCCAAAATTTTGGTACAACATCCACCATTAGATTTTATTTAAAATAAAATAATGTAAATTACCTACAAATATATTATATAATAATTGAATCATTATTAAATAAATCTAGGATTAAATAAAAGAACTATATTTACTAATTAAAGAGTAAATAATTGAAATTCCATGTTTTCCCTAAAAAACTACTTTATATTATCTATTTCAAACCTAATCCTATTAATTATACATGATGAAAAGATACCACTTTGGAATAAAACTAAAAGAAACCAATTTTATTAATCAATAATATATCAAAATATCAAATACTTCTTCTATATAAATGATATATCCAAGGAACCCATTATATAGGAAAATGATATGTATTCTTTAATAAAACATCAAAAATAGTTTACATATGAAAAAATTATTAACTCACGATTTATATTGAAAAAATATCTAACAAAATATATGTTCCCCTAAGGATAAATTTATAAATTTTTGAAAATTTAAAAAATACCCCTAAATATATTCTTCACCTTATGATAGTAATTTATAAATGGTTACTCCCTTAGAAATGTTATTAATACATTTAACAAAACAGAGGAATATATTAACATTGAAAAAATTTAATTGGATTTTATATTCACCATATTTAATAAAATATCTATATAATAGATGGGACTGGTCATTGTATTACCTTGCCATATCTCTGAGATAGTTTAGTTTGAATATCCAAAAAACACATAAAACTATGAAATTTATATTTTGACAATTTCTTGGTAAAAAAATCATAAATTTTCTCCTTTGTGTGAATAAATAATAAATTCAGTACATTTATCCACATAATATTTTTTAAAAAGTGACACTTTGTTTCAATTTCCTTAGATCATAAATAAAAACCATTATTTCATTATTTTTTATATTATTATGATTAAAATACTCATGATTTAGTAGAGAAATAACTTCAAAATTTAAATACTTCAATTGCAACATTATCCAGTATAAATTGGATATTTCAAGAGTGGAATAAACTTATTCTTCCTTGGTAGTACCCAGTTTGACAAAATTCTTCTTATTAGTGTTATAAAATCCTTTCCACTCTCTATTGTAGAAAACCCCACAAAATATATACCTATTACCATAAATATAACCATTCCAATCTATATTTTTTAACTAAACAGATCGAGCTTCCCATTTTTGTTATATTTCAAAACAAATTACAAAACTAAAATTTCTAATATTCATATTTCATGAAATAAAATGGGATTCTTTATAGATCATGTTGATTCCTATCAAAAAGATTGAAAATATAAACCAAAATTATTTTCTTGTTTTCATGTAAAATTAACATTATATCAACTTTCATTATTCTATTGGATCCACTTCAATTCCTTTTTCATATTTGGATAGAGAGGAACCCATTGAGATAGTGGTGGAAACCATCCTTGAATTATCTATTAAAAAATTTGATTTAACATAGATACTTCTCTTATGAATGAAATATTTGGTATTTATCTTTACAAATTTTTGATCCATGAAATAAATTATCTCCCAAACCATGGAAATTTTTAAGAAGATTCAATAATCTTTTGGAAAACTATTTATAAATATTTTATTTACTTCATGCTAATAAAATATCATTTATATAATTAAAGATACATTTTTTCATATTTAATGTTGATATTGTGGTCTACTATCACATTTATGAAATTATATCACTTTCTGCTGGTGTCCTCCTTGATCAACCAAGCTCATGAGGCTTATTTTTTCCCATGCGAAGCCTTATTTACATCTAATTTATAAACTAAAAGGTTTATCATTGTATACCTCCCCTTAAAATATATAATTTAGGAAGGAAGACATGAAATACATATGAAAAATATTTTACTTCCTTTCTTCCACAATAACATGAAATATTTTTAAATCCTCATGACTTGTAATCATTTAAAAGGTCTCATTAAACTCTAATACATTACTCATAGAATTGCACCAACACATAACCAATTATTTTTTATTAAAACTTCTCCATTTTTATTATATTATAAAGAACACTAATTTTTTCATAATAAAATTCTTCTGTTAAGGATTGGATACAAACTCTCATGCCTTATACATATCAAATTTTATGAATGATTCATTCATATTATCAAGCCATTCTTGATTCTTCATGGATTATTCAACATAACTAGGATCAAATTGGGAAAATAATGATTTACGAATTTTTATTCAAATTTATCCTAGTTTTTACCTATGTTCCATATCCTCCAATGACGTTTTTAACAGAATATTTTCTTCTCATCCACTAATGGGATAAATGAGGTCATTACTTGTTAATTTAAATGAATGAATCTACTTCAAAAACTTTTACACCATATCAAACTTTATCATTTATATAAATTTCATTAGTTTTATAATAATAAAATTATCATCACTTCTGGAGAGTTGTTCATCTTAGTAAATTTATATGTTTAATGTTACAACACCATTACTTTAAAACTATACGCAATAATTATATATTATTTATTATTGTGTTGTTTTCCTTTTCTATTTTAAGGATATCCTAAGAATATTCCATAAAGACTATTATTTTCAAATTTTAAATCATTTTATCCTTCCACCATAATAAACCAATGTATATCAACTACACTTATATACATAAAATATAGATATTTATTATAGTACATCACATAAGAGGGTATATTTTTATCTGATATAATCAATTATTTTGAATAATAATTATCATAACAATACAGTGTCACTAAAATTTTCCATATGTATTATTCTTAGTAGGTATTACCTAAGACACATCCAACCAACTATTATTCTTCTGTACAACCACACAATTATTTTTTTCTGTGTATGGTGCATCAAATTCATGTTAAATTCCATGATTTTTTAAATATACTTCAAATTTCATATTTTTAATCTAAATTTCATTATCTACCAATATACCAACCAATTGAAAAACACATTCAACTCATCATTTCATCAAAAAAAAATTAAACTGCTATAAGACCTCAATTTATTATTATGGACATGAAACATGTATGTTGAGTGAATCTAATAATAAAATAAATATATTGCTTATCTAAATATGATGATTTCTTTATCATGATCACTCAAAAATAATAATGAATGGTCTCTAATATTTTAGTATACAAAATCTCAACCCCCATACTTGAGGAGTTTTCATTCATTTCCTTTTCACATGTTGATCACATCAAATCACATTATCTATTAAATATAAAAAATATGAACATTGTATCCTTAATTTTCTTTATTCTTGTTTCTTTTTCCAAGAGTACCAAGTATTTAATGCCTAATGATATTCAATACATGTGATTCCCTAGACTCGCGCTTCAATAAATGATCATTACAGACACAACATTACATAATTTCTTTGATACTAGATTTTAACATGTGAATATTAAAATCCTTAATTATATAATAAATAATTATTATTTAAATCATATATCAATAGGATATCTTCTAGTTTAGATATTCAGATTATTAAAAAAAACTACCAGAAAATCACATATTATTTGTATAAAATGCTAATTTTTTTCCTTATATAAAAAACTACATAATACACTTTGTGTCCTTAACATCACCAATAAATTTATTCAAATATAATAACCTTATAAAAATTTCAGGTGTATTAATTTTCTATAATGTAAGGTGAAATGGAAACACAAGAAGAAGTGAGAATGAACACCCATTAAGTGAAATGATATTAACTATAAAAATAATTGGTTAAACATGTATTAAATGTTATAATAGTAATGAATAAAAAATGTAGATACAATCAACATAAAAATGGGATCATTCTATATCCATGAAATAAAATGAAAATATGGACACAAACATTACAAACATCATTCGGGTGGAATGTCTAAATATGGGAATTGAATTATTTTGTCAACGCCTTATTACCATAAACATTACATGTAATCGAGATTATTTTCATGGAATATTGATTAATTTGGAATTTATACTCCAAATACTAATTTTTTTCCTCATGATACTTGTCGATGCATCTAGATTCTATATACTTTAAGTCATTATGCCAAATACCTTCACCATAAGATTCACTAATACCCTACAATATATTCCCTATGAAATATTTGGCAGAATAAAAATATAGAAATATATATCATAAAGAATATAGAATATCAATACGTGATTAACATGAATTAAAAATAATCATCAAGGATTTTAATACATTTCCTCGTGTTAATAAAAGGTATTACACGGTCATAACCGATACTGAGAAAGAAGGTGGATGGTTAAAAAACTAGTCAAGTTGAAAATAATATTATGTACTTAAATAATAATATATAAAATTCAAATAATTTTCCCCATTCCGATAAATATAATTACATTATCATAACCAATCGAGTGAAATAATATTGATGATCAACAATATATAGCTTTTATTACAATAATAATCCATATTGGAATAAAAATGTATAAAATAAAAATAATTTTACACATTTCAATAGGCTAAAATTCATTATTGGTGAATATCATCCAATATGAATTATATATAATATTAATTTCACACTATATTAGTTAATTTGTATACAGATAAGTCAATATTGTAATAAAATGGCCCTAATTCATATAGATAATGATTATATATGATATTAAAAAAATATCCCCAGTAGTGAGAAATGTTTTTCAAATGGTTTATATTGAAATAATGCATTCGCAAGTGTAAAATGATATATTACCACAATATATAATTAAATAGTGAAATATACCCTACATATAAGAGATAATTAAAAGCGACTGATCCTAACTCAATGAATGAAAATTCTATTATGAAAAACTATTACAACTGGGGGAAAATAATCAATAGCTAGTTGAATAAGGGAGCATTATTTTTCTAATAAATATTATGAAATATAAGGATTAAGATAAAAAATTTACCATGGGTAGTGAATACACCATTTATAGATGGCACGGTGGACTAAAAGAGTTAAATCTTAATGAATTGGAAATGTAGCCAGGAAAAAAATATGACATTAGTAACACTATAATAAAAACCCATTGAATGTGTAGGATTTTAATTTAGCTATAAATACCATGATTTAAAGGTAATTCATGATATTATATATCAGGTAAAGTGTATATACTCCATAAAAATGTAATTTATTGAATTATATAAAAAATGTATCATAAGGAGTAATTAATAAAAAACCCATTTCCTCTTCTCATGAAATTCATTAAAATTCATTAATATACAATATCATAATGATAGCTATGTTTATCACAAAATTTATAACCTTACTCATATGATTATTAATTTATAATTTTCATTAATAATCATTCATTACATGAATTATATTTATTTTTTCATAATGACTCATATTTTATCCAATTGTATTTTTATAAATTAATTTTCAAAATTTAGAGACAAGACACTAAGATGGAGTGAGATTCTAAGGCCCGGTGTGCCCAGAACAACTCATTGAAAAAAATTAAGCTTTTAATAAAGCGTGTGGGTGATTCTTACATAAATTGGAATAAATGCGTGCATGAATCAAAAATATGAGGGTCCTTTTGCATTCAAAAAATCCACTTTACATTACGTGGGGCCTAACATTGTATGGCCCAAGCCATATGAAAAAGATAGTTATTTTGGACAAATCATTAATAAAATATTTATTAAAAAAATTATTGCAATAGATCAGGGTTTTATTTTTGTAAATGAACATTTTCAAATTAATCATGGTTATCATAAAAACTCCTAAATTCCTCTAACAATATAGTATTGATCTATCTCCCATGAACGCGGGCGGAACAAGAATCAGTGACGATGAATCGGAGACCGGATCTTGTATCGAAGATCTAAGGATCAACAAAATATGATTACTTATCTTCTCCCTTCTTCAAATACTGATCCAAACTCCAAGTAGGGTGTTTTATATCTTTTTGATCTTTTTTCCCTTCTTTGATCCAATGATGAATGCAGACCAACCAACAAATAGGATGATCTGTGGTTTGGTCGTTCATACGGGATTGTTAAATTATGCGTTTAATAAGTGATTGATATTTGTGACTTTACTTATCGTACTTATTTAATCCTTATCAAAAGGAAGAATCATGGCTTACACGAACAAAGGCCATGATACATACTTCAAGTGCTTCTGTGCATCTCCTTTTCCACCACTAATCGCATTCTTCTTGATTGTATGAGAGGATGATTTTTGATCATTCGATTCATGAAAAAACCTAAAACCAATGATCTGATGCCCAAATGACACCACAGAGGTGAGATGAATATGGTGTAATGAAATTTAGATAAGGTCATGGATTACCCCAGCACATGGGGTGGCGCACAATGGAGCTGAGAGCAGTTTCCCCGGTCGGTCCAGGTGAGATGCCGAATGGGCGGAATGCGGCAAAAAGAGGGTGCATCCAAGCTGGGCCGGTCCAAGAGGTTCATGAGGGAAGGATAGAAGGTCACCACTAAGGTGTCTGAAAATGGTGTCAAGTGGTGGAAGATGGACACAGTCCATGCAGGAATGTGTGGGAGCCTACAACATGAGTTTTTTCGATGGTGACGGCAATGGGACACGATGAGGACGGGCAGCCTTCATGTAAGGCTGGCTTTGTGGACCCTCTAATGGCCAAAAATCTACAGTGAAACTTGATAAAGAGTTGACCACATGAATTTAGTGTGACACTATGAGGAATCTGGTGAAACATGGTCAGGGAAGATCGCCTGTGGAAAAATAAGTCGAGCCACTCCAGTGGCCCAGTAGGGTGGACCCAACGGCCCAATGGGACGGGTCAAACAGGTCTAATTGGCCGACCTCTATGAGATTTACAGTTTTGAGCCAAACCAAACCATGCTGGTTATGTTCAACCAGATATGTTTGAGTTATCCAAGGGTTCCTTCCAAGTATGGAGGGTAGGATCAGCCTCATACCGGACCTAGGTCTGGTCTTTTTATAAAAACACTCATAACTTTCAAAACATGTGTCTCATTTATGAGTTTCTTGCAGTGTTGGGACCCTTGCGATTATTTGATCAATTTGATAAACTCTATGTCAGTTTTTGGGGAAGGTTATATATGAACAAATGTTTTTTGGTGTAGGTTATCTTGGAATGATCTCTCTTTAGTTTAAATCTTATTCTTGGATGTGACTTGGTGACTACTTGACTTGGTGACTAAGTGACATGGGGTTGTATAACTTATGGACACTTCATGTGTTATCAACACTCTATGTTTTATCGACACTACCTCTATTATCAATACTCTGTGTGCTATTGACACTCCCTATGTTATTGATACTCTGTGTGTCATCAACACTCTATATCCTTCCGATACTAGGTGTTCTATGGACTACATCGTATAATCATGCTTTTTTGGCTATAGATATATACCTATATGAGATGACTATTATTTATGTGTTTCATTTATGGTATACCATTTATTTCATCATGATATACATCATGACATTCATTGAGGTATACTTCATGTATATCTTTGGGGTGTAATCTATGTATTTTCTAGTTGTATTCTTTGGTTGTTCTGGGGAGTCCTAATGAGTGTTTTTGTACTCATACCTACATATTCTCTTCTTGAAAGTGTCATGTATTGTGAATATGATCGATGCTTCGATGGAGTTCTAGGTGGATAAGGGATAGTGGATTATTTGAGTGATTAGACTAATGAGGTGTGACCTATAACTTCAGACAGCTATCCTACACCTACCCTTCAGGGAGGATTTTTTATGGATGAGATTCAAGAACTTGTTTATTCACATGGATAGATTCCTTATATTGGTGGGGTTTTATTATGGACCTATTTAAAATCTAGTCTTGTACAGTCGTACTCTGTGGTATTTATCATAGTGTCTGTATACATTTTTTACATAGTGTTTTTTCTTTCTTGTGTTTTGGGATTAGAGATGTGTGCATCTATATAGGTAAATAGGAAAATGCATCCTATTTGGGATATTACTAGTCTATGCTATTTTTCAGCACCTATCCTCTCGAAGGCAATTTTTTATTATTCTTTCCATGGGACCCTCTTTGATGGGTCGTGATAGAGTGGTATCAAAGTAGTGTTGGTTCAACTTAAGGACCATTGACTATGAGGTTGTTTTGGTGAAACAATGTTGAGTGTTTCAAGGTTGTATTTTTGGATAGGTAATCTAGTGTTGGTTTGGTGGCCGATATATCCAAACACACAGTCTCTAGACACCTAATTTTCTACTCAATACATGAAAACTCTATTTTTTGGGAATCAATGGAGTATGTGTCATATAGGATTTGGGTATGTCCCCATGTCCTTCCAGATTCATCTCATCTGGTATACTCTATTGACTGTGGTACATCATGATATGTTTAAGGATGCCTCCATACATATATCCAATAATAATTCCTTTACATGATAATTAATATTGTCTACCTAGTGATAAGGTATTGGTACAAGGCCCTACCCTAGAGACGACATCTTCTGGTGATCTACCAGAATTACTACCACCCATTGAGAAGTAGTTACTACCGGTGGTACCTATTGAGGATGCTTATAGTCTGAGTGCATTGCAATGAGTTCTATAGGTAGTGACCTCCAAGATTTAAGGTTGATCCAGTAACCGAGTTAGGAGAGTATTGGACGGAGTCAGTTACACATGCCTTTCTTCTTGTGATGAAACATGTCATCCATATAACAATCCTAGTGGCGAGTCTTCTTCATGGTTCAGTGGGGCAATGGTAGAGGTTTTTGATCCAGACAAACGATTATGTGACTCTCTATTGTGAATTCATAAAGTGAATATTATATAAGAATTTTTCCCTGCTACGTTATGTTCTGTGTGCATAAAGGAGACCTTGCATCTGCATCAGGGAATGTCAGACTATGGTGGACTACTCGGCAAGGTTTACTAATCTTTCTTACTACTCCACGGATATGGTGTGAGGCTTATTCTTTAGGACTCTAACATTCAAGCAGGGGATACTCCATGAGATTAGTTAATCCATGATATCACCTACCATCCCAACATATGCAGGGGTACTAGAGAAATCTCTTATATTTGAGTGATTTATAGAAAAGTAGATTCCATCAGTGGGATCTACCAGTAGACAATAAGAAGTTGTGTCTTCGGTAGTAGGTGGTCGAAAAATGACTCATGGACCAAAGATGTTCATGCACTCCAGGGGATGACCTTGGGACATGGGAATAGTGCACTAGGGCTCCCATGGAAGAGATAGTTAGTTGACGGACAAGTTGTTTTACTCGTGCTACAGTCAGGGACATCTAGTATGAGATTTATGAACTAACTGTACATATGATTAGGAGACAATAGAGGGTCCATCTAGGTAGTAGAAGAGGAATTAGTAGGGTGGTATATAGGGTCGTAGACGCAGCAAAGGTGTTTTTTGAGAAGAAGGTTGTGGTTGTAGTTTCGATGTATTACCACCACCACCCCCAGGTGGTCCACCATGGGCTCAGAGACCTAGTGGACAGGGACAAGGACAGCTATAGGTGATAGAGACTTATGACCCTAGTGATCTATAGGTGATTAGAGGTACTATGTGTGTTTTTTCCAACCTAGAATCATTTTTTATATATATCGGTTCCATTCATTATTTTATTTTCATGGACCTTGTTTGATGCTCGAATATTTTAGTGGAAATGTTGATATGATCGTTATTCATATAGACTCTTATGGGAGGGGATTTGATGATTACACATTGGTTCCAAAAGTTTTAACTAACTCTTTTAGGTGAGAGTTTCAATTGGGATATCTTGGTATTGGCCTTCAGGCCTTACAACATCATTTTTGGTATGGAGTATCTAAATAAAGTACATGATCGGATTGATTGTTTTTGGATTCTAGTATGGTGTGTCCACTATGATCAGACGCAATTTTCCTTTTTTTGTTGAAAATTAATTGAATGCATAGAATAATGGAAATCCTCATAGGACAATGTGGCTAATTACTGTTATGTTTCTATTCTCACCCATAGTGTAGTAGATGATGGGTGTCGTTAGTTTCCTACTGTTCTGGCTCGGTATGGAGACGTATTTCCTGAGGATGTCACAGATTTCCTCCCTAAAGGGAGGATGACTTATGTTTTGATCTGTAACCAAAGATGGAACTAATATCTATACCTACATATAAGATAGATCCCATGGATTTTATGAATTGAGGATAAAACTTTAGGACTTGAAGAGGAAGGGTTTCGTGAGACCCAGTGTTTCATGCTATGTGACCCCAATTTTGTTTTCCTAGATGGTAGACATGAACCTGAGGTTTTGTGTGGACTTCTGGAACATGAATAAAGTGACTATGAAGAAGAAGTATCCAAAACTGAGGATAGATGACCTCTTCAAACAAATTAATGGAGCGAGGTGGTTCTCGAAGATTGATCTCTGGTCTA
Organism: Viscum album; assembly: GCA_963277665.1. Classification (NCBI taxonomy): domain Eukaryota; kingdom Viridiplantae; phylum Streptophyta; class Magnoliopsida; order Santalales; family Viscaceae; genus Viscum; species Viscum album. The sequence continues at coordinate 1,756,668,388 of OY728163.1, forward strand.
GCTATAATCAGCCTCTTGTATGGGAAGAAGATGTACCAAAGACAAAATTCATTCATTGGTATGTCCACTAAGAGTATTTAGAGATATGATTTTTCATGTACAATTCCCTAGAAGTGTATGTGGGACTCATGAAAATAATCTTTCTATCCTTACATATACTGATTCATGGTGTTCTACATTGATGACATCTTAGTGTACTCGATAACTAAGGAGGAGAACATGGTACACTTGAGGATGGTTATGGACACAATCTAAGAACACCAGCTTTATGGGATGCCCTCAAAGATTCAGTTATAGATTAAGGAGATACACTACATGGGAAACATCATTTCAGATGCTATAGTCAAAATGGATATAGAAATGATTGAGGCATTTCTTGCTTGGGAGACACCCAAGAGTAGTACTGTGGTGATCAGTTTCCTAGGTTTTGCAAGGTATTGTCAGAGGTTCATACAGAAATTTTCAGAGTATCCATAACCTTTAATCATATTAAATCGTTTGGGAATCCCTTCGTGTTGATTGAGAAGTGCCAACAGTTATCTCAAGAGCTGAGGAGAGTTTGAAAAGTTCTCTCATCTCTAGAATACCATAGGTGGCCGTCAGGTATGTAGTGTTCTTCGATGCATCAGGTATCATTCTTGGATGTGTCCCAATGTATGGGATAGTGGTGATTTCCAATGGTTTTTTCCAGTTTATACATCATGATAAGAACTATGTGACCCATGATCTTGAGCTAGCAATAATATTTTTCACATTGAAGATGTGGTGACACTACCTGATGAGAAATTAGTTTATCGTCTAATCTCAAAATATGAGTCCTAGTTATATCTTATCTAAGAAGGATCTTCACTTGATGTAGATGAGTTTGATAGAGTTCCTCAAAAACATTTACTTTGATATTTTTTTTACTCCTGGGAAGGGGGATATAATGGGGGATTAAATAAGCAGGGGTTCAATCTTTCAGTGGCTGGGTGAGGTGTTAGAGCAGTTGGTCGCATTAGAGATATCCTTTATTGATGGAGATGGTGTAGCTTACCTCATACCGATGTTTGTAACCCCACCACTCTTATATCAATTTAGGGAGTCATATATAGGTGGTGCCATCTCTAATACCAAACATGATCTGGTTTCCATCGATAAATCATCTAATGGATATTCGATAGGTGGGGAGCACGTCATTATTTTTAGTGGGTGCACAGTTGTACTAGTGTCATTGTAGGAGGAGGTATTTAGGGAGTTCCACACACCCCCTTTGGTGGTACATAAGGATTTGTAAAATCTGTACCCCTACCTGTGATATCATTTATGGTGGCTGTGGATGAAGAAGGTTTTTGTAGAGTTCATTTCTCGATGCCTCACATATGAGTATGTGATGGATGAGCATCAATTTCTAGTAGGCTTGATTGAACCACTTTAATATCTAGAGTGGAATTGGTGTGGTATATCAATGGACATTGTGAAGTGTTTACCATGTAGGTTCATTGGGCACAATACCATCTCGGTGATCATTGATCGACTCACCATATTGTCCCACTTGTTACAGATCTGTGTGCGGAGTCTAGTAGTTAGAATGTCGCACCTCTATGTGTAATATATTTGTCAGCTTCATGGATTACCATCAGTGATCATTTTAGATCATGATGATCATTTCACATCCTATATATGGATGGGATTGCATGAGGCATTTGGTACTCATTTATGCTTGACTATGTAATTTTATTCCTAGATGGATGGCCAGATAGAGAGGACCATTCAGGTTATTGAGTACATTCTATATTCTTACATCCTAGACATTGGATGCATTTGGGAGGATCACCTCCCTCTGGTGGAGTTTTCATACAAAAACATATACCACTCCACCATTGGTATGGTATCATTTGAGGACTTATATTGGAGACCATGTAAGTCACCATGTTTCTAAAAGCCCTTGGAGATTCATCACTCATGGGTCCAGAGTTGTCGCGGGATACCACCAAAAAGGTGAAGATGATACCGGATTGAATATGTATTGCACAGTGCTTGAAGAATACATATGAAGAAAGGACAGATATCTCTTTATGTTTGAGTATGGAGGCTACGTGTTCCTTTGGGTATCACGATGAATGTGATTGTAGAGATTTGGCTACGGCAGCAAGTTATCTTAAAGATTCATAGGCAATTATCAGATTCTATGTCAAGATAGAGAGGTGTTATACCACCAAGATCTACACCTGTAGTCACACTGGGTATATGATATCTTCCTCATATTACAATAGATGTGGTACATGGAAGATCCTTTCCACGTCATCGAATGGGGAGAGTTGGACAATAATAATGGAGTGACTTTTACAGAGTACTTGGTGGAGATCAAGGATCAATAGGATTGGATCCATCATGGATGGTTGATTCCTATTGTGAATGTCCAGTGGCGGTTGAAGAATCCTCATCAGAGAACTTGGGATTGGGAGGCTCATATTAGTGTACAATACCATCACGTTTTTCTAGATTAGCCCTTTTTTGGATTTTCGGGACGTAAAGGCCAATGGTCTGGTGAATGTAACGACTCATATTTTCTTAAGATTTAATTTTATCAAGTAATTAGGAAAATTACGAGACCATGCACTAAGAAGGTTTGAGATTTCGAGGAATTTTGTGCCTAGAACAACACGTTGAAAAATTATAACCTTTTCACAAATCACGTGGATGGATTTTATTTAAACTAAAATAACATCAAAACAGGTGCCCAGATCAGAAATGTGTAGGAAACATTGTATAGAAAACAATAAAATTACCTTAAATATGGCATAATATCATCTAATAGAGGCTAGATGAAAATTTTAGTTTTTGGACATATCAGAAATAAAATATTTAATAAAAAATTATAGCAACACAACAAGGGTTTTATTTAGATGAACATTTTCAAATAATTCATTGTTATCTTTATAACCATGGAATTCCTATGTCAATCTTATAAGGATCACTCTCCAAAAAATGTTATCTGATCGAGAATAATTGATTAAGGATCAGAGAACAGATCATGGATTGAAGATCGATGGATTGAAGAATGATGAGGACATAGCTTCTCCCTCTATCAATGACCATTCCATACTCTAGGTAGATTTTTGGATCTCTTTGTTATACCCTTTCCACTTCTTAGATCCAATGACAAACGTGGACCAACCAATGAATAGGTTGATATGTAGTTCATTCGATCTGGAGGGATAGTTAAATTGTGGGGTTAATGGATGATATATCATTGTTATTATACCTATAGTTATTTTTTAATCCTTCTATAAGGATGAATTTTGGGTGACACAAACAATGTACGTGATCCTTCCTTTTGGTTCATTGTGCATCTCTTTTTCACTCGTTCTTTGTGTTCATTGCATTCGTTATTATTGTATGAGTTGGTAATTTTTGTGACATTCATTTAGTAAAAAATATTCGAACCTAAGGATCCAACATCTCAATGACAACGTTAAGCTGCGACAGAGAAGGTGCAACACAATTTGGTCGAGGATGCGGCTTACAATAACATTGGGGGTGGTGCACCGCATCACATGGAGCTACAGATCAGGTCGGTCTATGAGGTAAAGTGGTGTTGTGGTCGGGAATTCCATGATAGTACAATTACAATATTAGAGAAATGCCTTGATGGTAGGTCATTGGTCGTGTGACAGGCGACAATGACAGGAGGAGCTCAAGGTGTGACTGTGTGGGAGCCCACGACGACAGTGGTACAAAGGCAGTGACCGAGGGATGTGATGAGGACATGTCAGGTCTATAATGGTAATGATGTCTTGGGGTAGGTAGACAGTGTGGCCAACCATGGGGATATGGGAGACACATGTTCGTGATGGACCATGTGTAGTGGAACGAGCCGACCCACTCCAGCAGCCAGACAGGTTGGACTGGAACAGGCCGGTTTGGGCCAGACCGATCTAAGCCAGGTTGGGTTGGTGAAATAGGGTTGAGATAGGAAAAAGTTCAGGTCTGGTCTGGCTGGTCGGATCGGACCCGGACAGACCCATGTAAGACCTTTTTATGAAAACAATTGCAACATTCAAAACATGTGTCTGTTTGACGATCCATTTGCATTATTGGGACCCACATAATTAGATAGTCCTTTTCAGATACTCAAAGTAATTTTTTTGGAAGTTAACAAACATCCCAATTTCTTCAGGAGTATGTTCTCCTATAAAGATCACTCTATGAGAAAAATCTTGTGGCTGGTTGTGACTTGGTGACTACAAGACATGGTGACTACATGACATGGGAGATGCATGACTTATAGACACTCCGTCTAAAATCGAAACTCTATGTTTTATCAATAATACTTGTGTTTTGTACACTATGTGTGTTATCTATACTATTTGTTTTCTCGAATCTCCATGTGTTATCGACATTTCGTGTGTTATTCACACTATGTGTCTTACCGATACTGGGTGTTTTGGGGTATATGTATGATAATCCAACATTTTCTTCTATAGACTTATACCTGTGTGAGATGAATGTACTTCAAGTGTTTCCATTGTTTTATACCATTTATTTCATTGTGGTATAAATCATGTATTTATTTGTGGTATACTTCATTTATTTTTTTTGTTATGTACTCTGTGTATTTCTTAGTGGTATTCCTTTGGGGTTTTGGGGTGTCCTACTATTTATTTTTTTACACACCTCTTCACGGGTTTTCCCAACATGTGCTGTGTATTTTTCAGATGATGGACGCTTTGATGGAGTTCTAGGTGGACCAGGACAAGGTACTACTAAGAGTGATAAGACAGACGACATGTGATCCTACGGCTTCATACAGTTGTCCAATACCTACCATTCGGGTAGGGGTTTCTGTGGATGAGATTCAAGAACTTGGGTAATCACTTTGATAAACTCCTTCTATTGGGGGGCTTGTATTATAGCCATGTTTACTTAGTAGTTTCACACTATCGTATTCTATGGTTTGTATCTTAGTTTATCCATGCATTATTTACTTAGTGATTTACTTTCCAGTATTTTGATATTGGAGATGTGTGAATGTGTACAAATACTTTGGAAAATTCCTCCCCTTTTGGTATATGCCTACACGATGCTATACACTATCCCCTATCCTATTAGAGGAGGGTTTGGGGTATTCATGGCATGGGGCCCTCTAGGACAAATCATGATATTTTCCGCAACAACGGATTTTAGATTTGATTGATTTCACTAGTTTCTTAATAATAATGTTTTTATTTATTATTTATTCAATTATTATAATTAATATATCATTATAGTTTCTTCTATTGTTGATAAAAATATTTATTATGTTTAAAATTTTATTCATGATTGTTTTAGGCTTTATAATTTAACATGTAATCAATAATTATCATGTTTCAGTGATTCATGAAAATCGAAGGGTCTTTTCTTAATTAATGAATTGAGTAATATAACATCATAATAATTTATAATCGTAATTATTTTAATATTAATGGAATATTATACATGTAATTATTTTCTCTTATTTAATCATGATATAACTTCATAGTATTAATAAATTTGGTTGTAAATTGATCAAAATATGAATATACCATGATGTAATAAATGATTATGAGTGTTATATATAATAATATAATTGTACTATAAGAATAATGGCTTCATTTAGGGATAATTAGTGTGATATATGATTATTTAAAACAACTATATTAATAATTAATGGATTTTAAAATATTACATAATTTTAATAAAATATTATCCCCTCTACACGCTTATTTTTAATTATTAAATTAATGATGAAAATTTGGTGATCATATCATTAATTTTTTTTGAAATTTTTCATAATAGAATAATAATTGTATCATAAAAATCATATTAATCCTTTAATACAATAACTATATCCATAATTTTAAGGGAGGGATGAAAAAAACATGTTACATCCTAGAGCCATTGGTGTTCCCAACATGTGAGAGAATATATTGTTTTTATTAATATATTTGGTGTAAGATCAAATGGCATGAATTCCTTCTTGTTATTTTATTTTTTATAATCTCAATTTAACGGGAAGAAGGTTAACCCTCACATGACCCATAGGCCCAAGGCATAAGGCCCATACATGACCCAAAACATAACCTTAAAGTCCCAAGACCTGACACACTTGGCATAGTCCCTCCTCAACATTTGAATCTTAAAGGTGCCTAGTTCCCCACACCTCTTAGATGATCAGCTAGAATTGACTCGTGAAAATCTCCTTGGGTCCTAGACCTGATGGTTGTTTAAATACCCTCTCATTCTCCCAATCTAGTTATCTATGCTCGGTTGTTGCGATTTTTTTCTAAATATTTTTTTGAGCCTTCTCTTATGTGTTATGCCTTCCTTTTGGTCTTCACTATGGCCCTAATACCTAGTGTATGAAGGAAATTGGTTTCCTGAAGGAACTCTAACCCAAAGGCCCTATGGTCTAATGTCCATTGCTAACATGAAGGCCCTGAGAACAGTAGACCCAAACCACTGGCTTGAAGGCTGAAACCAGATGAATAATGTCTCCTGCTATAGTAAAAAAGAGTACCTACTATAGTTTTGGTACAGTAACCTAGAAATTCTCCCACACCATGATTTGATCCTAGGTCTCTTGGATGACATATAGGTGCCTATACCACTCAAGTACATGCACGTTGGAAATGGAAGTGTTATATGAATAAACAACAACAATAACCCCAATATAGTAAACTTAAAGTATATAAATGATAATTATATAATTATAAATTTTCGGTTAATATAAATTGGAATTAATATATTTAAGAATATAAACAATGTGGTTGACCATTCTCATGTTAGGGACTTGAATTTTCAGGGTATGTGTCATTGGTAAAAAAGAACTTTTGATAAATAAGAGTGGAAGGAATATTTCGAATAAGGTAGATGGTTATAATGGGTAATATAGATAGAGTTTCAAGATGAAATACTATTTAGAGGAAAGTCTTGAGATTTCAAATATGTTACCCTTTAATAAGTAAATGGAATCATATTATATAGAGTAACCCTTACATTTTCAATAATTTAATGTTATTATTAAATTTTGAAAATACACATATTAGAAAACGGTGTGAGGACAATCATTGTTTTTTAGAAATTAAATTCATCCACTACTTTTTATATATAATTAACAGTGTTGTAGATATTTTTTATCATTTATATGTTTACTCAAAAGTACATTCACCATGGTAATTTTTTTATATTATTAGTAATTAAATTTATTGTAAATGTTAATATCAATAAATTTAAATTGTTACATAATTATATTTATAAATTATATAATTTTTTTATAATATAAAATTTCAATTTATGTGAAATATGTATTGTATAATGAATAGATTTAACCACATATAAACACCTTTTCCAAAAATAAAATATTAATCTCTAAATTTGAAATATGATACAATTATTTTAGATACTAATTTAAATTATATTAATTTATTTATTGTATATATAATAAAAATAATATGAGGATTTTAGGTATGCAAAAAACTAAATTTCCTTCAAAAATACATTATTAAAATAGAGGACTGAAATTGGTTTTTTTATTAATGATCCATTATAATTATTTCAAAAAACATTGGATATAAGACTTATAAGTACTAAGAATAATTTAAAATTAAAATTTTTATTCCTAAACATAATTTTCTATGACATAGAAGGTATATAAACTTCTTTTAAATTCATATATTATGGTAAAGGAATAAAAATTACTAGTTTTTTATGACCATTTTTTTGACTAAAAACAAAACATTTACAAAATATAACAAAATCATAAAAAGTAAAAATTTCTTCAAGGATTTCAAAAATTATGTTCATTTAATTTATAATATTTTTTTGAAATTTATAAATTAATTTAATGAAAGATACATAAAATATAATGAAAACCACTTTTTGGGCTGAAAACATTTCCAAAATTTTATTTTTATTACTATAATTTGTTATCATTTAATAAATAAATTTGAGTTAAAAATTTTTTAATATCAAACATAATTTATCATTAATCATATGATTCCTTATATACAAATGTGTATCACATAAAAGTATTTTTTATAATAATGTTTTCCCAAAATAATGAATGTCCTTATTAATCATTTAGGTAAACAAATTGAATTTAATTCATATTAAATGTAGAATTTATTTTATATATAAATATGATTCATTAATGCAAATTTAATAGATTTTTTTGTAATTTTCATACTTAAATTTTGGTATTTGACTTAAATATATCACGATTTTGATTATGTTTGAATTCTGTGTGGAGAAAACTATAAAAATTTAAATAATTTACAAGTACTCATATATTAAGATCTTAGGGTGGTAAATATTCTCCCCCCTTATATAAAATGTATCTTTTATTTGAATAAACACATTCAATTAATTTTATAGGTAACTAATAAAATAATATACATTGGTAGATGATTATGGTTTTGTTTAGAATGCAGAAAGATATTTATCTATATTGATAAATAATGATTATATCTTTTTCAAGAGAGCTAACCCATTCCTAATTTCACAGAAAATTCATAGGAGATGTATATGTAGATCCATATGATATATCTTCTTCCGAATACCAAAAATGATTTATCTTATAATCATAAAAATATGAATTTCAATTTATAACTCAATATAGAGTATTTTATGAAATATTACATGACATAAAATTCAATAAAAATTAGAGTGAAAAAAATCTATCAATTTTTTGTTATTTAAATTGTATTTTTCTTGTTCACGTGTTTTTTAGTTTCTATTTACGACATGGCCCTTGGAATGGGACATTGAGCCACATAATTACCAAATATTCTACAGTTAATGTAATATTTTTTTGTAAGTTATCTATATCAATTTAATTTTTTAATATGATGACCATAAACTCAACTCTTATATAATCTAACCATAAATTTTAGGCAACTGCCATATGTTTCTTCACACATTTGTGACACATAACTACTGGAATCTATTTTCCTTCATCATAATTATGAGTATGTATTTTATAAGACTCTATGATTATTATCCATGGTTTTTTGGGACTTTGAATATGTTTACATTGTTAATAATATTTTTTGATTATTGGTTAGGAATAATCTCATGGTTTCTCACATGAGATCCCATTCCATTGGGTTTCTCATTGATGTAATCTATACATTTTTCATCACACTAATGGTTACATTTAGTTCCATGTATTACTAAAAAAATGTATTAACATTATTGGTGATCTTTATAGTTGAATAATAAAAATAAAACTATAAGAAAATTTTACCTCAAGATGTCTCACATTATATCAATATCCTTTTATTCTATAGTTCTTAAAACTGAAATTGTTCAAATATCAGTTCAACCTATATATATCCTACATTCTAATTTATTATTCTTGGCCAACCTATGATACATTGAGTTATGTTACCTCATACATATTAACATAATATTTACAATAGACCTCACATTTAACCATGAAAATTATTAAAATATTAGAAATCCAATAATTATTTACAAATATATGATTAAAATCTAAATTATACTTCCTTGAATAATGTAAGATATTACTAAAATCATGTATCCATTTATTTATATAAAATATTCATATAGTCAAAAAACATATGTTTCCAAAAATAGATTTGAATCTATATGACATTAAACCATAACAAGAATATATTTTCCTTAAAATTTTAACTATAACATTAACCATCAAATGATATTAACCGTAGGATAATAAGATAACACACTATTCATGATATATCTTAATCCAAAAAATTATTTGAACTAATAAAAAAATATATGAATAAAATTTCATTCATAATTTACTAATATTAAATAAACTACTTTTTTTAAATCAATCCAAACAATGTTTTGTCAACATCATCTATATATTAAACCTAAGAGTTGTCCATTCCTATTAAGGCCAAAGAAGGTTAGATACCCTAATGGGGGGTGAATATGAGTATTGATATTAATGTTAAAATTCTTCCAGTCCCCATGGATTTTGACCTCTTTGTTATAAGGGTCACATTACAAGATTTTATTTTTATATATATATTATATTCATTCCTTCTTAATCAAATGTTGATGTACTGAATGTAAAAAATAACTGAAAGCCCTAGGATTCACATATTTGTTTTTGGGTTACCCCTCACTAGGCTAAATCTAAGGACAATACATTCATAAAATCCAGATTTACCAAATCCACTAAGAATCATTGTCCAAATATGGTTTGGGTTGATTCCCTCAATTCACCAGATCATTGCATTCATAATGTTTAGGGATAAATAACCACTTCTCAAGGGTCACAACATCAATGTCTCCATTAATTTATTATTACCATTTGAAAGGAGCATAGTATTTATCTTCCATGGATTACTACACCAAAAAGGTTTCATAATCTGTTTATGGACATGTAGGTCCCTTAATTATAAATAATTAATTCATCTTCAATTGTTGGTAGATGATGTGTGTAATTCCCAATTTTATCATCATAAGGAATATCATTTTACTATTTTTTCACTGGTAAATCCCTTATAGACACATTCATAATGATCACTACCTTCCAAAATCTTATTCAATCTTCATAAAACATTCCAATTCAACACAAGTATAAACTACCTTCATGTACCCCATTATTTTCGCGAATCTCACTGCTTTCATAAAGCTCAAATAGCCTTTATGAAGCACCCTCCTATTGTGATGCTCGAACACATTCATGACTCTCAGATTCACCTTTTTAATATCATGTACTATCGTAATATTTTTCTATCCTTCTTGAACCTTAATACTTTCCTGATGATTATAACTTTTAGTCATTTGTCGTCGCCTTCATGAATATCCTTTGTTTTCAAACGTTTTTGCAAGAACAACCTATGTGAATCACCTTAGTGATTTCAAACCCTTTCAATCTTCATTAATTCTTTCTATCTTTTTATGAGTTTGGTAGATGAATATTTATAAAAATTTACTCATATTTTAGAATCATCCAACAATGTCGTCACCTTTTCAGGAAGCTCTCACATCACGTTCATGCAGCTCTATGCTTTCGCAAAGCTCCCGGGATTTTTCCCATAAGAAAAATTTCCCATAGTCATGAAGAATAACCCTCAACCATTAAAACATTCATTATTATCTAATTCTCATTTGAATAGTGATTTACAATCATCCCTTCTTACGTTCTCTATGATCTACTTATTGTAGCCATGGAGAGTTACTGTCAATATTTCGTTATTCATGATGCTCTACACCTTCGCGAAACCCAGAAGTCACGACATCAGATGCCTTTGAAAATCACCTTACCTTTATCAAACTCTAATATTAATGAAATTAAATAAATTTATATATATTTATGAGGAATTACTGGAAGTTAATATTTTTTTATGATTGATCCATCCTACAAATTTTGGACCCCTAAAATGTATAAGACACCGGGAAAAAACACAACCTTGTCTACGCAATTTTCTGTATAGATTCCTGGAAATCCATTAAATTTTTATGGATATTTTTCAACATAAATTTTCCAAAATATATTTTCAACCCTACAATTTACCATGTAAACCAACTTTTCCAATAAATACAATCAACCAAAAAACACAACAATGATACCTTGAGGGATTTTTTGAAAAACAATCTCCCTAGATGGCTTTCGTGGAAACTATTCAAATCTTGATAACTCTTGAAATATTCATCCATATTCTACCATTATTTATTTCATTAAATTTATATAGAAAATATAGATTCAAAAAACACACACTCTCCCACATGAGCGATGCTTGACATGAAGAACAAGATTAGTATGAAGAGTTCTTCAATTAATCTCTTTATTAAAAAAACCACTCAACTTCATTCATCATGAACCCTTTCGTTCGTGATATATATCCATTTATTTATGATTTTTAAAATTTTCATATTTAAAACACCCCTTATTTCACTACACCCATGATCAAATTCCACCATGAATTGATTAAGACATTATCTCCCCTTTTATATCCCAAATGTATCCCCCTTTTCCAATGAACCTCAGGGTCACTCCATTGTGGTATGCAATAAGGTATAGACACATATAAGCACAATTATGAAAAATAATCATACCTCATGGAGAGGGGGTTCTAATATTTAAACTTTTTATATTTTGGGGAGTTAACTAATATCTATGTTCTAGTCAATGAATTTACAAAGAATCATTGGATATCGCATTTGTCAGAATATTTGCATCCTGTATTTTTATAGGAACAAACTCTAACTTCACAAGCCCTTGGTCCATCATCTCAGTGATAAAATGATACTTTATGTAAATGTTATATTTACTTTTGTTATGTACATGAGTTATTCTATGATTTATATATCATTAATTTGGACAATGGATTCTGTTCAGCGACTTCACAAGAACTCACATATCTGCAAGATACAGCTTCATTCCCAATAACTGCATATAAGCATAAGTGGACAGAATATATTCATGTTATATGATGCTCAATGAAATGGAATATTTTTCTCTATTTTCCAATAAATACAAAATCCACCAATATATAATACACACACTCAAGTTTCTTTTCTATTATATATTAAATTGAACCAATTTTCCACTGTATAGACAGATAACTCTTATTGAGATGTGTCATTCTATAGCAAAACAAAATCCACCATACCCTTGAAATATCAATGTATTATTTTTTACTCCAACTAAGTTGATTTTTTTGAAATTTCATTGATATCATTCTTCTTGAAATGTGGGAAAACAGTATAATGTTTTTCTCTATCATGTATAACAAACCTCCAATGATCTACCTATATTCTGGGACATTAAATACTTTTAATTCATATTATCATGATATTTTTTATCCATGTAGCTACCAAATTCTTCATATAATTTCAATTATTCACTCCACATATTCTTAGAACATCCATGGATTATCAGGATTGAGAAATGAATATTCTATTATTCCCTTTTGTGACACCAACACCATCATCCTTTGATTACTATCATTTTTACACAGACATTATAATCAAATCCTCCATGCTTCTAACCAAGGTTCTATAAAAACTGATTGTTCCTTGAATATTGTGCCATCTGTTCCTATTTCAACCCATGTAGTTCATTACTCATCCAGAAAACATTATTATTAACTTCATAGATGAGAAAAACATTTGGATGTTTTATATACACATCGTCGTCCAGAACCCTACTTAAAAACACTAAATTTATTTTCATCTAGAAATCATTAAACCTTCATTGAGTTATTATGTCCATGAATAATCTTATTTTCTATAACCTTGTAAGAGGTAAAAATACCTCACCAACTTCGATAACCTCTATCTATGATTACACTTTTCAGAAAATTCCATATTTATTTTGGATCATTGTACCTTGATCATTAATCTTGTTGTGAAATATCCATTTGGCCCTTCTTATATTTTTATCTATTTCTCTCAAAGAAATATACCATATCTGATTATACACAATTTAGTCAAGTTATGGATTAATAACCTAAAACAAGTTGTCATATCTTGATGCATAATCAAAAAACATTTTATAATCCTATGATAAGAAAGTTGTTTTCTATAGATTCTTCGTCTTCCTTGTATACACTGGAACTATATGATCTCGAATTATGGTTTTTCTATCAATTTCATCTCAAATCTCATGTATCTTGTACTTATAACAATTTATATTCATCATTTTCATTATCATAATCTTTTTGTGAATTTAAATTTGGTACTGGAACTCCCCCTCATTTTTGTATCTCTTCATTACAATCCTTTGGAAAATAATCATTTATTTTATTAATATTATGCTCATTTTCTATCACACCCAAATCATTACTTTTTAATACATTTCTAAGTTTCTTATTGAAAATCTCTAATAAATTTTTCGTATCTGAAAAATATTCATGAGATACAGTATTATTATAAAAAATAGATAATCATAAAATAAAATAATGTTGCTTTTCTCCCATAATCGGTCATCTCTTAGTGTATATATAACACTTGAAATGAGGTAGGATACCAATGGTTTAATATTGAATGCGGATCTGATCCACCAGATCATTCATGTATAAATTTTAAAACTCTTCAATTTAATATCAAACTCTTTATCATCAAATTTACCTCTTCCACAAAAAGAGCTTTCTGATACACATTTGAAAAAAGAGTATTTTTGTAACACCACTTTTTGAATCTAATACCATATGAGAATATAAAGAGTGTGTATTCATCATGTAGCATATATAGAAAAAAATGAACTTATTACCTTTCATTACACACACCCCATGGAATGTATCTTCCCTTATTTATACACAAATTATAATAGGAATTAGAACCATTTTACACATAGGGATAGAGGTACATCTGGAATTCTCAAAAGGAGAATTTTATTCGATCCTAACGGACAAACCCTTTCATATTTTCATACAAAATTTTTTTTTCTTTCTATGAAGTATTTAGATACCTAGAAAATATCATCTATTTTAGAATTATAAATATACAATCTCTATCCCAATGATAAATTTTAATCTAATATGTATGTCTTTTAGGTTTTTCATTTTCACAATATTTTGTCTGGGCACACCGGTACATAAATTTTTTCCTTTCTTCTCCACTCTTATGCAATTTTTATAATGATTTATCCAAGAAGTATAACATCCAAATATTGTATTCTCTTACTTAGTTCCTCTATTTGAGGGATCATCCTCCGTACTTCACTTTTTCCATGTGGTATGACAAATAAATTTATTAAAGAATTCACTATTCATCTTTATTTAATCAGCTTCCCATATCATCTCACTCTAATGTGCTGTGAGTGAGTCTTTCAATGAATATATTTTATTTTTACTCAAAAATGGGGAATATAATACCTTTTTATTCTAGGCTCATTCTAATTTTTTCAAAGTGATATATTGTGAATTTCAAAATGCAGTTTATTGATACACTTTTTGTTGAGATCCTTGTGGTTTCCCTAAAGCTGTAAAATTATTTTTTAACAAAACTTATTATTCTCCAATATTGGATGTTTTCATTATTGAACACTAGATTTGGGTATCTTCTTTTGAGTTCCATTTCATTATCTACTTTATTAGAACTTAAATATCATTCTAATTTCCCATGATTAGAAAAAATATAACATCTCTTGTTAAAAACTTAAAATATTTCATCATTTCATGGTTTAGATGTTGATGTAACAATAGTTATTCTTATTCTTATAACACTGGTCCCTTCAGATTATTAAAAAATACCCCTAGAGTTCCCATGACTTCCACAATAATAGCAGATTATGGAATCTTTGTTATTGATAGGTATGCTTTCATACATTTCACGAAGCTTATTCTTAATCTAATATTAATCAATATACCATTCTTTACAATATAAAAAATATTCTGAATCCTGAAAAAACAACATGATATATGAACACACATCCCATGGAAGTTGTAAATGTTTTCATTAAATTTTTATATGTATTTTTACATCTATTTCTATCTCTTAAAAAAAATTATTTTTGAAGAACTGCTCATATATCTTCTCCTCTCAAACATGAGGAAATGTTTATTATAAAAAATATTTTATTTTATCAAACTACACAGTGTTTTGGATGAGAGAATCATTTCATGTTTCTCAAGAGAAATTGAATATTTTACTTCTATTCATTTATATCATTATAAAGGATATTCAAATTGAAAATAAAAATAATTATTCAATTTGAGATTTCCAATGCCATTATATTTCCCCACATATTTATCGACTGATCCTAACTCTTACACTAAATGTTGAATCGTCTTGTTCATAGATTTATGTTGAGAATTATGTTCTCTTATGAGAGTCTTCTACCTATTTATATCTTCTTCCAATTCCCATGTGATCTTATCTATCATGTCTTCTTGATCCTTTATTTTATATTTTTTAAAATAATAAAAATAATTACATCATGTATTCTCCTACTATAGGATTTTGTTATCCTGAACTAGTTCCCATATATATGTAGAAAGATCATCATTTATGAGTTCAAGATTTTGAATTTCACTTGAGTTTAGTTTTATTCCATTTACATCCATTTTGAGTTTTTTTATAATTGTAGACATCTTGTGAAGTTCTTCTTCTTGGGAATCATTCTTCCCTATCAAACCAGGAGCCATATAAAATATACCTTTTATTTAAACCTTTCATCTTGTTCAGATCAGTTTCCAATTCCTGGTTCCATATATCATGAAACTTATTGTCCATTTGATATTTATAATCTAATTCCATTTTTATTTCAACAACATCCAATACTGTAATACACCTAATTTATTCATCATCAGTACTTCTAACATCACTAGGAATATATAGTTCATCATTCTTTTATGTAGTATCACAGAATAAATGAATATTATCACAATCAGATAACTTTTTTATTTCTTCCAACTGAATCAAAATATTTTGATATATTCTTCCACACCATGAAATTCCACATTACTTATACTTGTTCTTTTTTGTTCTCTAGTTTTACATTGCACAATGAGATAAGAGCATACTGCAACATTAATTCTGAAAATTAATTAAACCAAGCCATATAAAAAAATTTGATGAAAGAAATCAACTCTATAATTCAAATTTGTAGTCCCATGGGGGATTAGATACCTTGAGGGAGGTGAATTATTGTATGGAAATTATTTTGAAAATTCATACTTTCTCATTGCATCATGACCTATTTATTATAAAGGTTACATTATTTTCTCTTATACTTTTATGCTGATCTTATTCTTTCCTTTATAATTTGATGATTATTTATTGAAGGTAATATAAGTTAGAAAACAGTAAAACACATATATTTTTACTTAGTTCACGAGCATTGGGATACATCCAAGGATAATACAACGATAATGTGACGATATACAAAATATTCTAAGGATGATTCCAAAAATATGTTTCGAGGAATATAACTTGTATTCCTAGGCTCACTTCCTTTATAATGTTTAGGGAAAAATCCCTACTTATAAAGAATCACAACCTCAATGTTTCACACGATGGTTCACTTCTAGTGAAAATAATCACCTTCTTCATCTTCCATATCTCACTGATCTAAAATGAAATCAAAATAATTTTAGGGAAATTTATGTCCCATAATTAGAAATAACTATTATATCAACAATTGAATGCATATTCCTGGTTGAAGTCCAAATTTAATACACATGATGAATATCACTTTATCATATTTTTAAATTCAAATTATTTATTAACACTTTAATTATACTCACTGACTTCACAAATCTAAAAAAATACTTTAAAAACAATGAAATTATTCTCAGGTATAAACATTATTCTCAAGCCCCACAACATTCATGAAGCTCACCTCTTTCACTAATCCAATCAGCTTTCATCATGTTACCACATTTCAAGAAAATCAATAACATTCATGTTGCTCACTTAGCCTTTTTAATGTTTACAACTTTTGGATAACTTTTTATAGCCTTCAATAACTTCAATTAATTTCTAATGAATACCAATTTCATTTTTATTTCATATCCTTTATGAATTTTTTTACTTCATAATCTTTTTTCACAATATAAAACTTCATGAATCACAATTAAAAATTCAGATCATTTGAATCTTCATTAATTCGTTCCCTCTTTTTTTAACTAGGTGAGAGGCCTATTTATATTCACTTCCTACAATTCTATAATTTTCCGTCAATATCATCACCTTTTTTTGAATCTCTCTAATCTCATTTAAAATGCTCGAAATTTTTTCGAAGCTTGCAAAAAAATTCTAATTCACGAATCTTTTCATAGGTTCATTGAATCACCATCAACCCATGGTACATTTGTGAGGCTCCACATCTCTTAATAATAGATATTAGACATAAACCATTTATTCATTCTTAATGATCCAATTATCATATTCATAAAGAGTTACTGTCAACCCTTCATGCATTCATGATTCTCCACACCTTCATGAAACCTAGCCTTCATGGCACCAGATTCCATTGAAAAGATATGTACCCTCAAGAAAATCATATATTCATTATATCCATTACTAGTCAATAAATTTATGATTCATTCAAAGAAATCCAACTTTCATGATGATTGAGTCATCCTCCACATTTTGGACCCAAAAAGTTTGGCAAACACTGGGAAACCATGCCACCTTGTATACACAATTATCACTACCACTTATAGGGAATCAATTCCTTTTTAACGTGTAATTTTCAAAATAATTATTATGAAATATAACTGGAAATCCACATTTAACAATGGAAACCTGATTTGTAAAAAAACAACCTCAAACACTTTATTGTTGTATTGAGGGATTATTTCTCGACAAAACCACAATCTAGTGTTCTCTAATATTTATAATAATATAAAAAATTATTCAAAATAACTTTTCAATGTTATTGATAAAATTTAATATATTTCACTATAATATTAAATTAGAACAGCACAATAAAAATCCTTAGATATTTCATTTAATCTTCATAACATTTATAATATTCTAGAATATCATCGATAAATATCACTAAGTAATGATTATATATATAATGTTCAAGATTTTATTTCTTTTAAAATATCAACCAAGATAAAAAAGTATTTCTCAGAATCAAAATTTTTTCATCATAATATAAATATATTTAAATTTACAATCATTTACACTGTCATTTTTATTATTTTATTTGAAATAATGGGTTATAGATGTGTTCATTTCTCACATCATTTTCATGATCATGTTTCAACCAAATACTAAAAACCAAAAAAATATTCAATAAAAATAAATAATAAGCATCATACGAATATGTTAACTCATTCCCAATAGGTTATATCTATTTCAAATTTAATTCATCCTTTTACACTTCTATTTCAATCAACATTCCCTTATGTAAGGCTCTACTATACTTCATAACATAATCCCTTAAAGTAATTTGGAAATAAATACTTCATAATGGGATGTATATTGAATATCAATAACCAAAGAAAATCTCCCATGAGTTTCCTACTATATTTTTAGTCTAAAGACCACTAATCATGCATCGTGGTGTTGATTAAGATAATACTCAACCAACCCTTTTAGTGTGATTACTTTTATGTGCATGTATTCCACTTCCACATCCACTTTATATTACCAAATTAGGATGAAATTAGTAGGGAAACCAAATACTAAAGACATTACAAAAATTTCATGATTTTATCCCATAAATAGATTTATTCCTAGTTTTTTATCTTATGCAATCTTATACTATCCCCCAAATAAAATGTAAAGTATTAACTTAGAATTTAATCAAATACTACCACAAAGAGTTACTTATACCTTATAAATATTGACAATCCTTTAATTATTCCCCATAAATAATATCAATAAATATCATTGTCTCTAAATTTACCTAAACCATTCCTTTCATATAAATTTTTATTCCTCATACCCCTAGTCCCAAATCCAATTCATATAGTAAATCACATTAAATGTGTGCTTTGATAAAATATTTAAAACCCTTGATAAATAAAACTTTAATTGTAAAATCAATAATTAATATTTCATCTCGTGCATATGAATTTTATATATTGGTTTAGATCATTAGGGAATTAAAAAAACACAATAACAAATGAATCTCGTATTCTTTATATAAAATATTACTTTTTTCATTATATACAAAATAACATAATCCATAATGTGAAACAAACAGATCCCATAAATCTTTCACATGTTCAATATTATAGTCATGTTAGGTGTATAAAATTTCATCATAAGGATGTGAAATGGTAACATATGAAAGAGTTAGATGAAACTCTCGGTAAGGGAAAGCGTAAAATTAAGGAAATCATGTCATAAACCTGAGATAAATATTATGGAAGGAATATTTAAACATCATTAATCCATGATAATCATGAAATTGTTATCAAAATATATAAATTATTAAAAATGAAAATATGGACATCAAAATTACATTTCTCATTCTGATGGAATGAAAATTGTTGGACATAAGAAAAGATGTCAAAGTCCTGTTTGAGGAAACATTAATTTTCATTAAGACTGCAATAAATACAAATTACTGAATTGGTTAGGTATGCACCAAATACCCAAATGATTATTGATTTATGATAACTGTTGATACACCAAGGGTCTATATAATCAACATCCCCTCCCATAACCTAAATAAGTCTGACAAATTCACCATATCATTAAAAAAAATCATCATACAAGTATTCATATTTTACTTGAATAAAAAAACATGGACATCTATATAATGAAGAATATGTAATATCAATAACTAGTAAACCTTTGTTAGTAGTCCATATTCCTCAAGGATTTAAAAATTTTTCCCCATGTCAATAATATGGATAACAATATCATAAACCATCCAATGAAATAATATGGATAGTTAAATAATACATTGTAAATTTTTTAATATTTATCCCTATTGAAAAAAGAATATATAGATTCACCATAATTTAATCCAAGTCTATAAAAGGAATAACATGATCATAACCCTTCTATAGTAATAAGGTTTATAGTGGACAATAAATATTAAAAAAACTGATATTCATCCATATTGGATTAAAAATATATTGAATATAAATATTTTTAACATATAATTATAATAAAATTATTTCTTGGAGAACATAGTCCATTATGATTCCGAAAAATTATGATTTTTACACTATGTATGAAAATTGGTATATTACTAAGTAAATACTTTATTAACATGACCATAACCCTTCCAAAGAAAGAAATATTATTGTTCCAAAAGAACATATCCCAAAATATATTGTTATTAATCAAAGGGATTAGGTGGTTGGAATTTATATCCACAAAAAACAATGAGAGAATGCCAAAAAAATGTAATCAATGGGTTGAAATTACCCCAATTATTTGATTTAATTTCCATGTAATGATCATAACCCAATAAATGAAAATAGAGTTACAAAAAAACTCTTACAATTGGGGAGGAAATTGAATCAATATCCACATTAATAAGGAAACATAATTTTCTATAATATCACAGAAAATTTAATTATTATGATAAACATATTTTTAGGTGTAGTGAATATAGAATTCATGTATGATATGGTGAAATAAATGTATTTTGTCTCAAAAAATCTAAATTTATAGCCTATAAACCATTGAGGAATGATTTTGAATTTATTATAAACCCCTTGAAATAGAGGGTATGCAATTTAACTTCAAGAACAATGATTAAAATATAATTCATGGTATGATATCTCTTATAAGAATTATATACCACCAAACATGAAATTAATTGCGTAATAGAATACATGTCTCAGTGAGATGTATTTTAGATGAAAACCCTTACCTATTCAATCGAATTTCATGATCGTATGTTAAGATCCTATAAAAAATATACATATATAGCTTAATCATTTAGTTTAATAAGTTATACATATCTATTTTTGATTTAAATATTTTATGAAAATTCATTCCCTACTTGAACTCTTTTCATTGTCTACCTCAGGGTTTGTAGTTTTGATCGTTCGTACTAGTTGCATAATAGTGGTGTTCATATTAATTCTAGTTTAAATTTTCATCTTTAATAAATAATTATAGCTACATTAAGGGATGATTTATTATCATTTATGATTCTTAATATTTTTTTCATGGGTTTTTAAGTAATAAACATTGATATTGAAATTTATAATTAACATTTTTTTGTGATTCCTTACAATTAAATTGTGCATTCCTAATTAATTAATTAAATATTAATATAGTTTCTTAATAATAATAAATCATAATTTACCTAATTGTATAATATTATACCATTAAATATATTATCATTTTCAATCTTGATATAAATTAATAATATTGTTCAATTAAGTGGTTTAAACGACCCAAACCTGAACATGTATTGCAAAACTGTGACGTGGTTTTTCTATAATATTATTAAACCATATGAATAATGATATTCATTATTTTCTATTACCACAATATATGTAAATGTGATTAATTTATAATAATAAATAATTTTTTTAGAAACATTAAAAACTGTGAATAAAATATTTCTTTATAGTACAGTTATTTAAAATGTTTTAAGCAACGAGAAACATTTATTGATCATATCATTAATTGGATCTCTAATTTAAGATAATAGAACCTCAATGGTTACATAATATTGACATTAATCCTTTAATACAAACATTATATCCTTCTTTATAATGTATTTATGGAATAAAAAATGTTATATGGTGTAGGTGGTAGTCCCCAAAAAGCAAGAACGATGGTTTTGTTTTTATTAATGGATGGGGGATATGATTCAACTTTGAAATACCATTAATAAAATAATGTTATAGTATAAAAATTAACCTAATATCATCATATTACTCTTTGTAAAATATATTTGAATAAAGGTAATTTAGAGGAAAAAACAAATTAGTTTATGACATTAATTTTGGGGACTTGAATTTTCTTTTTCAGTATCCTTATAAATGATGGTTGTTTTCTAAATAATGGGAAAACATGTTTTTTAATGTGGGAGTGGTTTATAGGTGTTGATAATTGGAATGGAGGTCAGGAAAAATTTGAATAATAGGTGACCATTGAACAAGTTATTATTTTACAATTTATTATGTAAAGGAAAGGGAGGTTTTGGGAGTAACCCTTACATTAGTAATAATTTAAGGGTATTATTACTTTTTCAAATGAAAAATGGTCAATATAAGATTGTATAATGATCATGGGTCAAGATCAACGAAACCACTCATTTTATATAAAAATAAAATTGTTTAATTATTTTTATTTTATCTCTTGTCCTTTTACACAAACTTATTGTAACCTTGTCGATTTATTTCTATCTTTAGTGATAAATATTGATAAAAAATATTAACATTTATCATTTTAAATATTTTGAGACCTATAAATAGAAATTTGAAAATAATATTATGAAATAAAATTTCTAATGCAGTGAAATTTTAATTTTCAAAATAATTCATCTAATTGTGTAAAATTTGTTCATAAAGATATAAATTTTTAAATATTTAAATTTATATATAAGAAAAAATAATCTTGGATTGTAGTTTTACTTATTTGAATTGATTCATTAAAAAATGATTGGATATGAGTCTTTCAAGGAAATCCATAACCCAATATCCCTAGATAATACTTTATTCAAAGAAAATAGTGATAATATTTTTATAAATGTAACATTTTAATTTGTTCTAAAACAAATAAACATTGGATATATAAGTTCAAATAACATTTTAAAATTCTTATTTTTATTACATAAAGTAATATTTGATTACTTATATTATTTATCAATTTATATTTCATGCTTATATAATGATTAGGCCACACATATTATTAGTTTTTTGAACGCATATTTTCTTACTAAAAACCATAATTTTTAGAAATAGATAAAAAAATTTATAAAAAATAGAATATAATGAAATGTGGATTTAAAATATGATGTTCAGTTTTAATAACATCAAATTAAAAATTTATTAATTAAATTTTCAAATTATATCAAAAAATATAATGACATTTTTTATTGGAAAATGACATTTCCAATTCTAATTTTTATTATTCTATTTTAATATCATTTTCCAATTAAATTAGTGCTAATAAATTATTACGGCCAGAAAAAAATTATCATTAATCATATCGTTCATTTAATTGAAATGTATATCACATAAAAGTAAATTTTATAAATAAATAATTTTCTAAAAAATAAATAACCTTATTAATCTTTGTAGGTAAACTAATTCAATTAAATTCTTATAAAAATTATATTTTATTTAATATAAATATACATATGATTCCAAAATATGTTACATATATTCAATTAATCTAATTCAACTACTATGTTTTTAATAGTCATACTTAAATATTTAAATTTTATCTAAATATATCATATCTTCATTTAAGATTGGTGTTGTACGTGTACAATGATATTAATCACATTGAATTATTTAATTGAAATAATATATTAAGGTCATGGGATGTTTCACCTTTTTCAAGCATAAATGGGATTCATTTTTAACACCACATACCTGAAATAAATTTCCTAATTTTTTTTCCCTTTTTATTGATATTAAATATTTTTTGTTCTTAATTATGAATAAATTAATCTTAACAAGAAAATTTCCCCATCGATATAATTTCTAGAAACACATAATATAATGTGTTTCAATCCATCAAAAAATTTAGTGTTTTAGGTTTTTTGGTTTTTTCTAATCACTTCTAAACTAACTCCTTTCTTAAAAAAATAATTATTTCTTATAGACACTGATACATATTTTCAAAATAATTTAAGAGTTTTATACCTCCTTTCATTTGATAATAGAAAAAACAATTCAAAATCCATGGAGTGTCCTATTTTCATGCTTTTAGTTCTAATTCTATATCGAAGGCTTCCTCATTATCATTTCTCTTCATATTCTGAGGCTATTTAGAGTTATATATCATATTTATCTTGGTTAGTATATGTATGGTACATTTATTTTCATTGATAATAGGATAATCACATATTCTATAGATTTATTTAACATCATCTAACCAATATAAGTGTTTTTTCAAAAACACATAAACTATTTTGACCTTCAGTTCTTTGAGATCACTGACTCACCCTAATCCATTCTCCCAAAGCCTTCATAGTATATTAATATATTTATTGTAAAATAGGAACATATTTTCTATTTACCTGTGGAACTATAAATACCAATAAAATAAATATAAGGTAAATTTATATTCATAAATAAAATTTTTCAAAAAATTATTTCTAGACAGTAATATTTATTTGAGTCACTATCCCAGGTATATTTTTCTAAAATGAAATAATTATAGACTCTTGAAAACCTATTAATAATATAATAGTTCCTATAAACACAACTTATGTCACCAATTATTATTGTTTTTTATTTTAGGATGTAGTTCAAATAATATAATGATATATAAATCTCATAAAACATGTCTACAAATATAAAATTCAATAGATTATTATTATTCTTTTACTAATTATAATTTTTTGAACCTATTTAATTCATTTGAATTTTATTTTTCTCTAAAAAATTATTTTTATTCATTTATCATTCGAAAACTTCTAAGAAGGAATGATGGATTTTACGTCTACTCTTGTTCATATTTTCTTTATTCTGGACTATTGTTTTGTGAATATTAGAATACTAATTGTCCCCCCTTAAAAAGATTATCTATCTTGATGTTATAAAATTTCTCATAATAAATAGTTCTCTTATGATGATTAATTTAAATGTTAAATTTTTATTTTTTCATCAAGATTTATATAATCATAGCTATATTAGGACAAATTATTCAATTTTAAACATTATTATTTCATTCTCTAGTTTAATGATCCTTAGCTGGAATTATATTAATTTATCTCTTTAGAATTAAAAAAATTTAATTATATTCCACATCATATTAAAAATTTATTATATCAAATGATACATATTTATTATTAACTTTAGTAAATATTAGTTTTTCACTAACATTATCATTAGAAGATTCATTTTCCTCTTCATATTCACTAACGTCAATTAATTCAAACCATAAATTTCTCAATTAAATATTCTAGGACTACTTACCATTATATTTTCTAAAGTCCATTGGTTATGTGGATTTGTTTCTTAAATAATTTTATAGAACTCTATTCTTACACATCAAAATTATCATTAAATTTTATTCTTGTGTAATCAGATGTGATAAGTTTAATAGATCCTAAACTAAAAAATTAAAATGATATTACCATTATATCATCCCTTGCATCCAATAAAAGTTTAGGAGATAAAGAATATAACTTCATGAATATTTTCACTCACATCCATAACATAATAAGAAATTATAGATTTTTTTTCATTAAAAACCTTCTTTTACATCATAGGTATTGAGGCTTTAAAAGAAAATTTCATTTAATGTGGCACCCTTATTCTAGAAAACATTATCTATTATCATATTACAAGATATTATTATATTGTATAGGTCATCATGAAGAATTTAACTAGGATTATTATTTTCTAATATATATACATAAGTATAAGTATAATGAGTTTTGATATGGAATAGATTTTATACTATTCATTATTCTAATGATTTCTCAAAAAGACATATGATAATTCCAACATTATAAATTAACCTTATAATGAATCCATATATATTTTCATCATCACTAATTTTTTTATATTCTCAATTCAACCTCAAAAAATATATATTATTCCACATCCCTTAGGCTTTACCCTCATATATTTTTTCAATATTTTCCCACGTGACATTGGCTACATTGATTCAATTTACTTTTAGAAATTCACTTTTTGAAAAAGAATATTATATTTCATTTAGAATGGGTTTAATATTTTTTTTATTATTCTTATCCACTTATATAATGTATAAGCCTTTAGAATAGAGAATATATTCATCTATTTAATCATTCAAAACCTCAAAAATGAAATATAAAAGGTATGTAAACATCTATTCCTTCCATATATATAAAGATTTCCCTGAAAATATTGGAATCACATTATTTTATACTAAATTTATATTATCCAAATTATCTATTCTATGTAATGATTGTAAAAATAATTAAAACTCTAGTTTCAAAATATATTATCCTAAACTAAAGGATTCTGGTTCTAGTGTCACTTGATAATTTAGTAGTAGGGTACTTGGGATGTCACTGAGATATGGTGGGGGTGAATTATTGATCATAAATTATTTTTTGTTTAGTATGAAATATCCTTCAGTATTTTTTAAGACGAATCAAGATTATTGTCAATAGACATACAACACACGACAAAATAAGGAGAATAATTAATTATACAGTTCCCCTCTCAAAGGAGAAGGAAAATCCATAGTGTGATTTCGAATCAAAAAATATCACACAACCCACTAGAATTATCTTTTTTATATATATGGGAATGGTTTATACATGAAAATCATGATTTACACATCTCCCAATTGATGATCGTTGTATCCTATATATATGTACATTCTACACATTAATTTGACATATTTTTTTCAATAATGATAGGTCTTCTTCCAATATAATATTATTTATTTTTTGAATTTAATGAGTTATTTTTTTCTTCTATTATAACATAATAGAAATAAATTTCTTCAATTTATATCCATAACACAACATTAAAATATTTCTAACACTGTTAGAATATTCAAAGTGTAAATATTTCTTCAGAGTTTTGTATCGGCATCAAATTATTTTTTCTAAATATTATTTTTTTGATCTTTTTATAATTATTCTATAGATATTGGCTATTTAATAATTTTTTATGAAAATATTTAATTTGGATCTCAACATATAATAGAAAAATCAGTAAATTTGAATTTGAAATTCATACTCAAATTAATAATCTAATGCCCCATCCCTATTTACTAGGAGTTGAGGCATTATTATATAACATTTTCCTGATACAAGGAATCATGTCTCGAAAGACCGATCAGTTTTGTGTCCTTAGATGTACTACATATAATCATAAGTCTTACATTACATCATGAAATAAATATATCAACAACATTTTGTCTCCTTTTGAACACACTTATATCTTTAGCATATCCCCGACGAACAAACTTATAATACTTCTTCACGTCCTAGGAATAATAAAACATAGAAAGGGGTGAGCTCAGAAGCTCAATAAAGATAACAATATAGCAGAAAATTTCATAAAAAAGCATTAACATTTAAGAAAATGTATAAGACTAAAACAAAATCCTTTTATACATAAAATTAAACATAATATAGAAAATATAAAATCAAATATTTCCATTTATTAATTCACATGGATATTCTACTAGTCAAATAATCACACGCAATATCAATAGACACTTTTATAATTATGCAATGCATAATGCCAGACTTCATCACCAAATAGTCAAGGCCTTGTTGCAAGAATACAAATTAGATTTTGTCAAGGCCTTTTGCCAAGACGCATGTTTTTCTCATGAGACCTACCAATGCATCGAGGAGCTATAGCAGGCTCCACCCGTCAGCAACTAGGTCCAATGCATTCCTCATATGAAAAGTTTTAAATATAACATAATCATTTATATTAGAAATAGAATAATAAATGTTAATACATTTTCCATAAACCCTGAATGGTGTGAAAATGACACATCCACTCTCAAAAATATCCCAAATCCTTCAATATAATATCTATGTTTTTTATTATAATAAATCAACATCAAACAAGATTAAAATCCTTCAAAGTATGTTGATATAGATGAAGTCAAAAAACATTTAGAAAATATCTCTTTCGATTTTGAAATCATTTTAATGTTATATAATTATAAATGAAAACTTTTATTTTGAAAATAATCTTATAATATTTTATGGGAATCTTCAAAGATGTTATAATGGCAGAAAATAGCCGCACCCGACCTATAAGATAATAAAAAGACATTCTTACCTTAAAATTGTCAAAAAGGTTATAAAGTTTCTTGTTTGGAAAACGATGAAACGTTTTCTTTTGAAAACATATATGGTCAAATAAGGGTGTAATTAAAATTAACCAATAGTCTAGTAAAAAATAATAATATATTGAAATACATTTTTAAGAGAACATGGATGTGGATGATAAAGAGGTCCCAATAGATACTTACGTAAAAACAACCTTGGATAATAAAGAGATTGTGAAATTAACCATTATCCTATAATTTTCTTCATAGGAAGTTATGTTAAACTATTATATAATAGTTAATACATTGTTATTAAATTATACATGAACTATATACATAAATATGATATCATATATGATCCTCTAATATTTCTTTGTAAATAATATTTCAGTAGAATCATCATTTTTGGTGTTAACTAATTCATTTTCCATTATATGATTGGTTAAGAAAGTCATGATTGTTATAGATAGGATGTATTTGATTCATATACAAAATTATTTTAGGGTTATAAAATTTATTTTTATTCTTAAAATAAAATTTTTTCTTGAATTATTACGACGGGGAATGAATATCATAGCGTTCATGATGATGGAAATCCGTATGTACGCATGAGTGAGAATATCATTATATTGATGGTGAAATCGTATGTAATATTATTGTATATCATATATAAAGAATCATTAACATGTTATATTTATTATTTATATCAATTATACTCATCATTATACTCATCCAAATAATTTAGTGTTTGAATAACAAACTACACCACGAGGTGGAGACAGTAAACCGTACGTACGCATGTATGGTGACATTTTCATTAATATGATGGATAGAATAATGAATATGTTTGTACGATTTATATAATAACATCAAATTATTTAGAAGATACTTGTGTTATTATTTTATAATGTAAACAACAAAGAAAGAGGAAGTCGAAGAAGAAAAGAACATTAATGAGGTGATAAATATTTACCTCTTCTTCGGGTTCTTCCTTTTGATTTGATCAAAAGGGCTCCATAGGATGGATTTATAACCAATGTAAGGAATCTAGGATGAATTGAGTAATTTTGGTAGGATATTTTGGTTGGGTTTGGCCGAGCCAAATGGCTTTGGAGCTGTGATATTAATAGTAGGGAAAGTACCCTTTACAAAGGAGGTGAGGGTCAATTTAGGAAAAGCATGAAATATTATTTTATAATAAAATAATTTTCGGTTTATAATGGCTCTAAAATGAATTATATAGATGATAATGTGTTTATGGGTCTAAAACCTCTCATAAAATAGGTTTTAGATTGGTTTAGGTCACAATATTAACCATATTTTTTAGATTTAACTCTTAGTTAAATAGTTTGACATTAACCATGTCTCTTTGTGTTTTTATATTATATGGATAATAAACATTCTATAACATGCCAGGAGAACCCCAAGTGGTTCACTATTAATATATATTACATTATATAAGTCCTTTGGCCTAACCATAGATTTTTAGAACTATTATATTAGTTAATAATATAGTATTTGGTTTAAAAACTCAATTATGTCAATTTTGACACAATTTAGTTTTTTATTTTATAAAATCCATAAAAACATTATCACTTAAAATAAAATTATTTAATAAACCCTAACATGTCATATTAACCTTTAAAATTAGTGTAACTCTTCATAAGTCTCAATTTACATTTATTTGGATATTCTTAATATCAATTATTTTAATATTTCATAATTAAGGTAAATACCACATCATCATGGTGTCATAAATAAATTTACTTATTTAATGTACAAAAATTATAAATAAAATAAAATTAGATAGGAAATATTTTAGCTTTCTAATGAATATTAATAGTTCAATTTATATTGTGTGTAGCTTTATATGAAAAATTGTTTAGATATTAAAATTTGAATTTCACTCTTTTAACTCCTCATTAAATAAAATAATAATAAATGATCTAATCTAATCCATGTGGACCAAAAGGATCATATTTTTTCCTAAGGTTGTTTTGGGTCAAAATAAAATTATCCAATAGAATTAGTACATGTGATAGGGTAAAAATAATATCCTATTTACCTTTAATTACCCTATTTACTTTTAACCGCGGTAAATAAAAGTCAAAATATACAATTCCCAAAAAAAATATTGTTATCTAATTGAACCACATTTTACTTACTCATGTCAACTGTGTCTCTTATATTTTTGAAATTCAACTCACAAAAGTGGTAAAATTGTGTTTTATGGAAATTTGTAAATGCTCCAAGAAGGTGGGTAAAAGACAGTAAAAAGTTCAATAAAATTAAATTTATATAAACATATTATAAAATGGATAAAATGAATTAAATTTAACATATATAGGGATTCAGTATCTATTTTGACTTGAAATAAGATAAATTAAAATAAATAATTATTTAAAAAAATGTCAGTTTTAAACAATAACGCAATGTTCTTCACTATTCATCTAAAATTTAATGTTTTCAGAAAAATACAAAAAATTCACCCTAATCTAATTTTGATATTCTGAATACAAAAATGATGTCATTTATGAAAAATAAAATTTATTAAATTTCAAAATGTGGGTATTAAAATTCATAATGGCTACATTGATTTGTCGCGGTGTTTTAAAACTCTATGTTGCGCACAATGCAAACTACTGTATTATTCAACAGGAAATGTGTTGTGGAAGCATGGGGTGTCACTTTCTCCCCTCCTACAAATAATTTCATCCTCAAAATTTACAGAATATTACTCCATAAAAACATTTTGGTGGTTTATCATCATAAGTTCCTTGGGTTCTCATGTTTCCCCATACATCTTTTGGTTTCTCCATATAACTTTTACCAGAAAAGTCGTCTGATTTCTCAGCATGTGCTCTTGGGTATTAAGATTTTTGATAGACTCATTGCAATATGATATGTTGGGTACCAGTTCTATTTCATTATAAGTGAGTGTGTGTGTTAGGTCAGGCATGTATTTTCTCAACAGTGATATGTGGAACACATCATGAACAATGGAGAGACTTAGAGGAATAGCCAAAAGATAAGTTATAACTCCAATTCATTCTAGAATTTCGAAAGGCCTGATGTATTTGGGTCTCAATTTACCCTTCATACTGAAACATATAACATGATTCCCTAGAGATAGCATCAAGAAACATGGTCTCCTATTTGAAATTATAAATCCTTCCTTTTGGTTATCATCATTACTCTTTTTCCTATTGCAGGCTGTTTTTATGTGGGTTTGGATTACCTTCAAGTTTTCCATTGTTTCCTAGACAAGTTCTGAGCCTATGAGTTTTCATTCACCAACAAAATCCCAAAACGTTAGTGTGCGACATCTATTTCCATATAACGCATCATTTGGATCCATCAGAATACTTGATCTCACATTTTTCACCATTGAGATAGTGTATCCATATTTTCATAGCAATGATCATATCTGCTAACTTAAGATCATGAGTGGGATAGTTTTGTTCATGAATTTTTAGCTGTTGTGATGCATAGTCAATAACTTTGTCAATCTACATAAAGACACAACCAATTCCTTTCTTTGATGCATCATTATAAATAACAAAACCTTCATTCCCTGATGGTAGAGTCAAGATAGGAGAATTAGCTAATTTTCTCTTCAGTTCTTCAAATAATTATTCACACTCTTCTATACAAACAAATTTAACCCCTTTACGAGTGAGCTTGGTTAATTGGTAAGCCAATTGGGAACAATTCTGGATAAAATGATGATAATAACCTACTAAACCAATAAAATTGTGTACCTCAGTTATACTCATCGTTGTTGTCCATTGTTTGAATGCCTTGATCTTTGAAGGACCAACAGAGATTCCATCCATAGAGACAATATGGCCATGAAATAAAATCTCATGATGCCAAAAATCACACATGTCAATTTTCACATATAATTCATTTCTTCTATGACTCCTTAGGATAATGCGCAAGTGATTTTCATGATGTTTGTAACTTTTTGTGTATACCAAAATATCATCAATGAATACCACTAAAAATTCATCAAGATATTCTATGAATACTCTATTCATTAGATCCATGAACACAGAGAGTAAATTATTCAATCCAAAAAGCCTTACTGTAAACTAGTAATGGCTATACCTGGTTTGAAATTCTGTTTTCGTGATGTATTCCTTCTTCAAACACAATTGATGATATCCAGATCGAAGTTAAATCTTTCAAAAATATTGAGCTCCATGAACATGGTCGAATAAATCATCAATGCGAGGTAGGGGATACTTCTTCCTTATTGTTATGGGATTGATTTCCTTGTAATCAATGCACAACCCTATAGATCCTTATTTCTTTTTAACAAAAAAGGACAGGGGATCACCATAGAGAAACACTAGGGAGAATAAATCAATTGTTACTCAATTACACTAGTTGTTTCTTTAGTTCCACTAATTCCATAGTGGCCATTCTATATGTGGTCTTCGATGTGGGCCTTAAACTAGGTATTAAATCAATCTAAACCATAATTTCTTGTTTAGGAGGATGTTCAGGTAAATCCTCTGGAAACACATCAACATTTTATAGAACAATAGGTACGTCATCCATTCAAACATTATTTTCCTCACCCATATTTAATTCATTCTCTTATTCCCCAATTACTGAATTTGGTAGAGCTACTAGGGGTGCATCTAGATAAAAATAAGGTGGCGATTCTTTTTCTCTAATGATAAGGTACTCATTATCATCATAAAAAATTGTAACCTCCTTCTTCTAATAATAGATATTCACATCATGGTATGAAATCCAATCCATTCTGAGGATTATACCAAATTCAATCATGGAAATGATGATGACATTAGTAGAAGAAGAACATTTGTATGACCTAATGGGAACTAATTGAAAAGTGTTGTTGTGATGATACTTCATATAGGTGTTTTGACTAACAACTCCCTTTTTAAGTAAAATTGAACAAATCTAATTATAATAGCAAACTAGGAAGATATGAAACAATGTGATGATCTGAAATCAAATAAATCATTGGATAGAATTCAGGAAACCATTAAATTACCTACCACCACATCTTTCGGAGCTTCAACCGCAGCAGTAGTGATCGCATAATCTTGGCCTCATTCCCTTGTCCTTTTCTATGGTATGTTCCCTTAGTGCTTAGGACATTAATTTTCATAATTCCCATATTATATATAATTGTACCATTCATCATTGACAACCTCTTTCTTCCCCTTGCAATCACGAGCTTGGTGGCCTTTTTCAGCACACTTGTAATAGGCTCACATTCCCTTCAGGAAAGTACCAGGGTGTTTCTTCCCACATTTATCATAGGAAGGATATTTAATATTTCCCTTCTTCCCATTATTTTCATTTCCAGAGAGTTAAATAGATCTCATTTTCTTTTTCTTTGCTTTAAAGTTATTGGAATTTTATAATTCCTTTTCTATCTTGATAACATGGGAGTCAGTATCTGCGTACTATGAGAAGGATTGTGAGACTAATTATTGACGGAGAAATGGTTTTAACCCATTAATGAATAAGTCAATATTACTAGTTTGGATAAATATATAATCTTTTTCATGCCTTGATAACCTTTTAAATTTATCCTCATATGTGGCGACATTCTCATCCACCTTTTGCCTTAGACTCAGACATTTTCTATCTATATCAGCTCGATAGTCTTGGGAAAATTGTTTTTCTAAGAAAAAATCTTTAAACATCCTTCATCCCATACTTGATAATTATTCAACCTCCATTGTTTTTATAATTAATGACCACAAATGATCTACATCTCCCACGAGGTGATAAACAACCATGACAAATTTTTCCCCTTCTCTACTCTCCAAAGAATGAAATATTTTCTCTAAGGAACATATACATTGCTCAGCTATAAATGGATTTTTAGACCCATTGAATATTGTTGGTTGTTTCCTCATGATGATGTCTAACATTGATTGTCCGCATTGTGGATCCGAGTGCTCCATATGTGTAAGGTTATTATCCATAACCGGAGTTAGTTTCCCTAGTATGGTGATAAGCTTAACAGCACTAGTTGCATCACCAACTCCACTATAATTATCTTGAGAAGGAGGAAAATCCCTCCATGTATTATGTGCATTGATATAGTTTCCATTCCTTCCTCGGGGTGCCATTTATAATCAATGGCTTATAGTATATTTGTTTATGAATCGCAATACATAATTCCAAACTTGTAAAATAGTTAATAAAAATTGAACAGTTTATG
Source organism: Viscum album (assembly GCA_963277665.1). Taxonomy (NCBI): domain Eukaryota; kingdom Viridiplantae; phylum Streptophyta; class Magnoliopsida; order Santalales; family Viscaceae; genus Viscum; species Viscum album. The sequence continues at coordinate 1,756,702,895 of OY728163.1, forward strand.
GATATAATCCAAAATCATAAAATTGTTTTCAATGATGAAGTATATACTCAAAAAAACTTAAAAATGATTTGTAAATAAAATGATAATTAACGTAAGAATATCCCCCTGGAGTGTCATAACCAAGAGGGCAGCTACGCACGTTGTCGTGTACCAGTTCCCATTCGAGTCAAGATCAATGTAGTGTTTTCAGGTTTTACCCCTAGGTACATTAGTGTTTGAGCCGCCTCTACCTACTCATATCCAGACAGTGATGTATTTATTGGACAACTCACAAAATCCCTACAGTGCCATAAATCTAGTGAGTTCTTCTATACTAATCTTCAAATTTTATCTTAGGGTAATGTTCTCTAATCATGGTTTTTCTAAATCTAGTTTCCAAGATTTGTACTAAACTTCCTTTGGTACCAAAAATAATTCCCCAACCCCAGTTACCCAGAGTTGGTGCACTATTAAAAAACATTGACATGATACATGGAATCATGTCCCGAAACACCGATTAGTTTAGTAGCCTTGGATGTGATAGATACTTTCATAAGTTTTACATTACATCATGTTATAAAAAAATAAAGAACATTTTGTACCCTTTTTAACACAATTATATCCTTATCCTATCCCTGTTGATCAACCATAAAATACGTCTTCACACCCTTGGAAAAATAAAACATAGAAAGGGGTGAGTTCAGATGCTCTGTAAGGGTAACAATATAGAAGCAATTTCTATAAATAATCATAAATAATTATGGCAATGTATATAACTAAAACGGAAAACATTGAAACTTAAACATCAGCATAATATGGAAAAGTTAAAATCAAATAATTCAATTTACTTATTCACATGGATATTCTACTAGTCGAATAATCACTTGAAATATCAATAGCCACTTTCGTAATGATGGAATTCATAATTCCAAACACCATCAACACATCGTCAAGGCCTCGTTCCAAGACTAAAAATAATTTTTTTTTCAAGTCCTTTTTCTTAGAAACTAGTTTGTCTCATTAAACCTACCGATGCATCAAGGAGCTATTGCGGGCTCGACCCATCACTTACTAATTCCAATGCCTTCTTCATATGAAAAGGTTTAAAAAGAACATAAACATTCGTATTAAAACTAGCATATGAAATGTTAATACATTATCCACAAACCCTGATTGGTGTAAAAATAACAAATCCATAGTCAAACATATCACAAAACCTTCAATACAATATGGATGTTTGGTATTGTAATAAATCGTCCTCAAACAAGCTGAAAATCCCTTAATTATGTTGACATAGATGAAATCAAAACTTTTTTAGTGAAATATCTCTTTTTATTTTGAAATAATTTAAAAGTTATATAATTATAAAAGAAAACATTTATTTTGAAAATATTATTATAATATTTTATTGGAATCCTCGATGATTTAATAAGGTTGGAAAATAGCCGCACCCACCGTATAAGTTAAAAAAAACATTCTTACCTTATTTTTGTCAAAAAGGTCATAAAGTACCTTGTTTGGAAAATGACGAAAAGATTTATTTCAAAATATATATAGTAAAATAAGGGTATAAATGACATTAACCCGTTGTATAGGAAATAATAATAATGTTTTGAATTAAATTTTCAAGAAAACATGGATGTGGATAATAAAGAGGTCCCAATAGATACTTATATAAAAACAACCTCAGATAATAAAGATGATTTTAAATTAACCCTTACCTTGTACTTTTCCTTAGTCTATGGTATTTTAACTTCATATATAATAGTTAAAATATTTTTTTTAATTATAAAAGAACTATATATGAAAATATGATATCATATATAATCCTCTAATATTGCTTTGTTAATAATATTTCAGTAGTTTCATCATTTCAAGTGTTAACTGATTCATTTTCCTTTATATGACTAGTAACGTATTCAATGTTTGTAATGGATAATTTTTATTTTATTCATATAAATAAATATATTATGTTGAAAAACATTCTTTTTAGTCATAAAATTAAAATTATTCTTGAATGATTACGATGGGGAATCAATCTCATCACGTTTGTGGAGATGGTAATCCAAATGTACGCATAACTGACAATATCATTATATTGATGGTGAAATCCTTTGTAGTTGGATGGTATATAATATATACAGAATCATTAACAAGTTATATTTTTTATTTACATCAGTTATACTCATTATTATACCCATCCAAATAATGATGTTTTTGAATAAAAAACTACACCATGCCGTGGAGATGGTAAGCCGTACGTATACACATATGGTGACATTTTCATTCATATGATGGATAGAATAATGAATATGGTTCTACCATTTTTATAATAGAATCACATTATATAGAATATATTGTAGTTATTAATTTATAATGGAAACAACAAATAATGAGGAAGTGGAAGATGAAAAGAACATGAAAGAGGTGATGAAATATTTACCTCTTCTTTGGGTTCATCCATTTGATTTGATCAAAATGGATCCATAGGATGGATTTATGACAAAAGGAATGACTCTATGATGAATGGAGGAATGGTTGGAGGATATTTGGGGAGGGGCTGGCTATGCCAAATGGATTTGGAGGTGTTAAATTAAGAGAAGGTGATGTACCCTTTTATAAGACAGGTTGAGGTCACACTAGGAAAAGATTGAAATATTATTTCATTATAAAATCATGTTCGGTTTATAATTGAAAAAAAATTATTTATTTCGAGTCTAAGGTGGGATGGCTCAAAAACCTCACAACCAATATGTTTTATATAGGTTTTGGTCACCATATTAACCTTATCTTTTAGATTTAACTCTTAGCTAAATAGTTTTCCATTTACCATGTCTCTTAGTATTTTTATATTATATAGTTAATAAACATACCATAATAAGACAAGAGAAACCAAAGTGGATCATTATTAATATACGTATATTTATCTATGTACTTTTTTCGAACAATAGATTTTTAGGAATATTATATCAACTAATAATATAGTATTTGTTTTAAAAACTCAATTATGTCAATTTTGACACTGTTTAGTATTTTTATTTTAAAGCCATAAAAACTTTATCACTTCGAATAAATATTTTTAATAAACCCTAACATGTAATATTAAACATGAAAATTAGTGTAATTCATCATACGTCTCAATTTTCATTTATTTTGATATTTATAATATCTACTATTTTAATATTACATTATTAATGTAACTACTACGTCATCATTGTGTCATAAATAAGTTTACTTATTTAGTGTCTATAAATTATTAATAAAATACAATTATATAGGTTATCTTTTTAAATTTCTAATTATTATTTATAGTCTAATTTATATTTTTTTTACCCCTATATTAAAAATCATTTAGTTATTAAACATTAAATATGACTCATTTAACTCTTCTTTAAATAAAATAATAATAAATGTCCTAATCTAATCCAAGTGGATCAAAAGGATCATATTTTATTCCTATGGTTTTTTGGTAGTGATTTAATTATCCAATACAATTAGGACATGTGTTATGGTAATAATAATATCAAATTTACCTTTAATTCCCCTATTTACTTTTAACCGCGGTTAATAAAAGTCTAAAGTTACTATTCACAAAAAATTATTTTCATCTTATTAAATCAAATTTTACATAATTATTTCAACAGTGTCTCTTGCATTTTTTAAATTCATCTCACAGAAGGGGTAAAATTACATTATTTTCAAATTTGTAAATTCCACTAGAAGGTTGGTAAATAACGGTAAAGATTTAAATAACATTTTATATATCTAATCATATAATAAAAAACTTCTAATGAATTACATTGAACATATATTGGTATTATTTATCTATTTTGACCTAAAATATATTAAAATAACATAAACAATTATTTAAAAAAAAGATGTTTAATCAATAACATAGTATTTATCACTATTCATCAAAAATTGAATGTTTTCAGAAAAAAAACAAAAAATTCACCCTAAGCTAATTTTTATATCCCGAATCCAAAAATATAGTCTATTTGGGAATATAATATTTATAAAATTGGAAGAACGGTGTATTACTATTCATAACGGCTAGTTTAATTGGTCGTGGTGTGTTAAAACTCCAAGTTACGTACAACGCAAGCTACTACATTATTCAACAGGGAAACGTACTGTGGAAGCATGGGGTGTTAAACATATTATCCTTGTAATTTCATTCAACTTATTCATTATCCCTCTTTTTCTATTCATTTCATACTCTATTTTAGATCAATGATTTAACATGGTATCTTTTTCAATGAAACCAAGAAATTACTATACTAACTGATTGTTTTCCCTTTAAATAACTAAGATCATTATCATGTTTATATTATTATTCCGTTTCTTGAGTCTAAAATAATATTATCATTTATTTAAATTTAGATCTATAATATTTTGAATCATCTCAATTATTATTTTTATCAACTAAATAATTTCTGGAAACATAGACTTTTATACAATATGATTCTAAAAAAATCCACAACTTTTGATTCTTCTAAAACATTGAATCATCCTTAAATTCTAGGAAACTATCAATATAGAGATTAAAATGTTCCTCATGGTGTTATTATTCATGAATATGTATATTTTTGGTTTTATATATAAGTATATGATCATTACATAAGATACAATTATCCTCATACAGATTCACATGATTAATATATAGATAAGGAATGATCATTTTAATGTATTAGTTTTATGACTATACATCCATTGTGATGACCTCTGTGTCATAAGTATGATTAGTTATTAGTTTAGTTTACCTCTTTGTAGAATATAAAGGCTTTCAGGATTCAAGAGTCAATATTGTGAAGATATAGGATAACTACGAAATGTGTATGATCTCTACATGGTGTGTTATAACTATGTAATTACCATGTGAGATTGATATGTATGCTCTATAGTTTCTTTTTATATTTTATGAATGGGTTTTGAAATAGATCAAGTGACTTTTAATACCATGTGGATGGGTAGGGTTTTATACATTTTCCATCACATTGTTTGAGAACTCTTTTTCAAAGTGTGTGGCTCTCTACAGAAAACTATGTCACATGGATATCATGGGATTATAGCTACAACATTTTTATCTCATGGTTTGTCTAACCATATTTCATAACAATGTAACATTACCAAAAATTCATAACATTGAAAATTTCCTTGATCCCCCCCACCCTCATTTTGAAAAATAATCTCGTATCAATTTAACATTATCTCAAACTAGCCTCACCTTAATTGTTTAGGAGTTTCTCCACTTGATCTCATGTCGAACACCCTTAAATATTGGTGGGAATCTTTCAACATATTTATGTATTTTCAATTTTTCCCATTTCTAGATCTACCACCTATATATCAACATATCCAAGAAATTAAAACCTATATGGGTATTATTACATGATATATGGTTGAGATGGAGAATTTTCAGTTACACTCTTGGATATAGGCTTTTAAGGACTCAATGTACTTGTTACATATCTCTAGTTTTGAGAGTGACATAATTATTTTCATTTTTGAGGTAGGTGCATCTAAATAATTGTGTTATTCAATGAATTACCTAATGTTTATGTAAATTACTTATGTTTGGTTTTGGAAATTAATGGATTTGATATCAAGGATGCATTAATTTATGATATGAATATTAGGTTGATTGAAAAAGTTGGGTTTGAATGGTGTTTAATTTAATAATTTTTTATGAATATTATGTTTTCGACTTAATACCTCAACAATTATGTTAACAATAAAATTTACATTCATTCATTGTATTAGTGATGCATTTATATAAAAATATTTTACAAAATTTGTGTCTGTTTTTTTTGGAAATTATATAAAGGATTGAACATTAGAAATATTGCGTACGTTGGGCTATTGACATATAAATTCATAGTGAGTGAGGCACAACTAGGCTTTATTATTGTGATACATAAAGGCAATTTTAGGACATGATATTGGTATGAATCAGGGTATTCCTATATTAGTGTTCCTTTGTGTGTCCTAGTAAGTATTCCCATAGGCTAGATATGACTTATGATTGGTAGTATATATGAAGGATTTATTTCATATATGATTTATCACAGATTTTTGTTATGGTATTTCAATGGATATTTATGTTTATGCTTCTATAATGCTTTTTATTTACTCAATATATTATTGTATTATAATAATATGAAATGTTTTATAGGAAAAAAAGTTTGTTTTACAAAATGGGTTTCATTTTTAATTTCTCACATATTTATATATTGATTTACTGTATATTTTCATTAATACCATATATTTATCACTATTTATTTATTAATATTCATGTGGATTGAATATTGGTTATACTAATTTTAATTAAAGAATATATTAAGAAAACTATTTTTAATGAAAATTTCGTTATAAACATGTTTTTTAAGATATAATAAATCGTTCCTTGGTTATATAAATTGTGTAGATTGATGGTGTTATTTGACTAAGATTCAGTTCTCGCACACATATTTTTTCCATTGAGAATAAATAGATATCATTTTTGGGGATACATACAATGTGAGGATCATCAAGTTTAATAGAGGACTCTCTATTTTACTTCACCTTCAATTTGGATGGGGATAGTGGTGAAAAATTTTAACATATAGAATTATTTTTGGACCATTCAAATAGTTTTTTTAGAGGGTTGTTCTTTTATGTGGATGTTATGTGTCCTGGTTTTTGTATTTTATTCCAGATTATAGTCAGTTTATTTGTGTGATCTTTTTATACATGAGACATTTTTTATTTTTTGGTTAAATCATGCCTAAATTTTTTGTATGTTGATATCCAGATTATTACTTCTAGTTTTTTCGGATTGGGAAGGAAGTTCATGACTTCTAACAAGACATATCTGGTGTTGTTCTGGGTTCATACAGGATGGTTTGATAGAAAATGGTATTAGATCATTACCCATATAAATGTGATGTTCCTCAACAAGGGTTTTCTTTACTATCTTGTAGATTGGGTGTAGGGTTTTTAGGGCCTATGGATCACTTCACGTGATGGTGCTTGATCACCACTTTTAATTATTCCACATGAGTTACCAAGTGTTTTTAGGATATAATGTCCATATGGTTTTGGATTTGGTTGGTAAATGGAAGGTAATTTAATTTTGTGAGGAAATAATGGACGACCAATAAAACGGTACAATGATAAAACTCTATAATTTTTAAACATTAATGTGGGTTTGACATTCTTGATACGTGGTCCTCAACCATGGGGCTTGGTTCATCACAAATCTGTATCCTTTTTTTGTTTAGAATCCATGATTATTAGATTAGATATGATGCAATAATTTAATTGATAGTTATGTAATGAATTTGATTATACATATATAGTATAACTAGATTATGAGTGAAAGTGGATTTCAAAGGGAATGATTTTTATTTAAAAATTGAATATTTAATGATTTATTTTGAAATTAGGTTGGTTTTATTACTCTTATATTTTTTTAATGGGTTTTTAATGATGAAAACACGGGATTTTATTTTGGTTTTCTTAATAAATGATGATCTAAATTTATGAATCATTCACCAATGAATCATGGATTTAAGAAGTATTAGATGTTTTAAATGAAATATTTGTTTGGTTAATTGTTGTAAATTTATTTTTTTTGGTTTTAAAGAAAATATCCTTGATTGTTTCCAACAAATACTCTAGGAGAGAAAATGGTTTTAAAAAAGTAATGACAAATTAATGGACTATTTAGATTATTATGAAATTCTAATATCATAATTTGATTAGTTCATAAAAATATGTGGTTTTTGAATGATGTTTTCTTTTAAAATATTTCATACAAGTAAAATTTAATTAAAATGTAAATTGAATTCAAATTAATTAATTGACATTGGAGGTAATTGATTTTATCATTTAATTATAGATTAGTAAAAAAATTATCCTTTTAATTTTCACTAATATAATTATGGATGCATAATTCTAAAATGGTTTGTTTTAATAAGTCCTTTTTCAATGGTGTTTTTTTGTTTTTATAATGAACAACAATGAAATACATTTTTTCTCTTTATGTTGGTTTCTTTTGAAACTTATTTTAATGTGTTTTATTACACAATTTTTTCATGTTTTCCCTAAAATTTTATTACATGTATGTTTTATATGATGTACCATAATGTATAAGATCAAATGGATTTGGAATCACATGTGTATTTTGTATGTCTTACGAATAGGTCCAGAGATTAAGTGAGATTCCCTCCTTTAGTGTTCTCATTTCTTATTATATATAGTCTCTCCCATTCATTTAGTGGAGTGGGTGGTCCTATTTTCTCTCCATATGTTCTTTTATAGAAATTCTAAAGTAATATATAGATTCAACTTAGTAGTCTATTAGGCAAGGGAAATGTTTCATGGATTTATAGTATTCTTTTGGAGTAGATGAATCTTGAGTAAATAATGTCGTTTTTTGATACTATTTTTGGATTCTCACCTTATAGTTTTTGAGTAGTGTAAGTTTTGGGATATCCTAGTATTGGTGTGATCTATGGTATCTTCTCTAAAAAAATATTTTGATTGTGGTAGACATATCATGTTTCATTATGCCTTATTTTTTTAATCCATGAACATTGTTTAAGTATTTTCCTTTGTGGAAGATTCAATTACAAGTTTTAGTTTTGAGTTCTGAATAGGGTAATTTATGGGTGTGTGCATGAATGAAAAATTAGTTTTTGGTGGACTTATAGACTAAAGAACACACTTTTGATACAAATGTTGTTGTATGGGCCATGTGAGCCAATAGATTGGATCCTATAAACCAAAATATCTGTTAAGGTAGTCTCATAACCATAGAATATATCTTTTTTAGGTATAAATTTAATAGAATCATCTCTTGGTTATGAGAGTTGTATTGTATTTAATGGTCTATCTTGTGCCTTCTCAATGATCATTATAGTGTTCGACTTGATGAACTATTGATTGTTTATTGGTTATGATGAATTTTTTATTGTTGATCTTGTTCCATCATAGTGGATTGTACCTGAAAATATCAAAAAAACATTCCTCATTTAGTGATGGAGATCTGGGTGGGGTTCTATTAAATTTAATGTTAGAGGTCAAATATTTTATTTATTTTCAATTTCATTGATTTAATTTACATTATTATCCTATTTAGATTGAAAACGAATTGTAGTATAGAGCAATTATTGGTCACATATCACATTAGATCTTTTTTCCGGATAAGCTCAAACCTTGGAATTCTTTAAAATTCATTTAGTGATGTCATATTATATTAAATAGATGACTCAAACTAAACCATGTTGGGACATGATAGTGTTAAAATAATAAATAATGCATGGAGTTTGGATATATCTTTTTTTCAGGATAAATGGTGGTTAACATAATGTTTTAACCAATGACATCCTCATAAAAATAATATATCTCATAGTGAACTTGAGTTTGTGGTAGGTATATATGCTCTTGGAACATGGTGACACTATACCCACAGAAAACCATTTATGATATATTCATATCATATAACCACAATGTATTCTTTTACCATGAGTAATCTGATCTCATGAAAGAAATTATTGGTTGCTTAATTTCAAATCATTGATCTTGATCTATTGTAAACTCTCATAAAAGGATGTCTTTTCATGGATTCTATGATCATCGAATTACCCATGGAGTTTATGAATAAATCAATGGAGTAGGAATCCTTAGTAAACCTATTTTTAAAAATTATATTGCTTAGGGATAAGTTTTTAATGTTATTGTATGGTCATCTATGAGAAATCTACTTCCATGATTAATCAGATTTGGCTTGGGCATGATGTGGGTGCGGGATAAGAGCATATTAATGAATCCATTAAAGGTTGAAAGACCCCAGATAATTTTTTTATCTGGCAATGGTTATTTTTTTAATCAATGATATATTTTTCATCCAGTTTATATGAGTTAGATATTGGTTTTTCAATATCACATGTCTAGTTGGTCAATGCACTCTACAGCTGCTAGGATATGTCATGATCTGAGTCATCAAAGTTAGTGTCCCATTAAGAATGGTCAATTGAATAATATATGTCATGATTCCATGCATGATTTATATTTTATTTTAGAACCTAAAACCAAACTAGTTTTACATGGCCACATCCATTCCATTATGGAGGTTTAATGAAGTACTCATTAACATCATAGTAAAACTATTATCGACTCCTAATAGAGAATTCGACATGATTTTGTGTGATCATTAATTGATTTATGAATTCAAATCATGTATTTCCAATATATATACCTAACTATGGATGAATAACTTGATCTTTTTATAAATGAGGGATTTCGAACCTCCTCAGTGTACATGTGGTTAACAGTTATAGTAGCAACCTATGTAAAAAATTATAAATATTTATGATGCTTTCAAATGTGATAGGTTATCTTGTGAAGTAAAAAAAGAAACTCAATCTTCATATGGAAGGACACGATAATTGAATCATCCAATTATAGAGTATTTAATTTTAGTATTCATTTATGATGTTATACTTTTTCATGTTTTCAATCTGATTAACTTTTTAATTTAGAAGATTTAATTAGAAGTGTGGTTTGGAAATTTGGGTGGGTCTCATTGATTTTGAGAAGGGGTATGAAAGTGATATTTGTTAGGAATGAGTCTTTTAGGGTATATAGGGATGGTGTAATTATTAAATTAATGTTTAAAAGTTGTCTTGGAGCACCAGTAATGTTATTTATTCCACTATCTTTTTCTATTGGATTTTTTAGTTTGTTATTGGGTTTTCTTATGGTTTTTTCTCATTTTGGAAATTTTCAGTTTTGATATATATGTTATAATGGAACTGAGATTTTTTGTCCTTTTAATGATTGTAGAATGAAATGGGAAGTAATCTTAATGGTTGGATATTCCATCACACTTTATGGTGAATGATGAAATTATTTATGTCTTCTAATTGAGGAAGTATCAGTGGGATCCTTCCAATGTGAGTGGAGAGAAGGATGTTGGACATGATCCTGATACCTTAGTGTTTTATCAAACTATTATAGGTATAGAGCTACAAGAAAAGTTTTTTCAAGGTAATAATATTCCTTCAGTCTATTTAATATGCAGAAATAGACATGATAAACAGGAGAAGTGGGAGCATAAATCATTGATGGTATAGGAATGAAATTATATTATTAGGAGTCTATAATCATGTTTTCATTCAAAGATATAAAATTCATGTATGCATGAATATTTATGAATTATGTGTCACACATATGCCTAGGAGTTAGTTTTTTTATTATTTATTATGGTTTTAAAGGTATTTAGAATCTAGGGGTCGAGATTTATCAAATATTGGAGAATCTATCTATGAACATTGTCTATGAGGGATTTGTACTAACCATGAGAAATATATTTATGAGTTATAGAGATGACTATCAATGTTTATTAATAGTTTGTAAACCCATCTGAGTGACCATGAAAAGCATGGAGTAGAATGTATTTTTTTCAAATGTTGTCACATTGTATGAAAACGATGTCAAACTATGATGCTATCCCTAAGAAACCATGCATCTTGTATTCATAGGATAATTTATACCATAAGGTTAACACATGGTTTATCAAACTATGATTTCTAACCATGAAACAAAATCGTAGAAACATAGAATAGAAAATTACATTTTTTCCTCACCTGATATAATAGTCAATCCTATAATATTTTCTCATTATCTCAAACAAGTTTCTTCTTAATTTTATAAGGGGTTATCTCCATGGACTTATGGTGAATACCCATCAATCCAATTGGATATATTCAAGGTATGTGAGGTTTTTTGTACATTATATATCCTTCTAGATCAACCACCAATCAATCAATATATTCTTCTCATGGAATCCTATATGGTGTAGGACGATCTGATCTATATTTTAAATAGAGAATTGATTGTGTATCAAATGGATATATTCACTTTATAACTCAATAAATACATTTATAATCATTATATTTGAGAGAAGTTTCATCCCCATAATAGTTTTTGTAGTAGTCTCTATATAGTGTTGATAACCCATGAGTTACTTAATGTTATTATAAATTACTTGTGTTCGGTTTGTGAAATTTAGGGATTTGATATCAACAAATAATTGTTGTATGGTATTCATCTTGGGTGGATTGAAAATGGGATTTTAAAGGGGTTTTCATTAATTAAAATTTATGTACATTATCTATTCGATGCAATTCCTCAAATATGATTATGACTATAATATATATATTCAACTACAAGAGTAGTTATGGTTTTCAAAGAAAATTATTTTTAAATTATGATAATTCTTTTAAACATTGAACATTGGAAGCCATGGGTGCATCGTGTTATAATTATATGAAACATTTGTGAGTGTGGAACCACTATGGGTTTTTTTATAGACTATAAGATGACTCGTTATCAATTGAAATCCTGAAATTCCAAAATTAGATTCCCTTTATGTGTCATTATACAAATTCTCATAGGTTATAGACAATATGTTTGTAGAATTATACATGATGGTATTATTTAATATTTAAATTATTATATTTTAATCATATGGAATTTAAATTTATAAATTTTTTTATAATTTATACTACATTTTTTTACACATCATATTATAGGAATTAGTGAATATTATATGCTATATAAAAAAATTCTGAATTTTTTATAAATTAGATTTCCTTTTTAATTAATCATATATTAATCTTTTGAGTTATTTTTCCTTTTAATTATTTCCCATATAAATATCTAATATTTTTATTTATATTTTTATGGACATGAATTTAGATATTATTAAAGGTATCAAAATGATATTTTATGAATTTCATTTTTAAATGAAATTTATTTATAAAATATTTTACTTTCGAAACTAGAACTAAGCTTTTCATAGTGATTGAAATTATAGATATTGTTGGTGGTATCATATGGTTCCTTATTTCCCACACCCAAAAACGCCTTTTTTTTGTTTGTTGTTATGGGTTTATAGGATTTATTTATAGGTAAGGTTATAATGTGGCATGGTTGTTAATCTTTGTTTTATCACCTCAATTTTTGATTTGTATCGTGGTGAAAAATATTCACATGGGTAATTGGTTTTGGAGTTGGATTTGGGTTGTTTCTAGGACAAGTTATTTGGATTCATCTTTTTGTATCCTGATTATTTATCATTTCATCCATGTTTTAATTTATTTGTTACTATTATATTATTTAACATGAGACATGTTGTGTTTTATATCCAGATGAAACAATTCCCATATTATTGTGTTTTGTTACATGAGTGAATATCCTCTGCCTATAAAAATCAGGAATCTAATTCATGATTTTTTTCTTCAAAACAGAGGAGACATGTTAGTGTAACACCTTGATATTTAGTGAACCAGAATTTCCGAATTAATATTATCTTTTTGATATTTTTTAATTTACGCAGAACTAAAAAATAGTTTATTTTTTATTAAATAATTATGTCTGATTTTCATTATATTAAATAGAAAATTAACCATTCACTAAACATAGCATACATATTACTTGTCTCTACACAAAAAAATGAGGTTAGTTTTCATTACACGCAAGACTAGATTTCCATGATGGCTTGTGTAACATGCAGGACCGATTGTTACAGAACAATAATTCATTATTATAATTTTATTATTTAATAGGATATAATAATGAAATTAAATAAAATATTGTATGATTAAATAACTTATGAATATATATATTTTAAGTCATTGGTCACCTAATAATTATAAAAGAATATTGAAAACAACTGAATCAAAAGGGACTAATTTTATAAAAGACTAATTCTATGTGAGAAGATGATTTTTATTAATAAGTTAAATAAAATAATAATAGCGATTGATATTAATAAAAAATATATGATATATATTAAAAAATATATTTTTGATAGTCATCTATTATATTTTTTATATATAATATAAGATGTAACCTAATTTTATTGCTTAAAAATATATTTTAAAAAAGGTAGTTGTACCACTATGTAATGGAGAATTAATTTTAAATAAAAATTTTGGAACTTTTCTATATTTAATATGTCAAAATAAACATTATATTTGAAATATAAACATAAAAATTAGGTTAGGATGAATTTTTGGTATTTTTCTTAACGGTTTCATATTTTTTTGAATAGTTACAAATACTAAATTTTAATTCAAAATTAATTTTCATATTATCCATTTATAAGGTTGAATTATATTTAAAATAGTTTATAAAGATTTATTATATAATAATTTCATAAATTAATCCAATTTAGGTCTTTGGACTCAATTTCACTTAGAAATTGGGTATAAAAACATATAAGACTTTTGATGTTGTCCTTTAAAAACATGTAGTGTCATCCTATTAGTTAGATTATTTTTAAATTAATATCAAAAAAATTTGTTATTTTAATTTGGAATAACATATCTTATATTTTGAATCATTATAATTTATTAATTCTTGTAATTTATACTTTTTTCAAACAAAAAATGTTACTGAAAGTGATTAGAATTTATTATAATAAATAAGAGAAAAATTAGGTAGACAAAGTACTAAACCATAAATTTAAGACCCCAAATGGCCTACATAATTATTCAAATACATTTTTATGGACATTAATCAGTCATTTAATTTCAAATTATGATTGTTGTTTGGTTTTTGTGACTTTTTTAGGTAAACAATATGGTACACCTAACATGTTCTAAAAAATGCCATATGTGTCCTTTCTGTTCCTAATAAAAGGTCATCACCTCTACATATTAAACACAACTCTAAAACCAGTTAGGTTAGGCCAATAAAAATCCAATAAACTCCTCCAAATCCATCCATTACACCTAGAATCATCTCTTTATATATAAATAAATCCAAGGAATCATTTTGGCACAAATCAAAAGGAGTTACCCGATTTAGAGGTAACACCTTCTCTCAAGCTTCTTTCTTTTATTTTAATTCTCTACCCATAAACTAATTTTATTATTTTTTTTTGTAATAAAATAATTATATTTAATATAATATGATTTTTATTCTATGTTTTATACCTATTGTTAGCGAAACCTCCATCTAATGGTTATCAAACATACTGTTTATGTGTATGGTGAAGTATTGCCTCCCAAATTGATGATTGTTCATTTTCTTCATACCAAAACTTAAGGTGGATATTATGATGGAAAATATATTAAAAAAATTTAAATATTATATTTATTATGTGCATAATATTCTTTATTCCATTAAAACACATATATTGTTTACTTTCTATTTGCTGTAAATATGATAATTAAATTTGTGGAAGTCTGGACTACAACCCTCCAAGGTGATATGATTCAATCATAGACTACATGGAATGTATTAATAATGGTATTAGTGAAAATATATGAAATATATTACATAATAATTCTACTATATTTATGATATATATTCATATATATACATATATGTCATGTAAATCCATTCATTCAATACGACAAAAAAAATAAACAACATTCATGCGTACTTACAGCTTACCGTTTTCATGAATGTGAATTCCATTTCATATATTTATTCTATAGATTATTTTATTAAAAAATATTGAATATAAATTATATTTATATCATGTTTCATATTATTTAAATTATGGTACGTATAATGGTCGAATATATTTAATATTAATAAACATGTGAAAGACAAAGTGAATATTACCCGAAGTGTAACCTTTACATGGAATTGTTAACAAGAGGATAATATAAACACATAATAAAACTATTTATGTTATTATATATAAAATTATGGTTTTATGATATATTAATAATAAATTTATATTTATTGTATAGGATGTTTGAATGTGTTTGACATCAGTCAAGACATGAGGTAAGGGGATTTAATCTCACTTTTTATTTTAATGATATACATGCTTTATCCACCACCCATTCCACTAATATAATGATTATAATTCCAATAGATTAATTATTTTGCTTATTATAATTACATTTATGGTTATTTACATATCCATTTTAAGATATTTATTTAATGGGTTTTATGTTTCAAATGTTACCAAATCCTGTAAAGTGATATTGTCGTAATTTTCCTTCATTAAGATATGTCTCATGTTATGAACCCATATATTTCCAGAAGATTTGTATAGTACCATGATATTTTATATAAAAAACTCAATATTTTTTGAATTTTTTAAAATTAATTTAATTTAATTTTATTAAATGTTAAATAAGGATAATTGTCACCATGTGGTCGGAGTTTATTGAAACATCTTCATCACCTTTAGGGATATTTTTTGATTATCCATCCATTGATGAAGTCATATGATCCATTTTTTCAGAACACTCATGAATTTTCCTATCCTCTAATAATTAATTACATATTCATATATTGGTAACATTTTTCTACACTTCGGTTCAACATATAGTTAAGAAAGTTTTTTTAAAAATTTGAAAAATTACCCACTCTTTGGTCTGATGTTTGTATTCCTTCAAAATAATGTTTTCTAAAAAGGGTTTCCATGAATATTATACTATTATCTGATAATATTTAAAATACACTTTCCCATTTTTTATTTTACAAATTATTTTAAAGTAATCACCTTGAATAATTCCAAAAATGGTATTTTTCTATTCAATTACCCTGAAAAAGGATTGTTCTTTTTTACCTCATGTAAAAGGTATTAATTTACCAGTAATAATTTCTATAAAGATTAATTTTTATATTTAAATGGTTAATTTTTAATATATTTTTCTTATAATTTTTTTACAAAGAATGTTTTTTCAAAAAACATTCAAGATTATTTTATTTGTGTTCAAGGAATATTTTTTTTCAAACTATTATCAAGATTATGTTATTTGTTTTATAGGAAAACAATTTTCAAAAATATTTTGAGCCACATTTATATGTTTCATTATTATTTTCAATGAAATTAATTTCAAAAACATTTCAATACCGTTTTATATTTTTTCATGGAAAAGGAATTTCAAAACAATTTCAATACCCATTTATTTGATTTCAAAGAAAATTGTTTTTAATCTATATTTTATATATCATTATATGTTTGCAAATAAAAAGGTTTCCAAAATGTTTTAAAATATTTATTTATAATATTTTATGTTTTTTTCATAAAATAGGTTTTCCAATGTTATTTATTTTTTTAGGATCCATTATTTAATGAATAAATGATATTTTCATTAGTAAATGTTTTGAAAATATAATTCTATGTTATTTTCCATATAAGAATACATTTTTTGATTTTATTCAATCCTTTATTGGAAATGATCCAAATGTTAAATTCTTATTATTTCTTTAATGGTTTATTTTTTTTATGGAATGATGATTAAGACACAAATTTGTCTTCAAGAGGTTATACTATATTGAAATCCACATTTTTCATAGGTTCTTTTTATGATCAAATGATTATGAAACTTATATTCTTAATACATTATGATATGATTACATGTTTATGCTACCCATTTCATTTATTGGGGTATCATATTATTTTTAGTAATATTCTGGCACATGTATGTATTCTTTCAATATGAGATCAATGATTCCTATATACCCCTCCAACGCATTGGGAAAGAATAAATGTTTTATATTGTCAATGGTTACATGGGAGGGAGGCCCAAGAAAAATAACCAGTCGGTGCACTAGAGAACATCCTAAGACTTAAATAATAGTGCACATGAGAGGAATTCCCAATCCTGAAACAAGAGGGTATATTAGATGAAATTCCATGAACAAAACAATAGGTTGGATGAGATGGAATCCAAATCCTGGAGAAACTAAATAGGATATTAAGGAATGACTAACTTGTTTTAAAGTCCTTGGTTGGAATCCTTGACATACGGTTTATATTCTTATGTGTATTCCACAATAATAATTCTTAATCTTATATTATTCTTTCATGAATATTCTTCTTAACATCCACATGATTAATATATTATGATATTAAAATATTTATGCCATGAATAATGTTTATGTTTTTCGATATGTAGAGTATGATCATCTAATGATCATGAACATGTTCTCATACCCTTATTTTCATTATAGGCATACATATTTCCTTTATTTACCCTCACTGACTATTTGATCTCATCCCTTTCATGTGATTCCCTTCCCAAGGTTATCATGAAATGTTTTATTTATAAATACATAGGGTTATGATCATAGTGGGAAACATTGAATAAATTTTATTATGTTAGAATATTTTTGTTCGATGTTTATAGAGGCACTAAATGAATATGATATTTGGGAGTCTGTTTTTAAAATGTATTATGTAATCTGCAAAAGGGTTGTAATAATAGTATATAAATTGTGTGGTTATATGTAGTTAGTATCAGATAAAAGTAATAGTTCTCCTTTGGAATGTACAATGAGAAACCCATAGTGAGAACCAAATATAAATTTCGGCCGATAATTTTATAGATATGAAAATGTATTGGAAATTTTCAAGGAATTTTGCTAAAGGATAGAGTGAGTGGTTTCATATCAATTATTCATGGTCTTGAAACTACGTGTCGATGTGGCTCTATCATATATTTATCATGTGGTGAAAACTCTTATAAGATGTTTCAGGACTATGTTAGGATAATATTGTACAGATAATTAGGATCTGCTGCACACCTGGTTAGACACTCCTATGGGATATGTTATGGAAATTTAGAAACTCTTCTGAACCATTAAGATGGATTTAAAGATAATTTGATAATGAATAACATAGGATGAAACTTTTGTGTCATAAATAAATGAATGTTTGATGATTTATAAATCCAATAAGTAATTATATTCATTATTGTGTGGTTTTCTTCTATGATATGTGTTTCTAACCCTCTACATTTAGGTTTTAGTCAATATAGTGAACCAGAAAGAACATGGTTAAAATTGAATGATTATTATTTGTTATGTGCGGAGATTATGAAAATCGATTTCCCTAGTTGAAATCTAATAATAAGAATAAAAAATGTGGTATTAGTATTGGGTATACATATGAAGATATAGAGACCAAAAACAACATTTGAAATATATGTGATGTTCTTCTAGTATTGTTTACATTAATAATAAGAAACCTGACTATATTGTGGTTAAAGAACCTTATGACCTGGTTCATATTTCATATTCTAGGAAAGATGTATTAAGGAATATGTTGATGAAGCCTGAGCAATTTTCTAAGAATAAAGTTAGATGAATAAAGTATTTATGTTTTGGATTCAAGGGATTTTGTTATAGTAATCATGAAATATATAATTATTTTTAGTATATTATTTCATTATCTAATGAAAAGGACTCTTTCAATAGTGGTTTAGACATAGGTATATGATTTAATGGAAAGGTGATTTTTTTATTAGGGGAAGGTAACCCTTAATTATTTCCTAATTCTGAGATAATGTTTTTTGGATAAATATATGATTGTTATGAATAAATAAGTTGGATGTTACAGATTTACCTAGAAACGATTATTAAATAAGTCTTAAATGTTTTCACAAATGAATTTTAAAACTTATTGGATTTAAATAATATTTCAAGTAATCATTGGAATAATTAAGCAAGCATGTTTTGTAAAATTATTAATGTTAGTTTTGGTTATTACCATGTTTCAAGAGAATATATAATAATGGTATTTACATTATTAGAATGTTACAACTATGAACTACATTGTGATATATGGGTAATCCCTATTATTTTAATTTAGTGATATTATTTCAATTGTTTTGGATTTTCCTCATTTAGAATGGTTATAAGGTTATCCATTTATGGGATGTGTAACTTAAACATTAGATAAATTTGGTGATATTAATGTATTATCTCACCACATTAGGATTCATGAATATTGAAAACATATTAAAGTAGTTTTTTTGTTGATGGTAACTGAATAGAGATGGGATGAATTAACAAGGATATCATGACCAGTTAGCGCTTCAAAAATAAAAAATAATATTCCTTTTTGGACAAAGAGTTGTACTATATCTAGTAATAAAAATGGGTGTGATTCTCCTAAAATCATTATTGTATATATTTTCATGAATATTCATTTTATTTGGGGAAAAAGTCTATAAATAAATGTTAATCCTGGTAACATTATTTCTAATGGATCAAACGGATCGTCTGATAATCGATGATTGATGGATTTGTAATGTTTAATTTTCTCCTGAGAATATTATATCTCACTTTCCATTAGAACATCATAGTTTTACTTCCCATCCATTTTTTTGTTTTCACTTCCCACCTCAGTTTTCTTATGTAGGAATCCTGTTATAAGCAACATTGGATAATAATTATTGATTTAGATTTCTTTTATTATAGATGTTTTAGTATTCATTTTTATGATGAGGTTTTCTAAGAAAATAACTATCAAGTATCTGAAATTTGATAACCGAGTTGATTTTTGAGGGAGTAATTTATTCTAAGAGGGTGATAATGTAACACACTAAGATTTTCTGAAATATTTTCTTTCGAATTAATTTAATAATTCTGATATTTTTCATTTCACATAACACTAAAAATAGTTTATTTTATATTATACAACTATTTTTGTTTTTCATCATATGAAACAAAAAGTTAACCACGCACTAAATGCAACATATATTTTATCTTAATCTACATGGAACATTGATGTTAGCTTACTTTACATGAATGAATGACATTCCTTGTTGTCTTGCATAACACGAAAGAAAGTGTGTTACAGAATAATAATTCATTATTAAATTATTATTATTTAATAGGATATAACTTGTCTATTATATTTAATATTATTGGATTTACTAATATATGAATATATATAGTTTAATTCATTGGATAAAAATTAATTTTAAAGGAATATATAATCTAAATGAATATAAAGGGACTGATTTCCAAAACGTCTATTTTCTTGTAAAAATGGTGATTTATATTAAAATTTTCATATAATAACTAATATAGAAGGATATTAATAAAAGTTATCTTTTATATATTCAATAAAATATTTTTGATAATCACCCAATAGATATTATTAATAGAAGATAAGAAAAAACAAAAATTGTATGCTTAAAACCGAATATTTTTTTAAAGGTAGTTTTACCACCATTTATTGGTGAACCCATTTTAAATCCAATTTTTGGAAATTTTATAGATTTAATATTTCAAAATAAATATCATGGATTAAATATAACCATAAAATATATGATAGGATAATTTTTAGGTATTTTTATATTTGATTTCAATTTTTAAAGAATAGTTAAAAATGCTGAATTTTAATTCAAAACTACTTTTTCATCTTGCCTATTTATAAGGACAAATTATACATTAAAATTGTTAAAATATTAATTAGATAATAATTTTGTAAATTAATATTATTTAGGTCATTAGAATAATTTAAATATGAAATTCTGTATAAAACATATCAAACCTTTGGATGTTTTTAGTTTAAAAACACATATCGTCATCCTGT
Source organism: Viscum album (assembly GCA_963277665.1). NCBI lineage: Eukaryota > Viridiplantae > Streptophyta > Magnoliopsida > Santalales > Viscaceae > Viscum > Viscum album. The sequence goes on from OY728163.1 coordinate 1,756,724,226, forward strand.
TAGTGATGTTATTTTAAAATTAATTTCGGAAAAATTTAGGATTATATTTTGAAATATTGATTAAATATTAATAATAATAATAATTTATAATGTATAATATGTTCAAATTTTTTTGGACCAAAAATATTAGTAAAATTGATTAATGAAATTACAATAATTAAGAGAAAATTTAGGTTAACAAACTCCTATAACAAATATTTAAGACCCAAAATCATCTATTAACTTTTACAAGATGAATTTTATAGAAATTAATCATCTACTAACATTCCATCATTTAGTTGGATTTGTTTCATAAAATTTTGATTTGTAAAAATGTGTGTATAACAAACTAGTTTTAAAATATGCCTTCTATGACCTTTCCCTACCATATAAAAAGCCACCACTTATCTATCTGGATCATACATATCAAACCAATTAGTTTAATCCATGATCCAAAAAATACACTCCGAAAAATCTATATCTTCCTCCTAGATGACTATCCTTTGGAATAATTAAATCCAATGAATCCTTTTGGCACAAACTAAAGGGAGTTACCTGATAAAGTGGTTACATCTTCTCTCAAGCTCCATTATTTCTTTTTCATTATCCACCATATCCACCATCTTTATTCAATACATTTATAACAACAAATATATATTCAATAAACTAATATTTTTTATGAAAAGGTTTAGACCAACACTAACACACACATCCATCTAATGGGTAATGAACAAACTGTTTATGTGTACAGAGAACTACTGCCTCAAAAAATGATTGTTGTTCATTTTTCCTTATCGCCAAGAATGGTTAAAATTATAATGGAAAATATATTATTATATTTAATATATTATATTTATTATGTATTTAAAATTTTTTATTAATTTTAAAACACATATTATAATTAATTTCCATTTGTTGGGAATAGGATAATTTCATTTCATGAAGTATGGACTACCACCCCCTCAAAGCAATGTGATTCCTTCACCCACTACATAAAATTCATTAATATTGGGATTAGTCAAGTTATATTATATAAAAATGATAATTTAATAATTTTATATACATATATATATATATTATGTAAATTATTTCTTTCATTATGATAATAAAAGAAAAAATAGAATCTATCCGTATGTATGACTCAAAGTCTCCATAAACGTTGTATTCCATATCATACTCCTATATTATATTGCTTATTATTATACAAATATGAAAAATATAAAGGATATTTATATCATTTTTACACTCTTTATGTCATGATATATCTATAAAGACCAAATATATAACAAATTAAGATAGAAGCAAAAAAACAAAGAGAATATTACGTAATGCACAACCTAAACATGGATTTGATAACAAGAGGGTAATATAAAATCATAATAAAACCATATACAATATTATATATAAGAATATGATTATGAGATACATTTATAACAAATTTATCTTTATTATATAGGAGGTATGATTGAGTATAATGAGAGTCAAGACACAAGGTAAGGAGGTTTCCTTAAACTTTTTATTTATTTGAGACACATGCTTTATTCACCACAAATTCTTTTTGTTTGATGTGTATAATTCCCATGGATGAATTATATTATTCATATAATTAAACTTATGTTTATTTAGTTATCCATTTTATTATATTTCTTCAATGTGGTTTATGTTTCGAATGTTACCAAATCAATAATGTTATATTGTCTCAATTTTTGTTCTATATGACACATGGCATATTATGCACCAATATTTTTCCAAGTTGTTTATATACTAAAATAGAAATTTTATATAACTAATTTGATTATTTTAATTATATTTTAATATTAATGTAATTTTATTTTCATAAATAGGGAGTATGGTTTAATGTCACCAAGTGGTAGAAGTTTTTTTGATACTATTTCATTTCTTTTCGAGATTGTTTATGATTATGTTTCCTCAAAATGAATATTATTATTAATATCACAAGATCACTAAGGAATTTTCTTCTCCTATGGTTATTAATTATATATTAATGTACTGGTACCAATTTTCTACTCTTTGTGGCGTAATAATGTTAAAAAATTGTCTTTAATAAAGCCAAACATTACCCTCTCTTCCATCAGAAATCTATATTCCGTACAAACCATGATTTATAAAAAGGTTTTCTAAGAATATTATACTATTACCCAGTAATATTTAAAAATAATTTTTACCTTTTTTTATTTTACCAATGTTTTCAAATGAATATTCTCATTTCCATCTAAAGAAGGTATTTTTCTAACCTTTTCACAGTAAACAGATAATGGTCTTTTACCTTATATGACATGAATGGACATACCAGTTGTAATTTCTATAAATATTCCTTTACATGTTTAAAATAATAAATTTCAAGAAAGTGTTTTTAAATTTATTTTAATGAACTTTTTTTCAAAATGTTTTCAATATTATATTATATGTTTTCAATGAAATTTTTTTAGAAAAAATTTCAAGTTACATTAATATGGTTTCAATGGAAAATGTTTTTAAAATGATTTCATGCATATTTTATAAGTTTTCAATGTATTTCAAAAGATTTGGTTTACAAAAAAAATCAAGATCCTTTATATTTTTTCAACGAAAATGGTGTTCAAAATGTTCTCAAGATCATTTTATATGTTTCCCAGGAAAATAGTTATCAAAATGATTTAGAACACTCTTTATATGATTTTAAAGAAAACGCATTCCAAATGGTTTTGAAACATTCTTTATAATAATTAAATTTTATTTTCAAAAAAATTCAATGGGTTTTTAGGTTTTATATATTCTTTTTTGAAATAATAAATTCTATCTTTCACAAGAAATGTTTTCATAATTACATTAAAAGTTATTATACATATTATATGACATATATTAATGTTACTAATTCAATTATAGAAAATGAATCAAATGCTCAATTAATATTCATTGTTGAAGAGTTTATGTTTTTATGGAATATTTATTATAAAACTTGTTTCTCTTCCATGGTTTCGATGCTTTTGAAACCATATTCTTTTCATAGGTTATTTTTTTTAAGGAAAAATTATGAAACCTATATTATTTGTAGGTAATGATATGATTACATGTTTTTTATACCCATTTAGTTTCATGTGTTATATTATATGTTTTATTGATCATGTGGCACATGTATGAATTATTTCATTATGAGATGGGTGGGACCTATATCTCCCTTCAATGAATTTGTTAGTGATAAATGCTTATTAGATCAAGGTGTACATGATATGGAATCCCAATCCTAAAATAAGAGTGTACACAAGATGGAGTCCCAATTATGAAGTAGGTACAATTGTGATTAACCCATGCCTAACTTGTTATAAAGGCCTTGGTAGGCCTCCTTGACTTATGGTTTTAAATTTCTTTTGTGTTTTCGACAATTAGATTTCTTATTAATATATAATGCTTTCATGGATCAAGTTATTTACTTACTTATTATTATGGTCTTATGATCTCTAAATATGTATTCTAGAATTCGTGATTTCGTATTTTGATATGTATGGTATGATATTCTAATAATCATGATCTGGTTCTAATATTACTTATGTTCATGATATGATTAAAAATTTCCTTTATTTACCCTTAATGAGGATTTGAGCTCACCCCATTCATGTGTTTTCCATTCCCAGGTTATGATGAAACATGTTTAGGTATAAATACAATGGGGGAATATATTTCTGGGAAACATTAATGATATTTCAATGACTTATAATATTTTCATTCCATGTTTCAAAAGGTATGAAACTTATATGATCATTGTTTGTCTATTTGTGTAATGTTTTCCTTTATTCTAAAAACATTATGTAATACTAATGTATGAAAGGAGAGGGTCGCTATTGTCAAGATGACTAAAGTTAGATAAATATATATCAAGCTCTCTGTTTACATAAGTCTTGGAATTTCTATTTTCCCACATAGTTGGATTTAATGATCCTTAAACAAATGAAATAGATTTTTAGATACCTCTTGTGACATATTAATTTTTTAACGTAACTACAAATTATCAAATTTCTCTAAAATATATCATGATTTAATCTAAACTCTTCTAATATGATTCAAAAGAACTTTAGAACCTCCAATTTTTTGGAGTTATCATCCCAAAAATGAATCAAAATATATCACCCAATTCTGAACATGATATCTGGGTTTGTACAAAAAGAATACACGAGAATAAAATCCACTTAGAACTTATCAATGAATTATTTTCCTGATGAATATCACCTTCAAGAGGAACATTATCAACTCAAAAAGATATTCATATTTTAAATAGTTTTTTGTCAGTTATCCCAAACTAAATGAGTTAATGAATTAAAAATTAAATATAGAATAGGTTGATGTATTAATATTATAAAGGATGTTATAAATTGCGAATTAGGTAAATGTTGTTTTTAAAAGTGAATAATAGTTATTTAAATTGATTTCCATATATTAAAAATTAATCTCTAAAATATTTCATTGAATATTTAATGTAATATAGATGGTAAATAGTGAATATTTGAATTCATTGGAATATGAATGAACAAAGAGGTTGATTTTGGTTTTTGGTTTTTTGGTTGTGGTGTGGTCAGTTTATGTCATGATTAGTTTTGTCAATAGATTTTGGTGTTTGATATGGGGATGAAGTTACCACTATAGTTAGTTGAAAATAAATTCTTCCATCTTTTGATTTGATACTTCTATAGGGAATTAATGGGTTACTATATCCTATGTATTTTATTTTTTTATTACTCACCACTACCCAAGTCGAGTAAATATACTGAAGACCATTTGACGACATGGGTTCTAGGCTTTTTCCCTATCACCTTGATTGTAGAGGTAATAAAATTTTATCACCACCCTCTTCTCCACTATATCTTCTACATGTCGTATAGGTAGTAATGTCCAGAGGATTGACTCATAAGTTATGATAGAAAGAGGATAGAGTTCCTATGATGTAGTTATAGTGTAATGAACTATGGGGGCTGTACATTATAGGAGGAGGGAATGAGATAAATGTACTTCATGTTAACATTAAAAAAATTAAGGATGGGTTGTGATGTTTTGATATGGTTATATGGTATATTACTATGGTATATGGTATGATGTGGATCTGTGGTATTTTATGATGATGATGATTATAATAATGATGATGATGTGGAAATGTCCATGATATGAAATTTTTTATAAAAATATGTTGGAATTTAAGGAATTGTGATTCTACAACGTATGTTATTAATGAGTAAAAGTGACTAAAATAAAAGGGATGTGGTATCAATGTAGATTCAAGATATAATACTTTTATTCATGGTTTTTCTACATGGTATTGGTATTAGGTGATTAATCAATGGTAATGATTAAAGGTAGTTATCATATCATATATGATGATTTGGTTTGACTTTTTTATCCTGTGAGGCATTAGTATGATTCCTCTACATTTTCAATAGAGATTTGTGGGAGGATCCCATGGATTATAATTGGATCCTCACAAACATATTGATAAAAATATATATCATTTATTGGAGGTTAACAATGATTGGGTTGGTCTGTACTAGATTATAGTGACCATCAGTGTTTGTGGAGTCTCTGAATTTTTTGTTACATTTTTGGTATTTTAGTACTGAAATAAATTTAATATGTGGGGAATTTACATTAATTTTGGATGTTGTATCACCTGATACCATATATATCTAAAAATTGTTCATTATTTTGTTACATGGATTTATGAGGTTAATGAGGTGGTCAAGGAATTTAAGACATATATATTACATAATTTTAGAGGAATATTAAATAATATATTAGATAAATACGCACATAAGGGTAACAATGGTTTGGTGTCTCTAGTGAGTATATACATAATGATCTTATTTCATGAACGATCTTCATAATATACCATAATGCTCATCATTTATAGTAAACTTCCTTGACATAACCTAAATAAAACCATTTTTCATAGCATAAGAAAAGGAAACATAATAAAGTGTGATATTGGTTCTTAGTATTGGTAAATATATGATATATCAATTAATGATCATAAGATCCAATAAGATAATAATAAGTATATGAGAAAATGATTATAACTTATAATAATTTTACCTAATCAGTCATGGATAATTGATCATAAATCATCGAAAAAGGCTTCGTCAAAAGAAGTGTCATAATTCACTAGTTTGATAAATTACCAATAATCGATAAAGATCAATGAGAACATATCATAATTATATATGATAATATTTTGGAATAATTAAAAATAATATAAAATCATTACCTCATTCGATATCCACAACCAATGTTATCATAGTGGATTGGTTTCACTCTACATTCAATCATTTCATTCACCAACATTTACTCACATGACTATATTATTGATCATGTTCTTTTACTGAACAGAGTTCACTACAAATTTTTTCTTTAATATCTCGTGAGATATCTATAATTACCCAATTAATTAGAGGTATATATAAATTCAAGACCATTTATAAAATAATTTAAACCAAAAATATGTGTTTCACATAATCATAACTCGTTAGTCACATCATTATATTATAACCAATGGAAATGAAACCAGTTTCATAAATATTTCATTATTTCCTTATAGAATAATATGTCGAAAATAAATGGAATTCATAAATGTCTCATCATAACATAATTTACCCATTGGATATAAAAAGGATTCATAGAATAATCCTTATACCACAATAACCATAATCCATCGGGAGAAATAATATTGACTGTATCTTAAGATCATATCCCTAGTGAAACATAACATTCATCTGGAAAAATACATTTTAAATAAACTTCAAATTTTTCTTTTAAAACATGATAATAATATAATATTATTGTAATAGTATTTAAACATAAATTTAGCATAATATTGAGAAGATTATTTTCAGTAAATATAAAAAAGAGAACATGTAGAAGAATCTATAAATAAATGAATGTTCATGATGGTTGGAAAATAAATTCATACCTTATATGTTGAAAGATAATATTATTATCAAATATTTAAAAATGCCCAAAATAATCATTTTCATAAAATGTTTATTTCAAAATATTTATTTGAAAACCTTCTAAATAGTGTAAATGGTATTGAAAATGACTATTTTAAAACCTTTAATGTATATTAAATAACATATGTAAAAACATTTTTATGTGAATGAACATAGTCAGAAATGGTCACCAGCCAATGAAGAAAAAAGGAAGGATTTTAATTAAAGACCAATGTTTTGATAATTTTAAGTATAAAAGAGAGAAAAATTGTATTAATACATAAAAATTATATGAATTATCAACGGAGAATATTATATATGTTATCAATGTATATTATAGATATAATATCCCTAAATTAAAGTTTATTATAGAAAATCCATAAATGAAATGTGATCCTTAGATAAAACATTACATTAAAAACAATATTTATTCGTACATGTTAAAATTTATTTTATTATAATTATAGATTTATTATTAATTTATTCAATAACCATATTCATATATATATATTTATATATTACATTTTATAATTCTATTATAATTTTAAATTATCCTTTTATTAACAGTTACTTCATTTTAATGAACATTTTGGTTAAATTTTTTCTTTTGCAAACATTTTTTGATTAGATGGATCTTTTACATACACCATGGTAATGGTTTCATCGTTCAAATAATTATAAAAATGATATTAAATTCATATTTATTAATCAAATGATCTTTTATAATTATTCATATAAATCATTCATTTTAAATTAATTAGATCACTTTTTGGGGAATATAGTCCTTACATATGCGTAAGTGATTCTTGGTCATTTGATGGAATGAAAAAATAAATATAATTAATTATTCACTTTTATATAAGAATTATTATCTCATTAATATCATATATATAGAATAAATATTCCCTTTATATAATACATGTAAAATGAAAATGAAAATGAATTATATCACTTTAGGGATGAGATAGCCCACACATATGATGATCAATATTATTATTTTAAAAAATGGGAAGGTAATATGTTAGAAAAGATAATATAATTATAGAATCATAATTATATTCTAAAAAATAATATATAAATATTAAACACATAATTATATCCAACTGTGAATTATGGTGAACTAAAATGAAATACATCGCTTCGTGGGGTGGTAGTTTCCACCTACAAGAAAATGAAACTTTTGTTTCCCATTTTATAATGAAGATGATGAATAAGAATTTAAAAATGATAATAATAATAATATATAAATATATGGGAGATAAACTTTTAACTATATCATCATGGTTATAATATAATATTCATTTTTATAGGAAGAAATAAATGTAAAACTTTTGATTTACAGATACACCACTTTTTTTGGAAAACCTCCTTTGGCATACCACCTAAGCCTCCAATTATTGGTATTTTCATCAATACATGACTTCTAGATCAAGGGGAGATATTTTTAGAATGGATTTGATTGTGAATTATCAAATAGAGTATGATTATAATGTTTTACTAGGATAGGGGAGGCATTTTTCTCTTTTAAGGGAGGAGCAGATACACTTGATTTTTTTGAAATTTTAAAATATATTAATATATAACTCAATATGTGTTTATAAAATTAATAAAATTGTAGAAGGGTGAAAAATATATGATATAAATATTGAGATACAATAGGATTTAATTTTTTTAAAAAAAAAATTTATATCCCCTAATTTTTTAGATTAACACCTCCCCCCAAAATTCGTTTCACATTTACTGTAGTAATAAATTTTAACGTTGATTATTATTCATAATTACCAAAAAATCCAAGTGAAATGATTAAAAATAAAGAAAATATTATTCCAATTATTTACTAATTTTTTTTCCAAATATATTTTGGAAAGTGTACTATTTAAATTAAAACACAATCCCACAAAACACAATGAAAATTTGATTTTAGAAAAAATAGACATTCATCCAAAAAATGAACTTCTAGAAAAATCATGTATAATGATAATTACCACGTAATTAATAAGAATATATATAATTAATTAATAAATATGTTCCTCTATAATCAAATAAAGTACCAAATGTGACTTTTATATTACATTATTTAATGGCAAAATGGCAGCTTTAGAGAAATCGGTTTTTTTTCACTATTCGCTTCAAAATAAATATTTTCAGAAAAATCCATAAATATCAATATCATATAATATTGACATTATAATTTGAAAATTGATATTAATTTTAATATTTTTTTCTAAAAGTGGTACAAATTATTATTATTTCTATTTATAAAATTCAATAAAAATCATTTTTGAAGAAAATATATTTTTGAAGCATAAAATGACTTTACTGGCTATTTTGTACCTATGTATTAAAAATTAAAATTTATATACATTTTTTATAACGTTTAATATAATATACATACCTACCATTTCAATTCCCATGTTATATGTTTATACAATATCATAGTACATTTATACTTGGGGTTTAATATAAATTATTTTATTGAATAATTAAATTTAATTTCAATTGAATATATATACATATATATAAGGGTGTTACATTATACACCCTAAAAATGATTTTTCACTTCAAAATTGAATAGAAATAATATAATTTTACTGTATATATCTAATTCATCACATCATCAAATTCAAAAGTTTCTTCATCAAATTGATGTTTTATCCAACAAACATTATCCAGGTCAGTTGTCTTCATCCATAGTACATTGTCTCATAAATAAAGAATATTTATTGGTTTTCCTCCAAAGAGATATCATGGTTTAGTTTTAGGAACAAATATTTTAGTAAATATGAATGATTAGTATTGTTTTTCCTCAATAGATATATAGGGAATATATCATGACTTTAAAATAGATTTAGTGGATGTGCGCGCGATAAGAAACCATCCCAATACAGTTTTGAATATCAAAGATGTTGAAATATCTAGGGTTCAAAATTCTATTATTTCTAAATAACATTAAATTATTCCAAGGAGAATATTTTAGCTATACCTTCTCAAAAATATAAATCTCTCTATCTCACAAATTTTTTAATGTAAAACATTTCTATTGACTCTAAGGTTCCATGAGTTTCTACTGAGTAACTCAAACCCACTCTATAATTTACAAAGTAGATAATTTGAAAATAAATTTATTTCTCCAACTTCATCCCATAATTTTTTATTTATAAACATCATAATACATAGGGATTCATTAGGATCCATCTAAATGATTTATTTGAATTCTATTACTCTTAGAAAATTCTAAAAAATTATTTTATTGATCCTAACCACTTCTTAAATCTTCAAAATAGGATATCATTGGGTCCCCTAAGGTATAAATTGTACTCATAGAATGAACATATATTAGATATTGATATGAACTTCAAAATTTAAATTTCTTATTCAAATCAGATTTATGAATTATCAAGAACATTGGGATAAATAATGGATTATGATTAGATACAATAGAACAAGGTACTCTATGAAACCAAGTCATATCCTTGTGTTATATCCAATAATTATGGTCAAGAGATAAATATTATCATATTTCAATGAAATGTTTATTATTCCTATGTCGGTCAACCAAAAACCATATGGAATCGTTCCACCAAGATTTTTAGTGGATTCTAATGATGAAATATAGATAATGTTTTCCCATTTATACTCTAGTACGGGTAATGGTTATAATATAACATTATAATTTTATCACTCACAGTTAACAAGTTGACATATCATGTGCTATGATAAAAAATCATTAATAACCCTTTTAATGTTATACCACTAGAAATACGCATTCACATATCTATATATTTTGGTACATCAATGATGAAAAGTAAATGATGAACTAAAAACTTCGTGCAATAGATCTCTTTTTATGTTTGTTATTGACAGGACAGATACACAGCTCTAGAACATTATCATTTCATCATAATCATTGTTGAAATCAGGAACATTTCCCAATATCATCTAATGTTCCATTTACTCCTTTTACACTTCTCTAATTATCATATGGATGGATTGTTGAACATTCATCTAAGAAAGATATTATCTATCCCATTTCATAATAATTTCACGAACCATCATATTAATATCTATAAATATTTTATCTCTTTCAATACACATAATGGAAAAACTAGATTGGTCTTTCAAAATCAATGATTCAACAAACATTCTCATATTTGTAGGGTAATATAGTATTTTATAGTCATAATCATTAATAAACTCTTATCATATGATTTGGAATATAATAAAATATTTATGTGTGAGTATACACATTTTTATTTTATGATCAGTATGTATATCAAAAAATTTACCATAAAGTTAATTCCTCCATATAAGCATTGAATAAATTACTACTTCCAATTCCAAAGAATGAGTTTGGTAAATTTTATTGACAATTTTCAGTTATCATATTTCATAATCAGTCACCTAATCATTCTACATGAGGAATCATCTAAACCACTTAATCACTGAATCAATATAAATCAAAAACACTTATCCAAAATATGGTAGTGTAAGCACATATTTTCTAACCAATATTCTTCTCAGTGGCTTAATCTTTTCATCATATATATCAATACAAAAGAACATTCATACCTTCTAAGTGAAATTTTTTATTGGATTATAAAACCATGACAAATTCCATATAATATTACATTCATATCTAGCTAACCCAAGAAAACATTAGATCTATATTTTTTTGTTGGTCTCACCCATTATTAAGAACTCACATAATTTAATAGTATATTTATATACACTATATTGAGATTATATTACCCTATAATTATTATTATTGAAACATAAATTTAAAATTTTCTAATTTGTCATACAGATACACTTTATTAAGGATCTTCAACACAATATTTAAATGACTTCCATGTTCTTCCATACTCATGGAATATATAAGACTATCATCAATAATGACTACCAAAAGCTCAATGAGTTAATCAATAATGTTTATATTCATTAATTCCTTTATGAAAATTAGAAAATTGGTATGTACATATAACATCACTATAAATTCATAATGAATATACAATGTATAGAAGGTTTTATTCTTTATATCCTCATTTTGATTGTTATAAATGGTATTCAAAATGAAGTAAAATCCTAGAAATGTATAGATCTAGAAATAGTTGAGAAAAAAAGTCATAAGTATACGGTATAAGATATGTGTTCATGATAGACATCTTGTTCGTTTCTTGAAAATTAAAGAAAATGTGCATTGGGAAATTATTTTTATTACCAATGTAAAAAGAGGCACCACATGGTGATGTAAATGGGTGAATGAATCCCTTATCCAGAATTTTTTTAGTTTTTCCCTAAGAATAACTTTATCGTTTATTGAGAACAAAACAAGAATGGAATGTATAGGGAGAATACACAAGGGGATACACTATTACGAACACTAGAAAAACCTACCGAAACAAACAGAAACACAAACCATAAAAAACACATCATGCTAGAAGAAAATATCCATAGTACACTCTGATGGAGGATGATCAATGATGATGAATTCATTGATAGAGCTCTAGAATGAGGAACCATATGACCACCGATCCTCTATGGATGATACAACCAACCCTAATAAAACCCTAAAAGTGTGACCATCACTAAATCCACCAACACCATCCAAAGAATATGGAATGATTTAAAACCAAAAAAATTTGGGTCATGCATATAGGATAATGAAAAACTGGGAGAGGAAACAAAGAAAATGTAGACCAATATAGGCACAGAAAACTCATCATAGGTTGGAACCACAGACTGATCCAATGTTGAACCAGCATCATCTATTTTTTAACCCAAAATAATTATGTATTAAAGCTATAATTAAACACTAAGCGTTGATCCTGGGAATTATAGGACACCGACTCGGCATAGAATCTGAAGGAGAATAGACAAAAACACATTAGATTGGATCTAAACCAATTCTGTCTGGGGTGGATGATCATGAAACAAGGAACTACGAGGGTGAAAAATGATCTATAAGTAATACTAGGTATATATTCAGGAAATACATCATAATAATCTAGAATAGTAGACATATCAATGATTTTTTATTTTTGAAAACCCATATGAGATAAATGTACCACATGAATAGGTGGTATGACCTATATAAGAGATGTAACATCCATTGGATGTTCATATTCAATCTCACACTAACAGATGATCACAGGTTGATTTGATATATGATATTTATCTGTACAAGAAATTTAAAAAGATCTATATGCGGTGATCAAATAAATCATCAATATCTCATTCAGTTTCACAATATATGAATATTAATATTTTCATATGTATCATTCATATAAATTTTAACATGACATCACTATATTTGGAGAGGTGGATAAGTGTATCATAACCATCAAAATCCAGTTCAATGATTGGCAGAGAATTGGTCCTTCCTTCGTATAATTTCCCCCTCTGATTTAGGCATTGAATCAAATAATTCCCAATTTTCCCACTTATGAGAAATTGAACTATACATGATACATTATGATGTAATTTGTTTCCCTCCATAGAAATATTCAATACCACTAGAAATTTCATATTATATTCCCCTATTTTCCAAATATAAAACATCTTATCATTCATTTAAGATTTTTTTGTTGATCATTCACACATTTTCAACACTTAATAAGTTTAATCATCCTTCCCCAATGATCATCATCCATTTAACTCTCATGAAACTACATTTTCACTAATAAGGTACATTATTATACTCTCCCATTCCGAAGTTATTAATAATATAATGAGATATTTAGGAATCCATAATAAAAAAATCATATTTTATATCCCATTTCATTTGGAAACTCATGGGGATAATAATTTCATTATCTATCCATTCATCATTAACATGAGTCATACTTATTCCAAACATTGACTAAAATAAAAAACACTGTGTGAGAAATAATTTTCATTGTGAATAATAATGAAATCATGAAAAATAATTCTTATGATATCAATATCATGACACATTTTTCTCAATCTATGACAGGTTATGTATATCCATGTTCATTCATTCAAATCATTTACTAATATTTTTTTCATAATAGTTAGGAAATAAAATGGGAATTATTATAACAGTATACTCTCAGAGTATCCATCCTAGTATGGAGTCTTAGGCACACTCATCAGGGACTGATAAAGATTGACCTAATACCCACTTTCCCCTTTCATATTGGTTACCCCTAGGTGCTTATGTTCCTCAACTACATCTAGTTTCTAGTATTGAGACATAAATTTATTTTCTAAGGAAACCACACAATATCAACATTACCAATGCTTTATGATGTTATAATATACCATGAATTATCCATAAGGGTTTAAACAATGATCTATAATCATAATTACCATAATTAACTAATACCCAGTAACATCTAAGGCAATTTTATCATTTCATAAATAAAATTAAATAATTTTAGTCCAATGTTCATATCATTCTTGAGGACCTTAGATATTTTGTGTACTTTAGGACTAAATACTAAATCATATTATTTCGTTAATGGTCATGCAAATATCCCATGAATTCCAGCTAAAGTTGTAAACTTCATAGACATACCATAATTAAAACTATTATTCATAGATAGGGGATAGCTAACATTGTAATGGTTTTACTCAGATGATATGTAAGGGTAAAATGTGATATTAATTAATGATCATAAGTTAGAACAAGATAAGAATTACGGTGTGAGATCATGATTATAACTTATGATAATAATACCCAATTATCCAAATATAATTGATCATTAATCATAGAATAAATTTTTTTTCATATGAAAATAAATAATTCATAACTGCACATAATTATCATTAATCAAACATGAGCCAAGAAAATATATCATAACAATAAGACCTAATTTTTCGGAAAAATATTATGCACAGGAAATAGTTTTAATAATATAGGAACATTTCCAATACTATCATACAGTACTGGGTTCACTACCAATTCAATCATTTAATTATTCATGTTTCACACCAACTATTTTCATATTGATATATTCCATTACTTAAATAGGTTTATTCCCCATTTTAATCCTTATTTTGTCAGGATATTTCCACCATTTCCCAATTAATTGGAGGGATATAGATAAAAAAATATTTATTATATCATAACATAGTGAGAGGAATTGTTTTTCAAAAATATTTCATCTTTTCATCATGAAGAAATATTCTAAATGAAACAGTTTTCATAATGGTGTCATCATAACTTTATAAGTTTGTGGGAAAAATGGTTTTAATAAAACCATATTTAAAATAAAAGTTGTCAAAAACCATTAATAAAATTAATGTATAGAGTATCATAAGATAGTATCCATATGAAATAATTAAAACCAATAAATTATTTTTATATAGATAAAAACACCATTAAATTAACATTCAATCCTTTATTTCAAAACATGATAAAATATCTTTTTTATAACATTTTAACTGAAAATTTACAAAATCGTGAGAAAATTATTTTATTTTAAATTTACCTTATATATGTTTAATGGAATATTCAAAGAAAATAATGGTCCTAATAGTGATAAAAATCATTCTTAATATAAACATTTAAAGAGATCATTCTTTTTAAACATTTTTGAAATATAATAAACAATTTGTTTAGAAATGTTTTTTTACAAATATTTTTTAAAACCGTTGTAATTAAAATAAATGTTAATAAAATTAATATATTTATTCGTTTTATATATGTATAAAAACATCAATAAACTATTTTTAAAAGAATGTATATTGAATAAATTATCTTTTGACTAAAGTGGAAATACAAATGACTATTATTTAAAATAGTTTCACTGATAATTTTATGATACATTTTGAAGAAAATGGTACCAATACATAAACTTTCATTGAATATACAATAGATAAGAAAATATAAGAGGTTTGAAATATATTATTTTATAATTTACCCAAATAAAATTTTAAAAATAAAATTTCCAAAAGAAGTGATATTATAACAAAACTCTTACCTCAATAATTTTCGCCCTTTATCATGAAAACATATTCATATATAAAATAATATATATCATTACTATATAATTTTAAATTATCCTTTTTTTAATAATTTCATCTTTATAATGAATATTTGGTTTAAAACTTATTCATTTTCCTTACATGGTTCTTATTGATGGTTTAAGTACATACATGTCAGTCATGGTTTCATTGTTCTCAATATATGAATAATGAAATAGAAATCATTTTTATTCATAATATACATTTTTATTTGTTATTAATATTAATTGATGATGAATAATATGTTACGTCACTTCATTGGTATGTTGTTATATAAAATTTATATCCATTACATCAATCCTTATTACCAACCATGTAAATTAAAATTTTGAAACTACATACATTGTTTCATAGAAGTAGAAGTCTCTGTATATGCATGATTAATGTTATACTTATCCAATATATGGGAAGGTAATAAGGAGTATTTGATATCATAATTATATAAACATAATTATTTCATAAATATAAAATAAAAAAACTAAATAAGTCATTATAAGAAACCATGAATGTTGTTGATGGAAAATTGAACACACCACTTTGTGATGTAGTAATCTACATGTACACACCAATGATGCTTTCAAATCCCATTTGATAAATAATGTGATTAATAAACATGGTACAATAAATATAATAACATATCATAATTTGGTATATATTTTTGATATAATATCATAATGTTTAGCATATAATTTAAGGATTTATAATAATAAATAAAATGAAAACACTCTTTTAAGGGCTATACATCTTCTTTGGAAAACCTTCTTTTATTTACCCATTAAACCATATATTTTTTTTATTTTTATCATAATGAGAAACATAAATTATGGATTCAGATTTTAATAATGTATTTAGGTAGTAATTGGAAAATATATAAAGCACATGATGTGTGGGTAAGAGAGAATATGTGTTGTTCTTTTATATGTGTGGGAAACGACACACATTGATTTTTTCTAAAGATTAAAATATATTAATATCTTACTCAAGACATGAGGCTTCAATTTGGTCTATTATCTAGCAGATGAGGGGATATTATCAAAATATATAGATCTAATATGATTTAGGAAGGTTTTTATATAATTTTAGCACTATTCTTTTTTAACCCCCCAATTAATCCATTTTAAAATTTACTATAGTATGGAATTATTACATCAATAGAAATTAATAATGAAAAAAAAGATTCTATATTAAAAAAATTAAATATTATTATGAAAAATATAATTTAAATCATTTAAAATAAAATTTCTTTCAGTGAAATATTTATATTTAAAACCAAACATATAAAACATGTTGAAAACGATTTTAAGAGAAATTCATTTTTAAAACCACAAATGATATTGTAACAAAATCAAGTATAATTATAACTCCAATGTTATAAATTTGATTGTTTACAATATATTTATTTTAACATTAATTTTTAATAAAATTAAAAATATAACTAGGAATTAAAATTACTTTATTTATTATAGAAATGTGTGCTTTATAAAAAATGTACTATACACCATTCACTTAAAAATAGTTATTTTCAAACAAATCCTAGAAATTTACCTTAATCAAATACTAAAATGAGTATTTCAAAACTTTTATTCATATACTGAAATATAATTTGTAATAATGTTATAAATTAATTATTATATATATAGACTAAACTCAATTAGACCCATTTTTAAAAAAACGTATTTTTAAAGAATAAAATGACGTTACTAACGATTGATTACAAATTTTTAATTCATTAAGCATCAAAAATATTTTATATAATATGGATCTCCTATTCATAGTCACAATTCAAATGATTGATTTATAAAACTATATAGTGTCAGTGTTTATTTAGAAGTGTGGTTGCGTCTAGAAAAAGATGTCAAATACATCCGGAATATTTAAAAGGAATATAAATATATATATACAAAATAATATTGTCTTAAATGTACATCCTCCCATACATGATCTTTCATAACCTATGTTCTAGTTGTCAACGAGTGGAATATTAAAGTGGGGCCTTAAGAGTAACTCATATATACACTGTAAACCCTGAAGGGGATCTATTGTGGGAGGGTCATTATATAGTGGTATCAAAGCATTGGTTATGTGATATGATTGAGTTTAGAGTTAGGAATTGGTGAGGAATGAATGGTTTGGTAGAGAACTAGTGATATTCATGCCATCTTATGAAATTGAAATTGATATTAAGAAGTATATAGATGTTTACGGATCCATGTGATCTTATAAAAATAAAAAAATATTACTAAAAAACTATTTTTGATGATGTTTACTATTTGGTAGAGTCCTAGGTAAGGTTCATTCGTGAACACCATTTCACATTTGACCAATGTAGAGAGATTATAGTTAAATTATAATTATTCTAAATAAAACAATGTTCAATTAATTCCATGATATTATTTTTAGGATATTCTATGTTTGTTGTTTTAGAGGATTCTAGTTAATGTCATCCCTATGTGGCTTTGGTTCATGAGGAATAGAATGATGGTCTATTATACCATAGGAGTGTGTTCTGAAAAGAATTGTATAATTCTTATAGAAAATGTTGTATATATTTATCATTATATATTGGTGTAGTATTATGGGGATATATTATAACACAAGATATAATAGTGGAAAAAATAGATAGAGGTTTCAATTAGTTTGATATTTTCATAAACTTTTTTTGAATTCCATTGGATGGTCACTAAAAAATTAAAACTTCCCTTTAGAGATAGTTTCATTAGCATGGTGGTTGGGATTAGTTGGAGGAGACATAATATTATTTTGATAAATATTATGGTTATTAGTTCCAATTTTCAATGCTAAAGTAATAAAGGTAGATTTAATTTATTTATTTTATATAAGAGAAAATAGGTGTGTAAGATGTTGTTGTTGATTACATGATTCTTCTCCATTATTCCCAAAATATTTTACCAAATATGGAGTTTAGAGCATGGAATTTTGAGGAGTACTTATATGTGTTGATATAGTACTAGGTAACCATATTTATATTTTTGAATCATCTTTAGGTGTTTTAGAAAGATGGGATGATCTAGAATATTTATATGATCACAAGGTCTTATTGACTGGATAGTCATCAAAACGTTATAGGGAGTATCATTACTGATAAAGGCCCGTAGAAATTTTGTATGTTTCATCTTTGAATAATGGTGATTCTATGTTAGTAGTTTTCAACCAAATATAGAAATGATGAATGTTCATAGTCTTCTACTATAAGTACAATTACAATGGTTAGTGTGGGGTAGAAAATTTTATTTTGAATTTAGTTTTAGCTTTATATTTCCCTAATTTAATATATGTAAAAATACTTAGGGTAATAAGAATATTAATTGTAGAGAGGATATAGATTTTATATATGAAATACAAATGATATATCTCATCTTCAAGGATATAAGGCTGAACTTGATCATTGATTTTCAATTTTTAGATCATTTGAGGTAAAGGGTAGGGTGTGGTTAGATTTATTCCCTGAATTTTTTTGATTCCTTGTTCAATATAGATTATAAAAGGAACCATCTATCAATCATTAATATTATAATATGTTTTGTCTAATTTGGGATCTTCTCACTCAATGTATTTCAACCACCTTAGTCCAGGATTAGAAGATCTCAGTGTAGAAGCTTATTATTCTATTAATTAGTTCAACTAGAAGGCCACTATGTTTAAATTGATGTGTTCTAGTGAATTTTAATTATATTAGTGAATTGTGAAAAATATATTTATTTTTTATAGTACATAAAACCAATCAATTCATTTCATTACATGGATTGGTGGAATCATCTTTGTAACATAATTTATTGATTTGAGATAGATATTTTCTTCTTAGATGAAAAATGGGAGATTAAGGTGATTATTGGTGAGTGAGAGTATCAAGTGGATAAAAAATGTATTGTTTCATTTTGTTATTAGCTTTATGTGTTTATGTGGTTATCATTTGATATTTATGAAGAAAGGTTCTTTAAATATTCCAAGTATATTCCCAATTTAATTATTTAATATTTTTTAGTGATACACCCCTTAATGGTATATTTTGTTTAGGATATAGCTATAGTGTGGGATATATCAGATTCGGATGGAACCTTATATGATGGAACCCAATGAGTTGTAGCAGATGTGGATTCATTAAAAATCATCTTTCATTGTGTTTAACCATGGTGTAATTCCTATTTTTTACTATGAAGGATAATGGTAGTCTATGATAATGCATAGAATATTGTATTACATCAAGGTGACAGTGAAGATACTTTATCCCCTACCGAGTAATGATGATTGTTTTGATAAAATAAATGAGGATATTTTTTTTTTGAAATATTTATCTACATTATAGATATCATTTTATGATGGTGAAGAATGAGAATATATGAAATAATAAATTAAAGTTACATTTTGGGAAATTCATGTTTTTTGTTTTTCTGGTTGATTTCATGAATTCCCTTGTTATTTTAATGGGTTTAATGAAAATATATTTCCATAGGTTCATGAAATAGTTTGTGATAGTGTTCTTCATTTACATCAACATGTACTTCAGGTCACCTGAGGATCTTTCCATGAAACTAATATCATTTCAATACATTATTCAGTGAAATTTGATGTATGTGAATCTATCCATATGAATGTTTTGGAAATGATAGTTTTATAATTTTTAACCATTATAAATTATTCTTCAGTTTCATTTGCCTCGTCAGAGAGTAGTGATCTCATATAAGTCTCAAATGTTATAACCCCTTTATAGTAACAATACCACCTATAATATTTAGTTGGTATAGGTGGTTTTTTCTCAAATTGTTTGACTATATTACCTCTATTTTGATATCTTTTTTTTCTTCACTAATTACAATAGAATATCGTATATATTATCACAATTGGATTTGAATCTACTTTAGTTGTTGTATAATAGGTTATTACAATACTACAATTTAGAAATATAATATTCATCTGAGAATGGAAATATGATTGCTCATGCATTGAGAAAGAAGTCTGGTAGTTATTCTATTTATGAGTCTAAAAATGTATGGATAGAATTGTAGGAGCATAAATTGACATTTCTGAATATGGGGAAAGATATAAATAAAATTTTATTGTAATAGAGTACCCTGTAGTCATTCTTGTTATATCAAGATGGGGAATCCCACTAAAGTGATCTTGAGGAGGTGGATTGGTGTGATAATGTCATATATAGAAATAATCCAAAGGGGTTTTCATTGGAGGATAAATATTGACTTCAATTTTATTAGATGTTTATTTTTCGATCTATTGGGTTTGAGATGGTTATATGTGAGTTTCAAGGATCACATTGGGAAATATATCTTGGGATTTCTAAGATGGATCACACCTTAACATGACATTTAAGATAGCCAATAATGAAGAGTACATTCACTAGGTTTGTGTATTAGTTATTGTCATTTCAATTGTTGATGTTCATGCATCATGTTCCACATTGTTTTCTTTTTCCATTTTTTTTCATAATATAAATTTAGGGGACATAATGATGGATTTCATTATAGTTTTTTTCCATTAAAATGGAGGATATTACTGTACTTAAAAAATTATGGATCTAGTGATGAATTCATTTAATCTCATGGTTATTAAGTTTTGAATATTGATGGATATTATATGAAACTGATATATGAAGGTGATTGTCTTTATTTATGGGGTCATGAGGATGAGAATATGTGATCATGTCACTCAACATTACATAAAAGTGTGGTGGGATCATCATTGTGATTTTGGATCTGATTTGTACCTATGAACTATGTTTCATCATTAAATCGATGGTAAAATAGGGGAAACAATAAAAAATGATGAAAGATATGTTGCATAGATTTTTTATGGATTTTTAATTTTCATGGGAGAAATACATACACCTAGTTGATTGTGCCTAATATAATTGATATAATTCGTCAATTGGAAAGGATCTATTCAGATAATTTTATATGAATCATTGATTATGTTAATTTTGTGGGACAATGATTGCGGATACAATGATCATTTGACTAGTTTTTTTATAGAGTATGATATATAATATTAAAATGAATCATGAGTTGATGAGTGGTACCAAAATTCATTATAGGTATTATTTAATTTTGAGGTGGAGGCTAATGAAGATTGAGGATAGTGATCTTGTGTACATTGATATTTCATCTGATTGTGGGTAGTGGAGGTTTGATCAATATCTTAATCTATCTTCTTGGTTCATACTAACAATCATGGTATTGAGACACATCGATGTGGTGATACATTAGAAGGTTCAAACTATAATGATGGATTAAATATGTGATGTTTTTAATATCTTCCAGTTTCATTGGTGTCTTCATGATGATTCCCATATCACTTTTTTGGGTTTTTTGGATATTGAGGTGGATGTGAGATCCCTAATGTTTCCTTTTGATATTCAATATTAGTGAGAGAGACTATTCTATGGTCATTTCATTCCCATGAATTGGGAAAAGTAATGACACGGTGGCATGTAGGAGTTTATATTGATGTTCGATTCAAATATAAATTCTTAATATAATGAGTTCTTTTAAACCCTTCTTTTTTAACTTGATATTGACATGAATTATTAAATTATACTATGATTGATGTTTTTTATTCTATATTTATTGATTTTATTACATTGATGAAGAGATTCTTGTTTTAAAGGTATTATATTGGGTTTTTTCAATTTGTGGTATATTCATCTTCTTTTCGAGTTTGGTTTTAATTCTTGATGAGGGAAATATTTTGGGAGATATGTAATTTAATATCATTGACCTTCCTTACCTGGTATTTTTTTTTTCAAGAGTCATGGAGGTCTTGGAAAAAAATTTAGCAGTGTATATGAGATCCATAATTTATTTTTAAACATTCATAATGGATCAGACCATTAGCATTTGAAATTATGACACAGTTAGTTCAATAGAGAAGTAATATTATTAAGAAGCTCTTTTTTGTGTTGTGATGGATGAGGTTATAGTATTAGTATATACATTATAGTTTAGAGAATAAGAGATGCATTTTCATTATTTTTTAACAAATGTGAGGGGATCTAGTTTCACCAACATCATTTAGTTTGTGGTTTAGTGAGTCCTAGGGTATTTTAGGGAATTTTTATGAGGGATTCACCATGCTGTGAATAAATATTTTCCCATGGAATACATGGAGGTTTATTTTCATGTTTCTGCATTTTTTAAGATGTATTGTTCCATTCATAATGATACTTACAGGGATGGGTTTTTATAAAGTTATTAGTCTTCAACTAGAGGTTGAATAATGTTCCATGAACCATGATGTTTTGATAATAAGGACATTAGGGTCATCGATGTGAGGTTCCTTTACTGGTTGGATTGAATATGGGAAGTTTGAATCCGTGATATTTTGGGAGGGTCACACCCAAAACTCTGAATATGGACACCATTACAAGATGATGAATACCATCACATCATGATACCCTATATTATATTTTTAATAATTAAATTTTATTATATTACAATTTCTATCATTATTTGTTATTTCTCATGTGTCGCATCTTTAGGACCATTTGGTCATGCCATGGTGTCTCATTGATCCTTTTGTTAGAGTGATTATCTGACACTATTCTATGATGTGTTTCTCTTCCAATGTTTATTTCTTTCTCTATCCCATACCATTGTTCATAACATACAAGGATTGTGGTAGTGTGTTTCATTTGATTTGGTTTAGTTTTGGTGATTTCAGTTATATTATTGATGGGGGATGATATGGTATTAGTATTGAGGCTTTCCTTGGGTGTTCATATTTGTATTATCGTCATTTATTCGTCATATTTTCATTTTGTACATTTAATAAATTAATAAAACAAGTTATTATTTAATTCTCCATAATTATTATATGAAATTATGCAATTATAATGAATCTTCATTTAAGAGGTGGATTGTTTTGATTAACCGAAAATTTTAATGAAGAAATGAATAGAAATTATAAGGAAATGGTATAATTCACATGTTTTTTGTAACGCCCCGACCCCAATTACCCAGAGTCGGTGCATTACTTCGTAACATTGGCATGATCACAAAAGATCAAGTCTCAAAAGACCGATTAGTTTAGTAGCCTTGGAAACACTAGATACATTCATAAATGTTAAATTACATCATAAAGAGAAAAACTAATAACAAAGTCTTCATAGTCCATACTCATATCCTCTTCTAACAATCTCGGCAGGTCATTCATAAAATACTTTTTCACATCCTGGAAAATATTAAAACATTGAAAGGGGTGAGCTCAGATGCTCAGTACGGATAACAATATTTTGGAAGCTTTCATAAATAATCATTAACATTTAAGGCAATGTATAACTAAAACAAAATCCTTTTTAAACTTCAACTTTAGCATAATATAGAAAAAATAAAATTAAATAATGTCATTTACTTACTCACATGGATATTCTACTAATAGAATAATCCCATGCAATATCAATAACCACTTTCATAATGATGGAATGCATAATGCCAGACTATCATAACCACGTAGCCAATGCCTCGTGCCAAGACCACAAATAAGATTTTGTCAAGGCCTCGTGCCAAGACACTAGTTTGTCTCATGAGACCTACCGATGCATTGAGGAGCTATAGCGGGCTCCACCCGTCACTTATTAAGTCCAATGCATTCCTCATATGAATATGTTTAAACATATCATAAACCATAACATAATCATATCACATAAAACATGCATAAAGGAAACATAAAATTTCCACATTTCAATCACAAGATATCAATACAACACATTGATATAATAAAAATGATTTCAAAACCATTTTCAATACCAAAATAAAAGAATGTTAAAACTTTTTATTTATTTTTCATTAAAAAAATGATGGCTTGTAGAGGAAGCCGAAACACAAATAATGGTCACGGCGGCGGAGAAGTCATTGTCACCGCATAAGTACGGAAAGAAAAACATTCCCTTTTTGTTGTTTAGTAAAACGCTTCATATAAAAAAGATTCCTTTTGAATAAATGTAAAAGTCAAAGGGGTTTATACACCATATAAAATAAAGTTGTGTATAAAACCAACTATGCCTTAATGAAAGGGGATTGAGACGAAGTCCTTAAAAAGATCATTTTTTTAAAATAAAGTACATCTATAATGTGTATTCACTATATGTACACATAAATAAAGTACAAATACAAGATAGGACATAATATTATCATGACATAATTTGAAAGTAGGAGATTAACCCAAAGAATAGAAATTGGGTTAAGAAGTTCCCTTACCATGCGTCATGTCCTGACTCGACCGTTCTTTAACCTCCTGAATAATAAACTAGAGTTAATTTCTATTTACTTAAGAACCTTTTTCATGTTCATTATTCCTTTTATATCCCTTATTACCATGTTATGAACATTATGTAATTATTTAAGTTTATAAAGGTCATTTTGTCAATCTTAGGTACTTGAGTCAAAAAATAACATTCTTATAATTACAAGTTGTTCATGTGGTGATATATCCATTATATCTCATATATATCCAGTATATACATGCATTTATAATATTCCATAACGTTTAGAGGTAAGAAATGAAATGCACCGTTCATGGAGACGGTAAGCCGTACGTACGCATGAAAGCTACTTTCATTTATATTTAGTATTTAATGAAATCATAATGATATAAAGGTATATTATAATTCCAGTATAACATCATATATAATATCATTTACTCCATCCTTTATACGTCCCACTTATGGCATTAACGATTCAAATCACTTTGAGGGTGCGGTAGTCCGCACTTCCTAAAATGAAAATATCGCGTTTACCCATAATGGAAACAATAAAGGTATGCCATAAATGAAAAATAAAGAACCTTAAGTAAAACATAAACATATTATATATCATTTATAAATAGAGTGACATCTTAATGTCCACCTTTGAAGGTTTTTTATGAGTGTTGAACAATCATCGTTTCGTGAGGCAGAAATTTTCCATCCACAGAAACCGTATGTTCTTTAACCATTAGATATAGGTGTGTGTAAGTGTAGCTATAATACTCATTATAACAACATCCTAGTATATTGAGGATACTGATTTTGTTACAAAAGAAATGAATAAATTGATTTTAGGGGGTTGGAGAAGAAAAATAAAACAAAACAACATTAGAGAAGACATTACCTCAAAATCGGGTAACTCTTTTTGATTTGAGCCAAAGGCTTCCTTGGGAAGAGTTCTGCCCAAAGTGAGGCTTCTAGGAGTAATAGGGGGAAGTTGGAAGAGTATTTGGGCAGTGTTTGTCCGAGCCAAATGGTTTTAAAGTGTGAATGAGGTGGTAGAGGTGGGGGCCTTTTATAAGAGGAGAGGAGGGTCACTCTTGGAAAGTAAGAAACTTTTACATTATTATACAATGCTTTTTGGATTCTAAAGGTCCCACACTTATATAATTCGTGGATAAGGTGATAAGGGTTCGAAATATACCCATCCAATAGTCTTTGGACAAGTGTAAGCCTTGTATTGTACATTATCTATTCATTTTATTTAAATCGTTAAATAATGAGGTCATCGCTGCATCATAATGATTTCATAAATAATTTAATTTATTTAATGTCTAAAAATTATAAAAAAATACTATGTTGTAGGAAATCTTTTTATCTTTCCAATGACTCTTTATAGTAAAAAATATGACTTGTATAACCCCATATAAAAATTGTTTTACTAAAACATTTCATGTTTGTGTCATTTTTTACTTTAACATTAAATAAAAGGTATTTATATCATTTTCTAACTAAAGTGGCTCCATGGGGTCCCCAAGTTGACCCATGGATTTTCTTGGTCGGCCATGGCACACATAATGAGGGTAGGACATGTTTCAAGCTCATCTCATATTATTAAAACATTATTTTTACCTTAAACTACACTAATTACCTCTAATCACGATTAAGAACATAAAAGCTACTATTCACCAAAAATTATTTTAATCTCATTAAACCACATTTTACTTCTTAATGACAACCATTTATGTCGGATTTTTGAAATTCAAAACACAGAAGTGGTAAAATTTCATTTAAACGAAAAATCAGTTTTTATAAGTACCACTTAGTGGTTTCACTATTCATCAAAATTGATGTTTTTCAGAACAATGCCAAAATTTCACCCTAAGCTATAATTGATATTCCGAATTCAAAAATGATGTCTATTTTACAAAATTCCAAACATATATGTTGCATTAATTAATTTTATAATTAATTCCCATTTTCACAACAAATAGCGTGTTTTTTAGAAACAATATATCTCAAAAGACTGACAAATGTTTATGTCCAATTTCAAAGTGAAATTAATTCTAATGACCACCATTGGATAAAATGGTAAAAATATATTCTAATTATACTTTAAGAACACTAAATAGTATAATTTATCACTATAAATTATTTTGATTAAAAAAAGTTGTTTTTAAGTATTTTTCACTATTCATAAAAATTAGAAGTTCTCAGAAAAATACCAAAAATTCAACATAGGCTAATTTCGATATTCCGAATCCAAAAATGAAGTCCATTTTGAAATATAAAATTTCTATAATTTTAAAAAGTGGTTATTACTATTCATAACGGCTACTTTGATTAGTCGCGATGTTTTAGAACTCGAAGTTGCGTACAATGCAAGCTATTGCATTATTGAATGAGAAGCGTATTGTGGAAGCTTGGGGTGTTACATTCTCCCCTCCTTCAATAAATTGCGTCCTCTCAATTTGAAAAAAATAATTAGAAAATAAAAGGTTTAAAATAGAAAATACCATTGTGGAAAACCCACATCGGAAATAAGATTAATAAAATTTAGCCTTAATAAGAGGGAAAGGGAAATGAAAAAGTCACCACCCAATTATGATCTCGATTAGGAGAACATTGGTTGCAATTAGAGACATATAATTGGAGAAAAAATGTAAATATTTGTAGGGAGTGATTGAGGTCATCAATCACAATCAACTGTCAAATTGAGGGCCTCAAAGCCTTCAATCTATGTTGATTTAAAATATCATCAGTTCAACAAGATATAAGGTATTAGGATAACACATTTTTTTGTTTTAATATCCCTTTACTAAAGTATAAGAATTAATTTATTCATTTAATAAGAGATAGGTATATATATATTTATGCTTGACAATTAGAGTTTCAACCTTCAACTCATCTTTCATGCAAAAAGATAATAGAAATCAAAAATATTATACTTATCCTAATTGTATAAGGTCCCAAATGTTAACACATATCATTTAGATTAGTAAAATTATTTTGTAATAACCAGGGACTTCCTGTAGGCTAGTGGTAGGAAATAAAGGCCTGTCGCACTATGGTTGTGGGTTCGATTCCTGCAGCTTTGTCGGACGTGACGGGTTATGCCCCACCCTGCAGGTTGTCCTTTTCCTAAAACTATAGTAGTATAATATTCCAAAAATAGTCTTAATAAATTTTTTAACCTTAAACAATACTATCCAAAGATCAACTTAATCCACTCCAACCTTTATAGTTATCCAAAATACCTCTGTCCAAACTTTCTCTAAAAGGTCTCTTAATTTATCAGATTCCCCAAACCAAGTAAAGTTTCTCTTATTGTCACATACTAAAAATATGATTACCTTCATCATATTAAAACCTTACTGAAACAACAAGTACTGCAGTACAATCCTTATATATATATCACATTATTCTAATAAACAGAATATAATCCATGAGTCCAAAAGCACCAATACATTAATTATTCCGCTTCAACTGTAGTAACAGCATAAGATTGTCCTTGATCCATTGGCCTTTTCTGAGGTAAGTTTCCCTGACGCTTAGGACATTCATTTGCATATTCCCTACAATTGTAGCATTAAACATTGATAGCCTCTTTCTTTCCCTTGAAATCACGCGCCTGGTGACCTTTTTCTCCACATTTATAACAAACTCCCATTCCTTTTAGGCAAGTACCAGGGTGATTCTTCCCACAATTATCACATAATGGAAAATCCTTCTTTCCCTTTTTCCCTTTATCTGTCTCTTGTTCCACAGTTCTCTTCTCCTCTTGCTTTACTTTGTTGTCATAAGACTTAGAGAATTCCTTTTCTGTCTTGATAGCACATGAGACAATATCTTCGTATGTTGAGAAAGATTGTGATACTAAAGCTCTACGGAGAAATGGTTTTAACCCATCAAATAAATGATCAATCTTACCTCTTGGGATACGTATATAATCTACAGCATACCTCGCCAACCTTGTAAAGTTGGCCACATACTTTGCGACATTCTCATCCTCCTTTTGTCTCAGACTCATAAATTGCCTTTCCATATCTGCTCGATGGTCATGAGGAAAGTAGTTTTCTACGAAAAGCTCTTTGAACTCCCTCCATTCCATATTCGATAAGTCATCATCTTCCTTTGTATTTTGAATCAATGACCACCATTGATCGGCATCTCCAGTGAGGCGGTAAACTGCCATGATAACCTTCTCCCTTTCGCTACTCCCCAAGGCATGGAATATTTTTTCTAAGGAGTTTATCCATGTCTCAGATACTAACGGATTTGTACCCCCATTAAATGTTGGTGTTTGTTGCCTCATGAAGCAGTCTAACATTGATCCTCCACATTTCGGATCAGGGTGCTCCTTACGAGTAAGGTTATTATTCATAACCTGAGTGAGTTGTCCCAGTATGGTAATAAGTTGATCAGCACCAGTTGTATCTCCAGATCCACAATAATTATCTTGAGCCGGAGGGCAATCCCTACACGGAGTGCGTGCATTGATACGGTTTCCATTCCTTCCACTAGGCGCCATTTCTAAACAATGGCATAAACTAGATTAGTTTATGAATTAAAATACATAATTCCATATTTGTAAAACACTTTAGATAAATTGAACTATTTACGGATATAATCCATAATCATAAAAAGGAATGTTTTCTTTGAGGAAGTATATAATCATAACCCTTCATAGTGGTTTGTAAAGAAAATTAGAATTATCCTAAGCATATCCCCCGGGAGTGTCGTAACCAAGAGTGCAGCAAGGCCCGTTGTCGTCCACCAGTTCCCGTTCGAGTCTAGCTCAAAGCGGTGTTTTCGGGTTTTACCCCTAGGTACATCTATGCCAGAGCCGCCTCTACCTTCTCGTATCCAGACAGGGATGTATTTCTCGGAAAACTGACAAAATCTCTTTAATACGAAAATTCTAGGAAGTTCTTCTATACTAATCCATAAAGTCTATCTTCGGGCTATGTGCTCTAATCAGAGTTTATCTAAATCTAGCTTCCAAGGTTAGTACTAAACTTCCTCTGATACCAACTGTAACGCCCCGACCCCAGTTACCCGGAGTCGGTGCATTACTTCGTAACATTGGCATGATCACAAAAGATCAACTCTCGAAAGACTGATTAGTTTATTAGCTTTGGAAACACTAGATACATTCATAAATGTTAAATTACATCATAAAGAGAAAAACTAATAACAAAGTCTTCATAGTCCGCAATCATATCCTCTTCTGACAATCCCTGCAGGTCATTCATAAAATACTTCTTCACATCCTGGAAAATATTAAAACATTGAAAGGGGTGAGCTCAGATGCTCAGTAAGGATAACAATATTGCGGAAAATTTCATAAATAATCATTAACATTTAAGGAAATGTATAACTAAAACAAAAGCCTTTTTAAACTTGAACTTTAGCATAATATGACAAAAATAAAATTAAATAATTCCATTTACTTACTCACATAGATATTCTACTAATCGAATAATCCCATGCAATATCAATAACCACTTTCATATTGATGGAAAGAATAAGGTCAGACTATCATAACCACGTAGCCAAGGCCTCGTGCCAAGACCAAAAATAAGATTTTGTCAAGGCCTCGTGCCAAGACACTAGTTTGTCTCATGAGATCTACCGATGCATCGAGGAGCTATAGAGGGCTCCACCCGTCACTTATTAAGTCCAATGCATTCCTCATATGAATAGGTTTAAACATATCATAAACCATAACATAATCGTATCACATAAAACATGCATTAAGGAGACATAACATTTCCACATTTCAATCACAAGATATCAATACAACACATTGATATAATAAAAACGCTTTCAAAACCATTTTCAATACCAAAATAAAAGAAAGTTAAAACTTTTTATTTATTTTTCATTAAAAAAATGATGGCTTATAGAGGAAGCTGAAACTCAAATAATGGTCACGGCGGCGGAGAAGTCATTTTCGCCGCATAAGTAATGAAAGAAAAACATTCCCTTTTTGTCGTTTAGTAAAACGCTTCATATAAAAAAGATTCCTTTTGAATAAACGTAAAAGTCAAAGGGGTTTATACACCATATAAAAGAAAGTTGTGTATAAAACCAACTATGCCTCAATGAAAGGGGATTGAGACGAAGTCCTTAAAAAGATCATTTTTTTAAATAAAGTACATATATAATGTGTATTCACTATAAGTACACATAAATAAAGTACAAATACAAGATAGGAAATAATAATATCATGACATAATTTGAAAGTAGTAGATTAACCCAAAGAATAGAAATTGGGTTAAGAAGTTCTCTTTCCTTGCGTCCTGTCCTGACTCGGCCGTTCTTTAACCTCCTGAATAATAAACTAGAGTTAATTCC
The DNA here is from genome assembly GCA_963277665.1 of Viscum album. Taxonomy (NCBI): domain Eukaryota; kingdom Viridiplantae; phylum Streptophyta; class Magnoliopsida; order Santalales; family Viscaceae; genus Viscum; species Viscum album. The sequence continues at coordinate 1,756,755,735 of OY728163.1, forward strand.
TATTTCCTTAAGAACCTTTTTCATGTTCATTATTACTTTTATATCCCTTATTACCATGTTATGAACATTATGTAATTATTTATGTTTATAACGGTCATTTTGTCGATCTTAGGTACTTGAGTCAAAAATAACATTCTTATAATTACAAGTTATTCATGTGGTGATATATCCATTATATCTCATATATATCCAGTATATACATGCATTTATAATATTCCATAACTTTTAGAGGTAAGAAATGAAATGCACCGTTCATGGAGACGGTAAGTCGTACGTACGCATGAACGCTACTTTCATTTCTATTTAGTATTTAATGAAATCATAATGATATAAAGGTATATTATAATTCCAGTATAACATCATATATAATATCATTTACTCCATCCTTTATACATCCCACTTATGGTATTAAAGATTCCAATCACTTTGAGGGGGCGGTAGTCCGCACTTCCGAAAATGAAAATATCGCGTTTACCCATAATGGAAACAATAAAGGTATGCCATAAATGAAAAATAAAGAACCTTAAGTAAAACATAAAAATTTTATATATCATTTATAAATATAGTGACATCTTAATGGCCACCTTTGAAGGTGTTTTATGAGTGTTGAACAATCATCGTTTCGTGAGGCAGAAATTCACCATCCACAGAAACCGTATGTTCTTTAACCATTAGATGTAGGTGTGTGTAAGTGTAGCGCAAATACTCATTATAAAAACATCCTAGTATATTGAGGATACTGGTGTTTTTACAAAATAAATGAATAAAAAGAGTTTAGGGGGTTGGAGAAGAAAAATAAAACAAAACAACAGTAGAGAAGACATTACCTCAAAATCGGGTAACTCTTTTTGATTTGAGCCAAAGGCTTCCTTGGGAAGAGTTATGCCCAAATTGAGGCTTCTAGGAGTAATAGGGGGATGTTGGGAGAGTATTTGGGTAGAGTTTGGCTGATCCAAATGGTTTGAAAGTGTGAATGAGGTGGTAGAGGTGGGGGCCTTTTATAAGAGGAGAGGAGGGGCACTCTTGGAAAGTAAGGAAATTTTACATTAATATACAATGATTTTCGGATTCTAAAGGTCCCAAACATATATAATTCGTGTCTAAGGTGATAAGGGTTCGACATCTACCCATCAAATAGTCTTTGGACAAGTGTATGGCTTGGATGGTACATTATCTTTTCATTTTATTAAAATTGTTAAATAATGAGGTCATCGCTGCATCATAATGATGTCATAAATAATCTAATTTATTTAATGTCTAAAAATTATAAAAAAATACTATGTTTTAGGAAATCTATTTGTCTTTCCAATCACTATTTATATTCAAAAATATGACTTGTATAACCCCATGTAAAAATTGTTTTAGTAAAACATTTCATGTTTGTGTCATTTTTTACTTTAACATTAAATAAAAGGCATTTATGTCATTTTCTATCTAAAGTGGCTCCATGGGGTCCCCAATTTGACCCATGGATTGTCTTGGTCGTCCATGGCACATCCAATGTGGTTAGGACATGTGTCAAGCTCATCTCATATTATTAAAACATTATTTTTACCTTAAACTACACTAATTTCCTCTAATCGCGATTAAGAACTTAAACGTTACTATTCACCAAAAAATTATTTTAATCTCATTGAACCACATTTTACTTATTAATGACAACCATTTATGTCGTATTTTTGAAATTCAGAACACAGAAGTGGTAAAATTTCATTTAAACGAAAAATCAGTTTTTATAAGTACCACTTAGTGGTTTCACTATTCATCAAAAATTGATGTTTTTCAGAACAATGCCAAAATTTCACCCTAAGCTATAATTGATATTCCGAATTCAAAAATGATGTCTATTTTACAAAATTCCAAACATATATATTTCATTAATTAATTTTATAATTAATTCCCGTTTTCACAACAAATAGCGTGTTTTTTAGAAACAATATATATCAAAAGATTGACAATTGTTTATATCCAATTTCAAAGTGAAATTAATTCTAATGAACACCATTGGATAAAATGGTAAAAATATATTCTAATTATACTTTAAAACCCCTAAATAGTATAATTTATCACTATAAAATATTTTGATTAAAAAAAGTTGTTTTTAAGTATTTTTCACTATTCATAAAAAATTAGAAGTTCTCAGAAAAATACCAAAAATTAAACATAGGCTAATTTCGATATTCCGAATCCAAAAATGAAGTCCATTTTGAAATATAAAATTTCTATATTTTTTAAAACTGGTTATTACTATTCATAATGGCTACTTTGATTAGTCGCGGTGTTCTAGAACTCGAAGTTGCGTACAATGCAAGCTATTGCATTATTGAATGAGAAGCATATTGTGGAAGCTCGGGGTGTTAAATTTTTACATGATTAATTTTCATATCAATTTTATTAATTACATGTTGTTAATATTAGTTTCAAAAGTAATTTCATACTTATTGTTAATATGATGGAATTATTAAAATAGTTTTTATTTTTTTAGTTTGATTGAATATTTGTTATTTTTTGCTATTGTATAAGTAATTATTTGGTACAGGTTGGTTATATCCCATGTTGTGTGGTTTTGTAGTGTTTCATGGTGGCTAGTTTATATTTACATTGTGTTGTGGATACTCTAGAAAAATTTGGGTGTATTGATTTGTTGATTGTGGAATTTGGTTTGTCATAGATGATGAGGGATGTTCATAATTATTTTAATATTTTTTTTAATTTGAGTATGAATGGGTACAAGGTTTTTGTGTGTTTTTTATAAGTATTTTTTCATAAAGTCTTAGTGATATGATTTCATCATAGAAATAAATTAAATAAATGTAACAAAGTGAACGATGAAATGGTTGATGGGATGATATTGTGAAAAAAATTACAAATCATGAACTTTGTTGATTATTTTTATTAAATTTGGATAGTGATATTCAATTTGTTGTTTTAGATGAAATTATATTTATTGACAGAAATCATGTAATAATAAATGAAATGATACTAGTAATTGAAAAACATATATAATTATTGCAATGTGTGTACAATGGGATGTAGATGTTTTTGTGTGGTAGTTTGTGGGGGTGGTGTGGTTGTATTGTGTTATATATCTATGGGTGTGTGTGTGTGTGTGTCTATATATATATATATATTAATTTAATATATATATATATATATTCAATTATATATATACATATAAAATAATATATATTTGTTAATATTTTAATATATATATGACCATATAATATCATATGTATTTACATATGACACACACAGACAAATATATAAACATATAGTATATATTTACATTTAAATTCATAAATATAATCATATAAATTTATTTCTATATATAAATATAATAACATGTATATAATTGACCTTCAATCAATAGGAGATGTCACCCCACTACCCAAGAGAGCAGCAACCTTAGGGTTCGACGCTTTACGACTCCCCCAACCGAGTGTCGACACCTTGATCCGGCCTTGACATATCTATTCGATGATCATCTCTTCATCGGATTCTCACTCAAACCACCTTTTCCTTTGGGTCTCCCTTATTGGCTTCGTTCCTAAATAAGTGCCTCACCTGTTGCTTGATTTTGAAGCATCTCCAATGGTTTCCTCTCAACCCTTCACCTTTTTTTGATGTGTGTTTTGTAGTTCATCTCTATGATGTATTTGGGATCTATGGAGGGTTTTAAAGCACCATTTTCTTGAACTATTTCCTAAAATTCTTGGTGGCGGAGTCATCCAACATGTAGTGGAATATCATTTAATATCTACCTTTAGATCTAGTTTCAGATCCTAGCACCACTAATGTGGATCAGTCTGTGTTTTTGCGTCAACATTTCATGATCCTAGTGGTGGATATTATTTTGAGCAGTGTCTTTGATGATCCTCTACATGGTGGTGAAGGATTCAGAGTGGGATCAGGCTTCTTCAAGTAGTGTATTCTGATGTATTGGAGGCGGTGTGTGTATTTTGATTTTATGGGGTGTTGATTTAATCATGCTTTCCAAGATTCCTTGGTTTCTAACTTCTTAGGAAGTGTTTCTAGTTCTACTAGATTGAAAAACTTTCTGCCACTTTGAGGATTTTGGGATGTTTTATGCTTCATTTTGCCTTATCTTGATGGATTTTTTATATGGTTCTCGGTTTATATGGCTATTTCGAAGTGTTTTCTACAACAATGGTGGTTGTTTTAGGAGTGATACATATGAATTTCATACTGTTTTGAATTTGTATCAATTGTTTTGTTTTCTCTTGAGCAGGGGATTTATTCACAAGTTCATGTTTTCCTTGTTTCATTTTTTGTGGCACAACATTCTGTAGGTGTCATTGGGTGGGTGGCCTCGAATGACATATGGGTGTGTTGACATCCATCATCAATCTATTGGTCATCATCTTGATGGACTAATGGGTTCCTTGGTCTAACTTTTTCTCAGTGTTTTCTATCTGATCTTTCATCACATCATGTGACATTACATAAATTGTATGCATTCCTTGTTTGGGTGGGTGGATATTTTGAGATAAGGGTGTGTTGTTTCCTTACATCCAGCTATCCTTCACACTCCAACGTTGGTCGGAGACGTTCTCTGACATATTATACTGCCATCACGGTGAAACTTCTTGGCAGAGGGGGTGATGAAACCTTTGGGTTGATCTCACTATGGCCCTGTCTTGCATTGGTTGAAACGAGGCTTTTACGTGTGCTTTCTTGGATTTTTTATTCCCCTAGACTTGAAACCCCATTTTGACCATTGTCTTTTTTGTTTCATTAGACATTTTCCCTTCACTATAATAGGTTAACTCCTACCGAGTCATGAAAGAGGTTCTTTTGTTTTTTGTACAATAAAGTGGGCTTGACCCTCAACCTTCGTATGTATATACATATATATATATAATTTTATATGAATATGAATTAATATATACACAAATATATATTTTAATATATATATGTGTAAATTAATAATTTAACATATACACAAATGTGTTAATTCTTTCATATTTATACAAACACACAAAAATATTTTCACACACACTATAAATATAATATATATATATATATATTACTTAATATATATATATATATATATATTACGTAATATATATATATATTATTATATTTTACATTGATATATATGAACTAGTATATACATCTATGTGTCTACGTTCATGAGCACAAACACATACATAAGAATATTCAATACTTTAAAATAATAACATATAAGAATAACATGTACATATATATATTTATTTTTTATTCATATATGTTATTTTTTATATTATATAGTAATATTATATTATATTATACACACACACACATAGTCATACATATTTTCCTATACACACACACATAGATATATATATATATATCAGTAGATAGAGATCTATATAATACACATACAATAGTATTATAAATCATTAAAAAATATTTATATATTTAATTAAAATAAATTTTATTACTTATGATTGAAAATATTAGTATAATTAATTTTATAAAAACTAATAACTAAATAGTTGTTAATAATTTGTAATTAATTAGAAACATATAAATTCATATATATTTGTAATGAATTCATTAATTATAAAATTTTATTATTATTTTATATTTCTTATATCATACATAATTGTATATGTGTGTGTTTTAATACATTAATATATTTATATAATAATAATATATATATATATATATCATAATGTTAAATTATATATATATATATATCTACAAATATTAAAATATATATAATATATACGAGTATAATATTAATAATATATAGTAATACTTTTTTTATATACATAAATATTATAATAATATATATAAAAGTATTATATATTTATTTGTATTTTATTTTATATATATAATATCCTATATAAAAATATATAGTAATATTATTATATAACAAAAATTACTTGAAAACTATATTGTCTGATCACTCGGATCAAACCCATAGGTTTCGATTTAGAACTCCCATGGACACTGAATTTCAGTAGATAAATGGGTGCAAGCTCATTGTACCCCAATTTCTGGATGCATGCATAGAAAGACACCCATATTTATGAAATTATACTCAAGATTATATTATATAGCAATATAAATGAATGTTATTTATATAATGCAATTCACACAAACACACATATATGTAAACATTCAAAAAACAATAAAAACATAATTATAGTAAATTAATAATAATTGAATAAATGATTACAAATATATATATATATATATATATATATATAATTGTATCTATTATTCATTCTATATTGTGTTGGTCCAAGTATAAATGCCACTCTCTATATAACTCATTTCTCATCTAACATTTTCCCTTATCTGCTAACAAACATTCCCAATCGCTCTTTACTCTTCTCCCTCACTAATTACCTCCACCTCTTCACCTCCTTTTCCTAGATTTTAAATTGGTTTTTAAATTTTCATTAATAAAAGGGATAGGGTCCATGATATTTTTTAACAAGGTACTAGAGAAGTTTGAACCCCGTTCAAACTTCACTGATCGGAGGAAGAAGCATGAATGGGGTTCACACATCTCTTTCTGCCAGCTTATAATGATAAACCCCATTCATGATTCCCTCCAAATCTCATTTCTCTCTTATGGATTTTATTTTGAAGCACTAAAACATTTATTTTTATCTCTTAATATAGTAAACTTTATATTTAAAATCATTAATATTTAATCGAGTTTATTTATTTTCTGTATGTTTTATTTATTAAATATGTGATAGATGACATTATGGATGTAGAAAATAGTACCTTATCATTGGTTTATTTATTTATTATGTATTGATGCCTGAATTAGTGAATGTATGAATTAATGTCTTTTGTATGATTTAATTTCTAAATGATTTATTGTTTGTTGTATGATATAAATCATATTAAATGTTTAATAAATTTAAGTTTTTTGTGTATAAAATTTAATTTATATTAAGGGACGTGATTTTTTTAAAATTAATATATTTTTATTTTAAATGGTGAGTTGAATAGATTTATATTTTTTAAATTTTTTTGTATTTTTATGTAACATTAATTTAAATTAAAATATACTATAAACAAGATATATGATTTATTAAAAATATATTTATTATATTAGGTATTATATATTACTTTATTAAAAATTACATTGAAAAATATATTTATTATTATTAAATGAAATGATTTTTAAAATAATAATTTTTATTATATTAATTTTAAATAATTATTATTTTAATTATTACATTATGAAATATAATTATTGAAATTTTTTAGAGTAAAAATATGACAAATATGTGAGTGTGTGTGTGTGTAATTATATTATATTCATAATAGAAAATCATTATATTATTTTAATGGTTTTTATGTAAGTGTAAATTATATTTCATTTATTTAATACTAATAATAATTTTAATAAATAAATTTAAATTATATTAAGTATAAATATTTATTCAACCAAGAAATAAAGTATAAAATTCAATTAATTATATTATTTAAAGTATAATAATGAAAAAAATATTATACATACATATGAAATTTTAATAAATTTAAAATAACAGTTCTGTATAGTATCGTTATGGTTGGTGTGTGACTGTAAATTATATTACGTGTAACTAAATTTATTAAATTTTTTATTAAATATATGCATATCCATACACATTGAAAATGTATGATTTTGGAAAACTATGTAGATATTTAATATATTTCACATCTAGTAATAAGTAATGTTTATAATATGTATAATATAATAAGTATACCAAAATACATGTTAAAAGTTTTGTTTGATGATTAATCGTAGGATGATCCTCCAATGCGTAATTGAAATTTCATGTTTTTTTTCTCTCTATGTTTATATAAATTGTAATAAGTGCATTTTCATTTCCCCATTGATGCCCTGAAATTCATCACTCAATCAGTATGTAAGGTACTTTGTGACTTCCAAAAAGATGTTATGTATTTCATATCCAGAGTCCCACTCCCTTGCATATGAGTATCAATGAAATAAAAAGTCATTCGACAAGAGGTGTTTCAAAAGAGGCATTCAAGAATAGCTATTCCACAAGAGGAATTTCACAAGAGGTGTATCTATTTGAAAGGATAATGGATATTACTAAAATATTTGATATAGAGACTCTAGGAGTTCACCCTTATGTTTTGGTTAGTTTATCCGATAATGATAAAACAATTCATAGTAAGTATCAATATCAAATCATGGTTATTTATTCATAAATAATTAAAATTTCTAAAACATTTTATGAGGTGGTATAAAAATATATAATGTTTTATTATATTTTCTTGGAAAATAATATCATTCTTCAACAGTGATAAAGGTATCCATAGAAAAAGTCTCAATATCGTGTTAATTATTTAGTTACAAATAATTTGATTAATTTAAAATTTAATTGTAATATATAATAATTTTTTAATTGATATTTTCTATGTAATAATGTCTGCCCAACTATACTATAACGGTGAGAAAATTTATACCAATCAAGGTTTTAGATATAGTTTTCCACATGAAATAGTAGAAAATCGTTATAATTTTGTGAGAATGGATGAATTTCTCCCCAATATTCATAATCAGTCAAACCTAAGTACTGATCAATCAAATTATTTAAATAAAATAATGTGACCTTAAATTTCTTGAATGTTTTTGGAACACAAATTACCCTCTGGTTGATAATGAGGATTGGATGGATGTATCATTTTTATTCTAGAAATAGGTTATTAATGGTCTAATGGAATTGTATGTTGGGATTTCTGATATTTATGTAGTGCATCCAACTACTACCAAAAAAATGTTTTTGAGCTTTTAGAAGTCATTAAATTAAAACACTATTATCTATTTCGACCTCATTTGACTCATGTGACAAAACCAAATTATGAACAATATTATCAGAATTAGGATGAAAATATAGGGGACATCACATTGTGTACTGCAGATATAGAAAATGAATTTTTATCTAAGGATGAATTATATGATGAAGCATCAAGAGATAATGTGGGTGAGGTTGATGTAAGGAATGAATCTTATGATGTTCCTATGAAAGATAGGAATCCATAGTAGGGTGATGTGGGAAATGGACCTTCTATGGTTCATAAGATAGACTGATATCGACAACATCAACTAGTTAGTGGTAATCATCCATTAGTATTGACTTCCTTAGTTTAAGTAATATCACATGAACTAAATATTGACTGGGATTTCATTACAGAAGATTCTAAATTCTCAAGAATTATTTAGAATATATTTTCATCATATTAGTAACTACATCTATGTTAGGACGGAGTTGGAAAGTCATCCTTCCATGAAAACTGTTTTTTTTTAAATAATGTTCTGGTCAATGACTAAAACACAAAATTTATTATTAAAAGATGTGTTAAACATGTCTAAAAGAAGGTATTTTGTTTGCATCCAGCAAAAAAATATCAGGGGGAGATTATCTCTCCAGGTAGTGTCCTTGTCAACTCCCATGTTGTCAAAGGCATCCTTAACTCTGTTTGCTTCTCGGTAAACATGCATAGAAATGAAGTTGAGGGAAGAGAGAGAGTGTAGACATTCAATCTAGCGGGAAGTGAGTTTCCAAGCTAGGTGGATGGTACCCATCCAGATTGCATGGATGGTAGTGGAGGATTCGCTTTCAGTCCATATGTTGTTCCAGTTGTGCATCTTGGAAAACAAGATCGCATGAATGATGCTGAGTATCTCGACTTCAAAGGAGGTATCCATGCCACGTGATCCATAGAAGCAACTGAGAACTTGATCCAGATGATTCCTCAAGATGGCTTCACAACCCGCTGGGTCGGGGTTTCCTTTGGAAGTACCATCTACGTTGATTTTGATCCAATCTCTAGGGGGGATTCCAAAAAAAACTTCAAGCATAAATTTAGGGTGAGGATAGTTACCAACAATCCCAAGACGTCGTAGGATCACCAAATACCTGACTGAGTTGTTACACTGATCTTTTTGTATTGAGGCCGCCTCTCGGGTAGCGATAAGAATTCTCAATTTTCCTGAATTAAGATTGAAATAACTGTTGCGAAAGGTATATTCATTCCTGCCATACCAGATCACATGTAGAAGCTCTACAATTGTGGCCACAAAGAGATTCTTGATTTTTTGAGAGTCAGATTTCTCAAGACATTTTTGAATATGAGAGATTAGATAACCAAAAAAAAACCAATTCCATTCCAAGATGTCAAAAATATAATGACAAAGGGAAGTAGCCGTATCACATGAAACGAAGAGATGGTTAAGATCTTCACGATGTTGGTTACACATATGACATTTAGAGCAAAGGTTGATTCCAAAATTTTGTAAACAGGAGTCATTTGGAATTATATTTTGATCAATATGACAAAAAATAATAAATCATGAAGGTTTGATCCAGGCATTATTGAAGTTGTTAATCCAGTTAAAGATGTTCATATCATTGGTGTATAAATTCTTGTAAAATCTCTTCGAGTCAAGAATCCCATTATGGGAAGGTTCCCAAATCAAGAAATCATCATTAACAGAGAAGTGGTAATTCTCGACAATAGTTGTAATCTCTTTAGGAAGGGGGGTTTGTTGATATTCATGATGTATTTAATGTTTTCATTAGTGTTCATAGGGATATGTGAGGTAGAAATTAAGGAAATCAAGGGCTTTCCAGTCCAGTTATCTAGCCAAAAATTCAAATTTGAGACTCTGTTGTCCATCCATCTATAATTGGACATAATGGATATAAAAGTACATTTTATGGATGGACATATGGAAGACATGCGATACGCATGTGTGTTTCTTCAAAGTTTTCCAAGGAAACGAGCCCAGAGGAAGTCTATGGAAGGTGATTTATTACAAATGAGATTCCACGTGAGCTTCACCTGGAGGGTCTGGTTAATGTTTGTGAGATATTTTATTCCAATACTACCATTTTCAATAGGTTTACAGCACATGGACCAAGGTATGGTAACTAATTTCCATTCTAGAGTTCTTCCTGTCTAGAAAAAGTTTTTAATGGAAATGTTGATGTGCTTTAAGAGACTGGCTGGCCATTTATAGATCATCATTGAGTAGACCAGTGTAGAAACAATTGTGGATTTAATGAGGTAGATTCTCCCTGCCATTGATTGATTTTTTCATTTCCAAGATGGTAGGTGTCAATGGGTTTGATCAACAATGTTAAATAAGTGAATCGATTTGGGTATACCCCAAAAAATTGGAACCCCAAGATATTTGAAAGGTAGAAATCCTCCCTTAATACCAAGAATATTTTTAATGCTACATATCCAACCAGGGGGATTATTTTTTCCAAAGAATATAAATGATTTCATCCAGTTTATATGTTGACCAGATACTTCCTCATAGTGAGATATGATGGCTTTAAGGTTCCTTAGATTTCTTTTGACTCCTTTTAGGAAAAGGATTATGTTATCAACATATAGAAAATGGGAGGGGGAAATTACACTTCTAGAAGTGGGAATAGGCTTAATATTACCATTTTTAATGTCTTGTGAGATGAGTCTACTAAGGTAGTCTTCAACAATAGAGAAAAGGATAGCAGATAGGGGGTATCCTTACCTGACCTCTTTAGAATAGTTGAAATAACCTCTAGGTGTACCATTTAGCAGAATAGAGATACGATCAGAATTAAAAAGAGTGGTAATTTTTGTTCATAAAGGTCTCATTGAAACCAAAATTTCTAAGCACTTTAAAAATAATGTTCCAGTCAATGGTATCAAAGGCTTTCGTAATATCGAGTTTAATGGCCACATTCCCACCTCTAGTTTTCCTGTTTAATAGGTTAGTGGATTCAGAGGCTAAACAAATACAATCTTATATAGATCCGCCTTTAATGAAACTAAATTGGTCCCATGAAATAGTTCTATTGATGATTTCAATGATACAGTTGGAAATCAATTTGGTGATAATTTTAAACAGCGAGTTAATAAGGTCGATGGGTATGAAATGATTGATTTTTGTCAGAATTTTCAGATTTAGGAATGAGGATAAGGAATTGAGAGTTTAGACCATGAGGAAGAATGCCTTTAGAAAAGAAAGTTTTACCCATTCAGCAGACATCATCTTGAATGATTTTCCAATGTTGCTGGTAGAACCAAATATTAAAGCCATCTGGACCTGTGGCACCATCTGTGTTAAGACTAAAAACAGCGTCTTTGATCTCAAGATCTAGTGGGAAATTATTAAGTAGGATATTATCCTCATCTGTGACCAATTTAGGAATAATTTCAGGCAAATTTCTTTATCAATATTATGGCCATTAAAGATATTTTTAAAGTGAGTGATGACATGATTGGTAATGCTTTCATCAGTGTCAAAAATTTGTTCCCCATCCCTAATATAGGAGAGAGTATTACAAGTTTTTTTAACTCTTTGAAGAGCATGGTAGAACTTTTTGTTTCTATCTCAATCATTTAACCATTTAGTTTTAATGATTTTCTTTTTAAGGATATCTTTAATGATAAGGAGAGTAATTAGATTGGAAGAAATATTAATTTCGTTTTGGGTGTTTTGGTCAAAATTGGATGAGGTGTTATGATTTTGAAGTTGATTAAGATATTTTTCAAGGGTGAAAATGTTGTTATCAATTTCTTCTGATTTTGATTTTCACCAGTTTTTGAAGATTTGTTTTAACATTTTTATTTTCATAGGATATGAAAAAGAATCATTATTAGTATTCATGTTAGTCCAAGACTTTTTAATAATATTTTCACAGTCTATGTCAGAAGACCAGGCAATGTTATATCTAAAAGGATATATATATTTTATGTGGTTGAAGGAGAAAATAACCATAATTGGGTGGTGATCAGAATCCACCTTTTTAAGTGTGATACTGTAAATGTTGTCCCATTTATCCATAGAAAGACCATTAGTGAAGGCTCTATCTAGTTTGCGAGCCACGGTTTTGTTATAATGATGTTTGTACCATGTAAACATAGCACCGCTTAGATAATTCTCAACAAGGTTACTATGTTCAATTCATTCTTTGAATTCTCTAGTAGATATTGAAGCATACAACGGGCCTAGTATTTCACTAGAATCTAGTATGGCATTAAAGTCCCCAACAATAAACTAGGGTTTTTTAATCAAGACACTAAGGTGTGTGATTTAAGTCCAAAGAGGCCTTCTTTCTTGATATCTATTATAAGCATAGAAAAAATTAGTGAAAACGTGTGTTTGTTCAAACATATAATCACAAGTAAATGCTTTATTTGAAGTTCTAAAAATACTGAAATTTTTAATGGAGGAGTGATCAAAAATCCATAAGGATTCAATTAGGGTGTTATTAGAGAAAGATCCTAATAAAGAATACCCATGGTGACAAGGATGCTGAAATCTAGAAGCAAAATTAATTTTGGCCTCAGAGATAAAAAAGTGCTTTGGTGTGTGAGTAAAAATAAATCTTTTCAAAACCATGACCGTGTCATTGTTTGCTATCCCATGGAAGTTCCAGAAAAGAAAATTCATTTATTCCACTTTTTTGTGGGGATGTCCCCTTTCTTTTTAGAGGCCATGGTGTTTGCTTTGGTTGAAATTCACATGTTTTTTATCTTGTGATTATTATCATGTTCTATCTATGTTGTCAGGGGAGGAGCCAAAGAGGTGTTATAAAAAACCGAACCAATTTCTATCCTAGTCTCACCTTGTTTTTTTGCATCTAAAACAAGTGGGCTACCTATCTTTGTAGCCGGTGCTAATGTTATGGACACAGCCTCTTGTGGTGCAGCTTTCTCATCAAGAGGTGAGGGTCTGTCCAGTCTAGCTTGTTCATCTTTTTCCTGAGATTTAGTGGGGGAAGACAACAACGTCATATTGGAACCTTGCATCACCATTTCAAACCTGTAGTCTTGCATTATTGGTGTTGATATACCAGTTTCAGCAGTGTTTTTTTAGTCCAGTGTGACAGAGTGCCTTAGGTTCAATAGGGGGGGTATGTTCAGCGATGGTCAAGTCAATTTCTTTCAGGGGTGCTTCTAAAATAAGGGCACTATCCTCTAAAGGGTAATTATATTTTCCAGGGGTTTCTTGGGGATGATAAACAATTTAAAATATATTAGCCTCATGGTCATTGAGAAGGGTCTATTCAAGAATTTCAGACTCTTTTTCATCCACCATATTAGCAGAAGATTCCTTTTTTCCAGGAATCAGATGTTCAAATGGGTTGCTTTTGACAACCCATTTCTCCTTTTTATTTTTTGGAGATTTAGGTTTTTCTGGAACCTTTTCATTTCCCCTATTATTTCTCTTAAAATCTGTCCATTAATTGGGGTTCTGAGTAGGGGGAGGTTTTTGCACAAACCTGCAACTATAGATAGAATGACCACCTAGTTTATAGAATTCACAGTAGGGTGGAAGCCTCTCATACACTACCATTACATCAGTTTTATAATCAGTGTAATTGAACGTGATTGAGGAGGGCCGTTTATTCTCAAGATTTAATTCTATGACCACTCTGGAATAGAGGCCAAGGTCTCCATTTAGTGTTATTTGGTCTACTTTCAGTGGTGCACCAATACAGGATGCTAGGTCATTGAGAATTTGTGGGTTCCAGTAAAACCAATTTAGATTGTGTAATGAATCTTATGAAATGTTTCCATAACTTATGGAAATTTTATCTCTCAAAAATAAAATTATTAATCATTTGGGCATTGTTGAGTATGTATCACCCAACCATTAAGTTTATTGATCAAATGTGAATTTCAATAGAATTTTTCGGGCATTCGAATCAGAATAACTCTTTTATACCATTGTAAATATTTCATTCTAGTAGATGGAAATTTCCATTGAGAAAGTATACAGTAGTTGTAAATATTACATCTACACAGAATAAAAATCATCTTCCTCTACCAAATCCATTATCTATTGTTGAAAAAGAGAATTTTGAATCATACAGTTTCTTTTTGGCATGTATACGCATTTATGTCACACAAATCTAGGGAGTGTGTCTGATACATGATCACCATCGAGAAATTATAGAATCCATAAATATTGATGGGGTTTCATAGATAGATCTGAATTCTTGTCATTAATATTGCATTAGATATATTTCTTGTAATGTCAATATGAATTTTAGTGAAGAGGCAATAAAGAAGGAAATCACTATGTTGGGTATGATTTTCTATTAAAGATTTTTTAGAAATAAAATTTAATATTATTTTAACTCCTTATTCATTAATGGTTTCAACATATGATCCCCAACAAGAATAGTTTTATGGATGTCATGAAGGGATTTGAAGGGAAAATGAAAATGTGTATGAATACCTGTTTTTAGAAATCAACCAAAAAATGTTCATTAGAATATGATGGTGGCGGGAGATATGGGAATATGACAACTAATATAGTGGAGTGCATAAATGGGCTCCTCAAGGGTGTGGTAAAACTTTGGATCAAGTGGTTAGAGAAAGATACATTTTATAGATGTGTGCACTATATTTTTGAACAATGCAACAAAATTAATATCAGAGGATGGAAAATGGAATTTGTTTTACTCAGTATTTCCAATTTGACATTGATCAGATACTACCTGTGGAATCTAGATGGGGTGTTCTAATCATTGACCATGAAAAGAGGTGATTTTTGGCAATAGAGTTCTTCGAACGGTCTACATGAACTAGTGGTGTAGGGCTTGTGGTCATGTTGGATAATATGTACTACGATTGCGACAAAATTTAGGCATTGAGATATCCATGTGCACATGTCATTGTTGAATTTTCTTATGTAATCATATCAAGGGAGCACTATGTTGACCTAGTGTATCACATGATCACTTCGGTAAACTTTTATAGTGTATATTGAATTTTGATTGGTGAGTTTAATTATATCTAATTACATGCGATCATACAACTGTTGTCCCTGATATTTCTCTGTTTCGTAAGTTGGTTTTCTATTCATTTATGTTTTTTTTTTCAATTTCTATCATTTATTAAATTATTGGATTCATATTACTAGGTTGCACCCCTAGGGATGGCCAATGACTACTAAAATCAAAAATGAGATGGAATGGACTTGAAAATGAGGAGGACTACGATGATAAATTTTTCACACATAAAGACATACGTGCAAGGGATATACCCAAGTGGAAGCATGGATCTCCACTTCCCATCACCCACATTCGAGTCTTTGTATATTATCATGAATGTGTAAATATTGTTTCGTATGCGTAAATTTCATTCATGAATCCTTTTTTTAACTTCCACCATTTTTGACCAGTTTCAATTTTTCTTATGTTCATTTTTGGATTCTATCAGAAAAAATTTCGTGACACAGTAACTATTAAAAAACAGAAACTGACAAAAAAATGAATGCATCATGCATCCACATGTTCTGTGCAGTTTTTTCATAACTACTGATTTATATATAAAAAATTGAATAAATTATTCATAATTGGAGATCATTAAACCAAAAAATTAATATACTAAACCAATATCCCCATCCATATATATTTGTTTACCTATTTTCACCATAATGATGAATTATACATTCTAATTTTCTAACTTATTTTTCTTGTTGTAGTTTTCTAAAAAAGGGTACTTTTTTTAATGAATCTAGTATAACAGTAATAATGAAAAATGTTTTTTCAATATAAGGTCCTCTATTTTTCACATCCAACTGTACACATGTTTCATGACTAGTTTTACAGGGACATCTAGGACCTTTTTTCTATAGAGGTATCATCATATTCGTAATGCCTCACCACCTCCCACTATCATCCCCCATTCACATTGTTCTAGTTTCTATGGATTATAGATGTGTGAATTAACCTTTATAGTCCATGATCTCATTGTTGAGATCATAGAGAGTTGGAGGCCAGAGTAACATTTTTTCACTTTTATAGAGGGGGCGATTATTTTTGCACTGCAGGATGTGTCCATTATATTCGGTCTCCCCATAGATAGTACAGTTGTGAAAGGGTATGTCAAAGAAAATTTCTTTGAGATTACGCCTATATTTTTGGGTACTTATGTCCATGTTGTTTGCATGTCCATGGTCGGTAGTAGATTACACATGCCCTAGTTAGAACATCAATTCACACATCTAGTAGATGGTTCCAATGAGATTATTTTTCTATGAACAACCCGTTCTTATGCATTCTGGAAAACTAGTGGCTTGATTTTTATTTATCACTCCACTATACCTAAAAATTTGATGTAATTACATATACATGAGGATTTGGAGCAGGAAGGGAGGTATATCTATGGGCCTTCATGTCTTTCATATAAATATAGGGAACTGTGCAGATCATATCACATTAATTATATACAGATCACAGAATGCATTATTCATCTATAGATGTGGATATGTGGTCACATACCTTTCTTATATTCAAATTCTCATGTGCCATATCCCATAGATATTGTAGACTATTCTTCACATGGAAAATGATTTTTATTAATTCCTTATAATTTATAACCTAGTTATAGAAATTTATATTACAAAACATAACTATATCATTGTTATCTATAGGTGTATTCAGGCACATCGGCATTCAGATACAACCAAACATAATGTCCACACTGACAAAATTATGTTGGATAACGTTCAACTAGATGATGTAAGTGTTTAATATTAATATTTTTAAATATTGATTCTTTACTATAAATATATTAATTTATTAATTGATTACTCAATTTTTCCTATTAAAAGGATTCTATATACTGATGATATCATCCATAATATTACACTAAATAGTATGGTGATTCTTGATACTGGCTCATGTATGGTTACTTTGATTCATTTTCATATTATCAAGTCACATCAGAATAATAGGGTAATTTGGAAGTTCAGATTCTTTCAAATTGTTCATGTCCTGTACATATAGTTACCATCACATCAATCCCTAAATAAATTATGGAAGGGAGACTTTGATTGGAGTAATTATAATGCCCCAAATATTGTTCTATGGGATTGATGACATGAGTCCCCATTACACTGGGTAGGGGCAGTACGAATGCATTTAGTGGATTTTATTGATTAAGGATCTTGGTACTATGGATCCCCATTTAGATTTCTTACAAAACATGTATGGGGATTTCAACGCATGTTAATCATTCATCTATCCATTACTGAAAAAAATGATTACAAACATTACATAATAGTAGAATATGTTTTCTCGGGATGCTCATATCATTTGTCTCCTTTACATCTCTTACCCGGTAGAGGGAGACACTATTGTCCGGACATATTTTCATAGAGTTGTGAAAGAAATGATTGCTTCCATAGAAAAGACTTATCATATAATTTTATTTGATCCACCATATGATGCAGTGGCTGCTGAGCCTGATATAGATATGCCAGGGGTGATGACCCTATTATGGATGCCAATGTTTCATAGTAGGAGGGTGTTATTCATGATCATATTGATTCTCCTCCAGCTTCTCAGTCAAATCTAAAGGCAGATAAAATTGTTGAGTAGTCTTAGTTTGAACCTTTTTTTGTTTTTCTTTGCAGACATCAGTAGAAAACATCATCTTCTTCATATTTTGGTGAGAGTTCCATTCAACAAGAATTATCCATAAAGGCATTACATCGTACATGCGGCAAGACTGTACATCCACCACATATCATACAATAGGATGTAGAGGTGGCTGTCAAAGATGATATACGTGAGCAGTATATGCTACAGCAGATATATACACATGCACAATGTGGACACATCCTATATATGCCTAGCTATAGCATAGAGGAGCATCAAGACGACAAATTTATATTATATTGATATTTGGTTGATGATTCATGTTTTATGTGCCTTACTATTATCACTTATATGGTTTGATTCCATTTTCAGTAAGTGTCTTATTATTATCAAATTATCTATAAAAATACAAAAATAATATTTTCTATTCATATTAAGATTTAATATTAGTTTATATATTTGTATAATAAATAATATTCATAAACTCATTATTAAATATAAAAAATTATTATTATTTGGAATTCATAAATATTATTTCTGTTTAATAATTAATTTATGAGGATTATTTATATTACATAATATGGATTATAATAGTCCATGTTTATACACTAAATAATTATCTTACATTAGTTATTAAATTGTATTAATGTCATTAAATATGACAAAATATCAATTAACTATTCATAAATATTCATATATATCATCAAATGTTACTAGATATTACTAATTGTTAATAAATATTCATAAACATTAATACTTATATATATTTGATAATATGTATTAATATTTCTGAATATTAATTTGATGTATATCTACTATTCCAAAATATTTATATATAATTATTAACATTTATTAATATTTATTTAACTTTTTTTAGTTTGTAATAACTATTTATTATATTCATTAATATTTAATTAATATTTAAAATATTGATTTTAGGATTCATCCATAAAAATATATAAAATATTAATAATATTTATGAATATAAATTTAATATTGACTATTATTTAATTGATATTTATAAATATTAATCAATATTTAATATTTATTAATTAATATTTATTACATTCTAGTCTATACTTATAAATATTTATAAATGTAGAAAAATATATTTTGGATTTTTATTAATATTAGTGAGTATTTTATTTATATTTTTTATTATTTAATAAAAATTTATTTATATTTATATATATTTTATAAATATTGCTGATTTTAAATTTAAATTTATTTATATTAAATTAGTTTTTTTTTTTTTGCTTTTTTAATTATAAAATCTAAGAAAATATGAAATGGGGTTAATGATTCTTTTATAAATTTTACATAGGAAGTGTGAACCACATTCATGCATCTGAGTGAGGGGAGAAGCATGAGAAGGGTTCGCGATTCTTGGGTACCCTTTTAAAAAATATATAAAACCATATCCCATTTAAATATTTTTAAATACCATTTAAAAAACCAATCATCTTCTTTATAGCCTCATTCCAATGGTTTTTAATGGGTTTTTAATTTTATTTATTAAAGGGACAGAGTTCCAGCTATTTTTTAAAATGTGACCTATGAAACTTGAATTTGATCCATGCTTCACCACTTACGAGGAAGTGTGAATTAGGTTTATACTTCCTATGTGAAATTTATGTAGGAAGAGTAAACCCCATTAACTTTTCCTCCATAATTTATAATTAAAAATCATAAATATATATAAATACTAATTAAATATAAATAAATATTATTTAAAAAATAATCAATATTTATAAAATATTAATACATATTAATACATATTAATTAAATAATCATAAATATAGATAAAAAACTAATTAATATTAACAATTACAAACAAAATACTATTTTGAATTTATAAATATTAAAAAAATATAATAGAAAGTAAGAATCCTTAAGTTAAAATTTATAAATATCAATTGCATTGTAGTATTTATTAAATTAATGTTCATAAATATTAATAATTTTTTGAAAAGGAAAATTTGAAAACCTCTTATTAAGAATAAAAATATTAATTAAATATTAATGAATATATTTTAATATTTATTAAATAAGAAGAAATTTTAAATAAATAAAAATATATATTACTAATTACAAATAAATTTTCATTAATAATATTGATCCATTAAATAAACATTCATTAGTATTATTTAATAGATTTATATATAAGAAAATATTAATATTTATGAATATTTCTTAAAATGTAGTAATATTTATTAATATTAATTGATATTTATGAATATTTATGAATTCTGATTAATATTTATTCATATTTAATGATATTATTAATATTTAAAAATTAATTTCAGATTGTTTTTTATTATACTAATACATTGTGTTATAATCCACATTATATATAATAAATAATCATCTTAAAGGAATTCTTAAATAGAAATAATATTTAGTTGATAATTAATAATTAATATTATTAATATTTAATAATGAATTTTGGAATATTATATTATTATAAATTTATTTATATAATACTGTGTATTCATATGAATAGAAAATATTTGTAATTGATTTTGATAAAAAATTTGATATTAGTAAGGAACTTATTGACAAAAGAAATAGAATGATATAAATGATAACTTTAATGCAGATACAACATGTATCATCAATCAAATGTCAATGTAATCTATGTATGTGGCATGGATACTCCTATGTCCCTTTAAAATTACAGCCTTCTCTAGAGTCATCTCGGGAATGTTTTCTAGTATATTTTTGTGGTTTTTAAGTACCTTTGTTTTGTAGTAGTGGATTATGGTGTTTTTGGATAAATTTATAGGAAAAACTAACTAACATTGGGTTGTGCACAGTCTGAAAAATTGTGCGACTAAACCGTGCCAACCATGAAAACCTAGAAAGAGAGGTCCACATGGTTTTCACATAGTTTGAAAAACTATGTGACTAATCTATTCCATCCTTAAAAACCTAGAAAGAGTGTTATGAATGGTTGGTGCACGGTTTTCCCTAACTGTGTGACCCTGCCCATGAAATTGTATGTGCGAAATTATTTATCCGAAAATCTATTTTAGAAACCAATTGATCACTCAAGACTCTCATATTTCGACCTGGTCTCAGTCTTGACAAATTCAATGTTATCCCAGAGCCTTATAAAGTGATTACAATGTAATTCGATCATCATTCTTCAAGATTGAAATCACAGGTTGAAGATATGTTCTCTTCCAAGTAAGTATATTTCATCAGATTCCTTCTCCCAATATTTCCACTATCATTAATTGATATTTTCATGGAATATCTACACTATTTACATTGATATAAACTTATGAGGTGAGATATAGTTCTAGGATTCATGACCTTGATGTCCTTGATCTTAATTATGGTTTCGGGATTTAGATCAGGATCTTGATCGATGATGTTGTGACGCTATAATTTTGAGAATTCCCATTGGGCTAACATCCGTCAGTAATCCAATGTTGGTGGTTTGAATCGAATACTTAAAGTCAGGGATTTGATATGTGAATGTGAGTTTATGATTTTCTAGCTTCCCTTTATTAATAATTTTCTTATTTAGAGTAATTAGGAATGTGTAATTGACTAGTGATTTCCTGGTCGATTAATTGATAATTAAATCGTGGAACTAAGGAAGGGGGTATCCCAACTAGATATTTGTTTTGGAGATAGTTTATTGGTGGAGATATTTTAATTGAGATAATGAATTTTATGGGTTATGATAATTAATTTTTGGGAAATTAATTATGAAATGATTTTTTTCTATGTAAGATAATTAATTGTGATAATTAATTAATAAAATTTGGGATTTGATATGAATTATAAATTGTGAAGAGTTAATTATGGAATGAGAATTGTGTTGATTGATTAATTATTTGATCAATTAATTAATGGGTTATGTGATTAGCTAATTGTTGAGTTAAGCAATAGCCTTTGAAATGTTTAACTAGTTGTTTGGTTAATAATGGAATGGTGTGTTAAATTCATTTAAAGTAATAAATGAATAAATTGATCAGATTTTTGTGGTGCAATACATGGAGTTCTATACTGATTAGAAGTCGGTACATAGAAAAGGATATCCTCCCCAATATTTTTCCAAGCATGATATTTTGGGGTTCTAGGCATGACGACCTACACCGAATGAGATTTTGGGGTGCTGGGGATGATGACATGCATTGAATGAGATATGGCGTGTTAGGAATGGAAACCAACATTTAATGAGAATTGGTGTCCTTGACATGAAGTTCAACACCAAATAAGTGATAAAAATGAATAATGATTCAAATGGATGAGATTAAATAAAAATGGGACTAATGTGATGACTAAATATTAAATGAAAATGTCATAACTATTTAATTATTCAGTGTATTCATTACCTCATGAAACTGCATACACTATATCATGACTGGAATTTTTTTGAAACCGTCGGAGGTGGCCTGCTATGATTTACTCACACCCTATTTGGTTTGCCTGATCAGGATGCGAGTACATTTTTTGGCAGATTTAAAGGATAATGGAAAGGCCCTGGGAATGGATATTGTTTGGGAATTGGAGCATGTGTGAAGGAACCATATGTAGTTTGGAACCTACTTGTGGGTTGTTGGGTCTTTACTTTTTGTATCATTGTAGACACATGAAATTTGAATCATCAGGTAATGTTTTACCTTTTAGTTAAGTATTGTATTTTCATGTATTGAATATCATATGACATGGTTCTGTTCTGGTTATTTATATTCACTACACATGGTTATTGTGGTTTTCTTTGGTTTTCCTTTTTCGGATAAAAGAGGGTATAGTCTCCCCAAGGCAGACTTACCAGACCCTCTATGTTGGTTATCACCCACTAGATTATCGGGAGGCAATGTTGAGGGAATGTGGCCAACTGGAACGTGGAACCGTTCAGTGGCACCTAGGTCAGGACCTCACAAAGTGGTATTATAGGATATTTCTTTTCATTCTTCTTGTTTTTTCTTACTGTTTCATGAATGGTTGACTAGAGATTAGGAAGAGTCAAGGCTTGGTAATGAGCTTGAGTATGGGATTTACAAACCCATGTTCGAGGGAAAATTTGAGTACTCAGAGTGGGATTGCTGTGATTTTTGTTTATTGTTACAGTTGGATATTATTTCTCCTTGGGTAATGCACTAGTGGTGTGATGTTATATTTATTTTGACAGTTGTTGAATTTTGATTCTTGGATTAAAGAGTCATAATACATTATTCTGCATGAATCATTCTTGGAACTCATGTTTTTTCGTGACATTCATAATTCTAGGAACTCAGGGGAAAATGTGTTATGGGTATGTTGTTGAACTTCAACTATTCTTCCGTCTTGTGATATTGAAATAATGATGTAAAATGAGAATAAATTGGTATATAATGGGAACTTTGATTGATTAAATGATTATGATTAATTATTTAATTTTTGAATTAAATAATTTGAAAAAATGTGATTAATTAATGGTGGAATTATTTAATGAGAATGAATGTACTCTTGTTATCCAAGACCTAGGAGTAGGATTGTTAAGGCTAGTGTTAAGGCCACGGTGCTGACTGTGTGGCGATAAAAGGGGGAAAGGACATGTTGAAACATGTTTTGTTATTTTCTCCTCTAACTGAAATGTTATAAGGTTTCATTATGAGACCAAAGGGGTGTCTTTGGATATGTAGAGTTATGCCGTCACGACGCATGTTGAGGGAGATACCTAGTGGTATAGCCTGAAACAAACATCCATATAGGGAACTTGAGGCACCATTTGTGTAAGATGAGGATGAAGGATGTAAATTCAAAGGGAATGTTGCTTGTTTCATGATATTTATGGAGATGGAGACCAATGTTGGGATCTGAAAAGCATATCTGAGTTGACAAGGGAGTTACAACCACAACATCATCAAACTTTTACTGGAGGTGGTGGACCTGAGAGATATGAATTCAATATTGAATTCATTGAAATGATACGTTCCCATTTTGAAACATCATCTGGGAGGAGGGTCATGTTGGCTACATATATGCTACGAGGGTCAGTGAAGCGTTTTTGGGACATTAATGTACAATCTGGACAGAATAATAATATGTTATTGAAGGAAATTCTGGAGAAGTACTTGGATAACTTCTATCCATATACGCTAATACAATAGAAGGCTTCAGAGTTTATGCATATGAACCAATGAAGCATGCCCATAATCTATTATGCTGAATGTTACACATATTTAAAGTGTTTTACTCCCGCTTTGGAAGCAGATGAGGCTTCTTTAGAAAACTGATTTCAAGATGGACTTAGGTGTGAAATTAAGACCCATGTGAATATCTATATACTGAAGAAATTCTTTGAATTGGTCAATCATGCTATCATTTTATAGGGGAACCAAATAGATGCTTCTAGTACTGGACAGGTGGCTTTCAGTGGATGATCAGGGAGTGTGCCATCCATGAGAATAATGCACCATTATGAGAAAATTAGTTAGGATACTAGAAATCAAGGTGAATATTTAGGAGGATCATTTACACCAAATCATACTCTTTTGCTTTTCCAGCAATACGGTAGGCAGGTACACTATCATCCACATTGTCCTCGACCACTAGTGGAGTGCCTGTTTTGTGGAAATATGGGGATCCTACTAAACATCTCCTGGAAGCAGCGACAAGATGGTGTTGAGGGGGAAACTACATAGAGTCAGAGTGTGGGAAAGGGTATTCTGCAATATATAGGTCTGGAAGATGGTGTTCTACTAGAAAAGGGGGTAGAGGGAGTTGACATAGTGTTTTAGGGTATGAGTGCCCATATCATCAGAGTGGTGCGACTCAGGGGATTCAGAAAATTCCACATAGAAGAGGGTAAGGACAGTTACATGAAGTATAACATTCACTTATAGAGAGTGAGTCCGGTCCATCTATAGTGAGAGGTACTATTCTAGTTTACTTTACATTAGCTACTACCTTGTTGGATATTATTCCCTCTCATTCCATTATATCTACAATTTTTTTAATGCTTTGACCATGAAGGTGGAGTATATAAGTGGGGAGATTAATATCGATGAAGTCTTGGGAACACGGTCTAGGGATATTTGTTTATTCATGGAATGTACACTAGAGATCAGAGAGTATCATTTTCTTTGGGATATCTTTTTCCTTGATATAACAGTCTTCAACTTAATAATGGTTAAGGACTGGCTAGTTGTGTATATAGCCCACAATGATTGTTACCACAAGAAAGTGACCTTTGTATCTTTTAATGGTGAATAGTGTGTTCATCGTTGAAAATGGGATATCAATGTTGGCAGAGCTGGGCCAATTACTCAGCAACTTGGAGAGCTCACATCCCATATGACTAGTCTTTTGTTGGATGATGGGAGTGAAGGCACGACATCCTTCCACCTGTAGTAGATCTATTTCAGGATTTTTTTGCTGAAGAGTTGCCAAGGTTTTCACCTGAGAGATATGTTGAATTCACTATTGAGATCATGTCAGGGGCTGAGATGGTATCTATTTCACCTTATATAATTTCACTAACTGAGATTCAAGAGATCAAAATTTAGTTAGAGGAGTTGGAGGAAAAAGGTTTTATTCATCGAAGTACGTCACAATGGGGATTACCTATATTGATTGCAAAGAAGGCCAACCTGAGTTTACGATAGTGTATCAATTAAATAATGTTTAATAAAATGACCATGGAAGAACAATATCATCTACAACATATCGATGATATGTTAGACTAATGGAAGAGGGACTATGTGTTCTCAAAAATCAATCTAAGATCATGGTATAATTTGTTTTGATTTTGGACCTCTGATATACCAATGTCGGCTTTTAGAAGCAGGTATGGCCATTATGAGTTTTTTTTTAATTCCATTTTTGTTGAAAAATGAAACCGATGTATTTATGGGATTGATGAATAGGATCATTCATCTATACATATATCAGTTTATGGTGGTTTTAATGGATGAAATATTATTTTACTCTAAGAATCAGGATATTTACTCCCAACATCTTGACATCGAACATGGTACACTAAGAGATCATCATATATACACCAAGTTATCTAAATGTCAGTTTTTGATTGATAGGGTACACATTTTGGGGAAGATAAACTCGGAAGAAGGTGTGGCAGTGGGACTCAAAAAATTGAAGGCAGTTATTTCTTGGGGGTAGCAAAAATAATATATGATATCTGAAGATTTTTTGGATTAGCTAGTTATTACTAGAGGTTCATATAATAATTTTCTCAGTTGGAAGGACTGCTTACAGGTTTGAAAAAGATAGGGATAATGTTTGAGTGTAAAAAAGCAACTGAGAAAACATTCCAAGAGTCAAATAAGTGTTTGACATCAACACTAGTTTTGATCTTACCTAATCCATGTGAGAAGTACACAGTGTATTGTGATGCTTCTATGATTGGACTAAGATATATGTTGATGCAAGAGTATCAAGTTATAGCTTATGGGTCTCAGTAGCTGAGGCCGCATGAACAGAATTACCCTACACATGAACTTGAGTTGGAAATAGATTTTTATGGTTTTAAGTTTTGGAGACACTATCATTTGTGGGAAAGGTTTAAATTTTTTATGGATCAAAAAAGCTTGAAGTATATATTTTCATAATGTGTCTTGAATATTTGGCAGTGAAGATGGGTAGAGTATATGAAGTCCTTTCATTTTGAATGGTCATATACACCTGGGAAGTTAAATATTGTGGCTAATTCCTTGAGTAGGAAAAGTCATACAAAGATGGTATGTGTTTCAAGGGTAGAGTGTAATATGATGACTTTACTATAGGAAATTCATTTGGTAGTTCAGGAGGGTTAGGAGAGAATGAGTCTGGTTTCTGTAGTATTGGAGTCTACACTCTTGGGATAGATTAATGACAGGCAGTATGAGGATCCAGAGTGTTTAGCCAAAAGGGAAATCCTTGATGGTGGTGAGACACCTTCAGACTGTATAATAGATTAGTATGAGATCATATATGTAAAAAAATAGGTCATTGTGCCTATGAGTTTGCGAGAGGAATTCATGCATGAATGTCATGCTTCAAATTGGGTGGTACATTCTACAGTGACATAAATGTACCATGACCTACAATGTATTTTTTGGTGGCAAGCCCTGTAGAAAGAGATAGCAGGGTTCGTAACAATATGTTTCACTTGTTAGTAGGTGAAGTCAGAGCATCAACGACTTGGAGGTCTATTGCTGGTGTTTCCCATTCCGGAATGGAAGTGGGATGATGTGACTATGGACTTCATGGTAGGACATCCAAATAAACTTAGGAATAATAATTCTATTGGGGTCTTTGTGGATCAACTAATGAAGGTAACACATTTATTTCCTATCAAGGAAACCATTATTGTAAAATAGTTTTTAGAACTGTATGTATGAGAGATAGTTAGTTTACATGGGGGGGAATAGACTATAATTTCATATCACAATTCATGCTTTGTATAATGCTTCTAGTAAAGATTACAGAAGGTTCTTGATATACTTGTTTTGTTACGTATGTCCTTCAACACATAGACAGGTGTTCCATCGGAGCATACCATATAGATGTTAGAAGATATATTGTGGGCATGTGTGCTTGTCTTTGGAGGTTCATGGGGGAAGCACCTGGCATTAGTGGAGTTATCATATAACAATAGTTATAAGGAAATTATACAGATGGAACCATATGAGGCAATTTATGGTATACCTTTTAGATCATTTCTATGGTCGTTAGAGGCATGTGAGTCAGAGCAATTGGGACTGAGTCTTATTTAGGATACATCGGAGCAGCTGAAGTCGATTCAGAAGCATATGGATATGGATTTGAGTTGGAAGAAGTCGTATGTGGTTAGATAGATATGACCACTAGAGTTCACATTGGTTGAATGTGTATTACTTTAGTTATCGCCTAGATTGGGTCACCACAGGATACAGAGGTAGGGCATGTTAGTGCCTGGGTTTGTAGGACCATTTGAGGTATTGAAGAGAATCGAGATGGTGGTGACCAATTATCCCTTCCATAGAAATTCCTCACTATCAATGATGTTTTCCAGGTGTCACAACTACGATGGTATCACACTTACCCTTCTCATAGGATTTATATGGAGGAGGATGACCTTGAGATTTATGCGTCCTTTGAGGAACATCTGATACATGTTCTAGATTGGAATGAGATAGTGTGGTGGGGAACGACTGTGTCATTAGTTCACATGTTATAGAAACAAGGAAGTTATCAAACAGAAACTTGAGAACATGAAGCATAAATGAGGGTTCAATGGACCTATCTTATGGGCCTACAATTTTAAAGAAGTTTGAGAGTGCAACTCGAGTATGAGCTATTATAAAGTGGGTAGATTGTAAGATTCCGGCCTTTATTAGAGTCATCTTAGGTATGGTTTCATGTAGTTTATGATCTTTTTATGCACCTTTTATAGAGTAGTGGCATGGGGTGTTTTGGGTAAATTATCAAGAAAAACTAACATACAGTAGGCTATGCACAGTTTGAAAAATCGTTCCAAACATGAAAATATAGACAAAGAGGTCCACATGGTTTTCACATGGTTTAAAAAACCCTATGACTAATCCATTCCAACCATGAAAACCAAGACAGAGAGGTCCACATGGTTGGAGCACATTTTTTCCTAACTGTGTTCCCCTACCCATGAAATCTTTCGCACGAGATTAATTATATGAAAGTCTATATTAAAACACACCCGAATCCCCAAGATTGCAATATTTCAACCATGGATCGAGCTTGAAAAATTCAAGGTGATCCAAGATCCTTCTGTAATAAATACATGGTGATTCGAACCTCATTTTTTATATTTAAATCCTGGATAGATGATTTTCTCTCTTCCTAATAATTAGATTTCATCTCGTTGCTTCTCGCGCAATTTCATATATCTATCCTTGATTTTTTCATCAACGATCTCCAATGTTTCCATGTATCTAAACCTGTGATTTGAGACTTAGATATAGGATTGTGGATTTGGATCAAGACTTCCAAGATCATTATGCCTTTGATCTTGATTTTGGTTTTGAGATTTAGATCAAGAGCTTGGTCGATGACTTTGTGCAGATCAAATACTAGTGAATTCTGTTAGGCTAACATCCACCAGGATATTGAGGTAGGTGGTCTGAATCGAACTTCCATAGTATTCAATTTGATATGAAAATGTTAGTTTTTTATTTTCTAGCTTATCTTGATAATTGTTTTCCTAAATTGGAGTAATTAGTAATGTGGAATTGTCTTGTGATTTCCTTGGTAATTAATTGATAACTGAATCATAGAAAAAATGAAGGGAGGTTTCCCAAATATAAATTTGTTTTAGAGATTGGTTATGGGTTTAGATATTGTAATTGAAATATTTCATTTTTTTATTAAGATAATTTGTTGTTGAAAAATATTTATGAAATGATGTTTGGATATGTATGATATTTAATTGTTAGAATTAATTATGTTCCATTATGTTGATCAAAGATAATTAATTGTGAG
Source organism: Viscum album (assembly GCA_963277665.1). Lineage (NCBI taxonomy): Eukaryota > Viridiplantae > Streptophyta > Magnoliopsida > Santalales > Viscaceae > Viscum > Viscum album. Next base: position 1,756,785,551 of record OY728163.1, read on the forward strand.
AATGAATTATGAAAAGTTGAGTTATGATATGGGTAATTAATTTTAAAGAATGAAGTATGGAAAGAGAATTTTGTTGTTGATTAATTAATTGAAAAATTAATTAATGGGATATGTTCTTAGTTAATGGTTTAGTTAACTAATTCCCTTTGAAATGATTAACTAATCGTTGGATTAGTAATTAAAAGATGTGGATAATTCTTGCGAATTAAAGAATGATTAAATGGTTGAGATTTGTGTGGAGTTGAGATGTCATTATAGAGAGATTAGAAGTTGGTACATGGACATGGAATTCCTCCTCAATATTTATCCAAGCATGAGATTTATGGGTGCTAGTCATGGAGACCTACACCGAATGAGATTTTGGGGTGCTAGGCCTGAAAACCTGCACCGAATAAGATATGGAGTGTTAGGAATGGTGACTTAAACTAAATGAGATTTGGGGTGATTGACATGATGTTCAACACCAAATAAATGAAACAATGAATTATGATTCATATGGAAGAAAGTAATTGAAACTGGGCCTAATGTGATAATTGAAGATTAAATGACAATGAGATAACTATTTAATTATGAATTGTATTTATTTCTCCATAAAAATAAATACACTATCTCTGGACAAGACATGTTTTAGACAAAGTTTTTGGTGGCCTACTGAGTTGTACTCATACCCTATTTGGGATGCCGGATTGGCACTTTAGTAGACATTGTTGTTATAGGAATAGATGAGGTCAATTCCCTAAGATAGATAGTTGATTAGGAATTTGAGCATGGGAAATGGAACCTCACATGGTTCGAGGCCCACATGGGAGTCGTTGTGACATTACATTTAGTTCCATTATAGGCAATTGACATTCACATCGTAGTAGCTTGTTTTATCTTTTAGTTGAGTACTTTTTTTCTTGTTTTGAATATCATATGACTTCAAATTATTCTAGTTATTTAAATTCATCCTCTCTTGGTTATTTTTGTTTTTTTCTTTGGTTTTTTATTCTGATAAAAGATGGTATTTTATCACCAAGACTGACTTACCATACCCTCACTACTAGTTGATGGCCTCTGGAGAACATGGACTTGCGCTTGATGGATGTGGCCAACCAGGTCGAGGAACCATTTAGTGGCACATGGGTCAGGATATCACATTCCCACAACCAAGAACATATAGGATTAATCCACAAAATGTCAATATACATCTCTACTCTAGCATATGGTACACAAGTATATCATCATCAACACCACCATCACATCCTAATGTGTGACAGGATGTGGATGTACACTCCCTCCACCTGACCATGTCCTGCCTCTATGGATAATTCATTTTCCATGGAACTCTCACCAACATATAAAGAATATGGATGTTGTGTTGTGGATGTCAGAAAATAAGGGCCTAATATTGCATCCAAATCATACAATTCAATTTCTATATCTACATTTTTCTATGACTGAGAAGCAGGAGGATCATCGAGTTGATCATGATGAACACCCTCCTTCTGTGCAACATCATCATTCATAGCCCAATCCCCACCCCAAGAACATCTATATCAGGATCATCAGCCTCAGAATCATATTTTGGATCAAATAAAATTCCATGATAAATCTTTTCCATGGAAGAAATCTACTTAGGCATATATTTTTGAATATATATCTGGTCATATGTGCCTCCCTTTACTGGTTCAAGAATGTGAAGGAGATGAATGATATGAGAATCAGGTGAAAAAAAATTCTACTATTAGTAATGTTAATAAAAAATATGAACAGTAATGGACTGAAGACTAATTACAATGTCATGAAATTAATGTCTGATTAGTGTATAAAATTAAAATGGTGGCATATATTACCAGGACACATAATCTAGATGATCGACTAAATTCATACGTACAGTCTCCGCCCCTCATAATTTGGGCTCGTGTCTTCTGCACCAAATATGAATATATGTTTTATGATACCTCATCCAATAAATGTCTATCTTCTCTAACATATTCATGGAATAAAGTGAAGGTACCTGATATAGTGTCATACTAATGGGATGAAGGAATCTAAACTGCTTTATAACTCTCTCGGTTTAATACCACTCAGTAACATGAAAATGAATCAATTTAAGCTTGAAGGAGCCAGTAGCAGGAATCACCATACAATATGGTGGAAGACACTAAATGATATCATCAGAATATGGAATATATATAATATGAAAAGAATAAATATTATAAATTAACAAATAAAGAGATATAAATTAAAAACTAATGATTTAACTATATAAATTGTAACTACTTACATTGTTTAGTCGAATGTTGTCCAACATAAGACTTTAGGGATGGACATCGTGTATTCATGTATTTTGTTTCCTATTAACCTAAGTAAACATGAAGATTACATTGTTATAGTTATATTTCATAATATAATGTTATAAAACTATACAAGACATTATAAAGAAGGAATAACATAACATTACCCACGTGGATACTATAGTATAATATCTCCAGGCAATGACGCATGAGCATATGGTATTAAGTAATGGATGGGATCCCATATTCACATCGGTATAAGAATAATGCATCCTGTGATCTATATCTTATCGATGAAACATTAACTGCATATCACACTATATATATATTTGAGATAAGAAAACCCCCATCAAAGCCAGCCTTCCTGGTTCAGATATTCTAGTAAAGGTAAATACATCATATGTACAAATTTAGTGGAGTGATAAATTAAAGTCATTCAACAGAATAGCCGCAAAATATAAGCACGGGATAATCATTATACAATGATCTCATCGACATCCTCTGCTAGATTTGTGAAATAATAGTATAACAAAGTTCTACTTAATCTACTTATAATTAAGGACCCTCCTTCTACATGGACCTTAATGCCTAGTAATATTTGAACAAGCATAAACTAATGAGATATGACTCAGCCTATCACAACCACACTATCACTGAGGATTCCCAACATAATGGAAACATCGTGAAGTGTAGTAGTCATATTCCCCTCTATAAAATGGATTGTTTGTGACTCTGGCCTCTATATCTCTAGACGCGTAGCAATGAGATGATGGTCGAAAAAGGGGTAGTAACACAATGATAGACCTTAGAAACCACCACGAAAAAGATACGAGATGAGTGAGGGATGTCAAGAAACATGATGGAAATGATGAGATCTTAACACACTCTAAGTAGGCACTAGACATACCTCTAAAACAACTGGTGAAACATCAGAATTTTTGGATGTGAATAATAGATGACATTCCTTCTAAAAAATTAAATCATAGTTTCTTTGATATATAGAAATCAATAAATGTAATAAACTTTTTTAAAAAAACTACAATAACTGAAATAAGGTAGACAATTAGCATGTATAATTCTTCATTATGAAAAAAAAGAAGTAACAAAATATATGTGACTCATGTTGTTGGTTTATAATATTATTATTTTTTTGTTTTATTAATACCCTATGATGTATAATTTATTATAATTTTTTTCTATATAAATAACCATTGATAAAAATTGTAATTCCCTGACCCCAGCTACCCAGAGTCGGTGCATTACTTCGTAACATTGGCATGATCACAAAAGATCAAGTCTCGAAATACCGATTAGTTTAGTAGCCTTGGAAACACTAAATACATTCATAAATGTTACATTACAACATAAGGTGAAAAACTGCAATAATAAAGTCTTCATAGTCCACACTCATATCATCTTCTGACTATCCCTGCAGGTCATTCCTAAAATACTTCTTCACATCCTGGAAAATATTAAAACATTGAAAGGGGTGAGCTCAGATGCTCAGTAAGGATAACAATAATGCGGATGCTTTCATAAATAAACATAAAAATTTAAGGCAATGTATAACCAAAACAAAAGCCTTTTAAACTTGAACATCAACATAATATGGAAAAAGTAAAATGAGATAATGCCATTCACTTCCTCACATGGATATTCTACTGGTCGAATAATCACATGCAATATCAATAACCACTTTCATAATGAGGGAATGTATAATGCCAGACATTCTGAAACATTTTGTCAAGGCCTCGGCCAAGACATCTAAAATGATTAAGGCCTCGGCCAAAACCATAAATCAATTTGGGAAAGGGCCTCGGCCAATTCCACGTCTAGTTGTCTCATGAGACCTACCGATGCATCGAGGAGCTATAGTGGGCTCCACCCGTCACTTATTAAGTCCAATACATTCCTCATATGAATAGGTTTAAACATATCATAAACCATAACATAATCGTATCACATAAAACATGCATAAAGGAAACATAACATTTCCACATTTCAATCACAAGATATCAATACAACACATTGATATAATAAAAATGCATTCAAAACCATTTTCAATACCAAAATAAAAGAAAGATAAAACGTTGTATTTATTTTTCATTAAAAAAAGATGTCTTGTAGAGGAATCCGAAACTCAAATAATGGTCACGGTGGCGGAGAAGTCATTGTCTACGCATATGTACGGAAATAAAAACATTCCCTTTTTGTCATTTAGTAAAACGCTTTGTATAAAAGAGATTCCTTTTGAATAAACATAAAATTCAAAGGGGTTTATACATCGTATAAAAGAAAGTTGTGTATAAACCCAAATATGCCTCAATGAAAGGGGATTGAGACGAAGTCCTTAAAAAGATCATTTTTAAAATAAAATAGATCTATTATGTGTATTCACTATAGGTACACATAAATAAAGTAAAAATACAAAATAATACATAATAATATCATCACATAATTTGAAAGTAGGAGATTAACCCAAAGAATGGATGTTGGGTTAAGAAGTTCCCTTACCTCGTGTCCGACTTGACTCAACCGTTCTTTAACCTCCTGTATAATAAACTAGAGTTAATATATACCTTATTAAGAACCATTTTCAATTTCATTATCCTTTTTATATCACTTATTACCATGTTATGAACATTATGTAATTATTTAAGTTAATAACGGTCGTTTTGTCGATCTTTGGTACTTGAGTCAATAATAAATTTCTTATAATTACAAGTTGTTCATGTGGTGAAATATCCATTATATCCAGAATTATATTCATGATTTATTTATCATATATATCATATATATCCAGTATATACATTCATTCATAATATTACGTAACATTTAGAGGTAAGAAATGAAATGCACCGTTCATGGAGACGGTAAGCCGTACATACGCATGAACGCTACTCCCATTTCTATTTCATATTTAATGGAATGAAATCATAATTATATAAAGGTGTAATATAGTTCCAGTATAATATCATATATAATATCATTTACTCCATCCTTTATACATCCCACATATGGCATTAACGATTCACATCACTTTGAGGGGGCGGTAGTCCGCACTTCCTAAAATGAAATTATCGCATTTACCCATAATGGAAATCATAAAGTATGACATAAATGAGAAATACAGAAGTATAAGTAAAACATAAACATATTATATATCATATATAAATATATTGACATCTTAATGGCCACCTTTGAAGGTGTTATATGAGTGTTGAACAATCATCGTTTCATGAGGCAGAAATTCGCCATCCACAGAAACCGTATGTTCTTTAACCATTGGATGTAGGTGTGTGTAATTGTAGCTCGAATCCTTCTTATAAAAACATCCTAGTATATTGAGGATACTGTTGTTGTTACAAAAGAAATGAATAAAAAGCGTTTAGGGGGTTGGAGAAGAAAAATAAAACAAAACAACATTAGAGAAATCATTACCTCAAAATCGGGTAACTCGTTTTGATTTGAGCCAATGGATTTCTTGGTTAAAGTTCTGCCCAAAGTGAGGCTTCTAGGAGTAAGAGGGGGAAGTTGGGAGAGTATTTGGGCAGAGTTTGGCCGAGACAAATGGCTTGAAAGTGTGAATGTGGTGGTAGAGGTGGGGGCCTTTTATAAGAGGAGAGGAGGGGCACTCTTGGAAAGTAAGGAAATTTTACATTATTATACAACGCTTTTCGGATTCTAAAGGTCCCACACTTATATAATTCGTGTCTGAGGTGATAAGGGTTCGAAATCTACCCATCCAATAGTCTTTGTACAAGTGTAAGCCTTGTATTGTACATTATCTTTTCATTTTATTAAAATCATTAAATAATGAGGCCATCGCTGCATCATAATGATGTCATAAATAATTTAATTTATTTAATGTCTAAAAATTATAAAAAAACTAATATGATGTATGAAATCTTTTTATCTTTCCAATGACTATTTATAGTCAAAACTATGACTTGTATAACCCCATGTAAAAATTGTTTTAGTAAAACATTTCATGTTTGTGTCATTTTTTTCTTTAACATTAAATAAAAGGTATTTATGTCATTTTCCAACTAAAGTGGCTCCATGGGGTCCCCAAGCTGACCCATGGATTGTCTTGGTAGGACATGGAACATAAAATGAGGGTAGTACATGTGTCAAGCTCATCTCATATTATTAAAACATTATTTTTACCTTAAACTACACTAATTACCTCTAATCGCGATTAAGAACTTAAAAGTTACTATTCGCCAAAAATTATTTTAATCTCATTGAACCATATTTTACTTCTTAATGACAACCATGTATGTCGGATTTTTGAAAATAAAACCACAGAAGTGGTAATATTTCATTTAAACGAAAAATCAGTTTTTTAACTACCACTTAGTGGTTTCACTATTCATCAAAAATTGAAGTTTTTCAGAACAATGCCAAAATTTCACCCTAAGCTATAATTGATATTCCGAATTCAAAAATCATGTCTATTTTATGAAATTCCAAACATATAAGTTGCATTAATTAATTTTATAATTAATTCCCGCTGTCACAACAAATAGCGTGTTTTTAAGAAACAATATATATCAAAATATTGACAATTGTTTATGTCCAATTTCAAAGTGAAATTAATTCTAATGAACACCATTTGATAAAATGGTAAAAATATATTCCAATTATACTTTAAAACCTCTAAATAGTATAATTTATCACTATAAAATATTTTCATTAGAAAAGTTGTTTTTAAGTATTTTTCACTATTTATAAAAAATTAGAAGTTCTTAGAAAAATATCAAAAATTCAACATAGGCTAATTTCGATATTCCGAATCCAAAAATGAAGTCCATTTTGATAAATAAAATTTATCAAATTTCAAAAAGTAGGTATTACTATTCACAACGGCTAGTTTAATTAGTTGTGGTCTGTGTTAGAGCTCGAGGTTGCGTACAACACACACTATTGCATTATTCGAAGGGAAACGTATCATGGAAGCTCGGGGTGTTACATTCTCCCCTCCTTCAATAAATTGCATCCTCTCAATTTGAAATTTTTTTCTTTGAAAATAAAAGGTTGAAAGAGAAAATTCTTTTGTGGAAAACCCACATCGGAAATAAGATTAATAAATTTTAGCCTTAATACGAGGGAAAGGGAAATGAAAAAGTCACCACCCAATTATGTTTTCGATTAGGAGAACATTGGTGGAAATTAGAGACATATAATTGGAGGAAAAATGTAAATATTTTTAGGGAGTGATTGAGGTCATCAATCAAAATCAACTGTCAAATTAAGGGCCTCAAAGCCTTCAATCTATGTTGATTTAAAATATCATCAGTTCAACAAGACATAAGGTATTAGAATAACACATTTTTTGTTTTAATATCCCTTTACTAAAGTTTAAGAATTAATTTATTCATTGAATAAGAGATAGGTATATATATATTTATGCTTGACAATTAGAGTTTCAACCTTCAACTCATCTTTCACTCAAAAAGATAATAGAACTCAAAAATATTATACTTATCCTAATTGTATAAGGTTCCAAATGTTAAAACATACCATTTAGATTAGTAAAATTATTTTGTAATAACCAGGGACTTCCTGTAGGCTAGTGGTAGGAAATAAAGGCCTATCGCACCATGATTGTGGGTTCGATTCCTGCAGCTTTGTCCGACGCGACGGGTTATGCCCCACCCTGCAGGTTGTCCTTTTCCTAATACTATAGTATAATAATATTCCAAATATAATCTTCATAAATTTTTTAACCTTAAACAATACTATCCAAAGATCAACTTAATCCACTCCAACATTTATAATTATCCAATATACCTCTATCCAGACTTTCTCTAAATGGTCTCTTAATTCCAAAATCAATTTATCAGATTCCCCAAACAAAGTAAAGTTTCTCTTATTGTCACATACTAAAAATATAATTACCTTCATCATATTCAAACCTTACTGAAATCAACAAGTACTGCAGTACAATCCTTATATATATATCACATTATTCTAATAACCAGAATATAATCCATGAGTCCAAAAGCACCATTACATTAGTTATTCTGCTTCAACTGTAGTAACAGCATAAGATTGTCCTTGATCCCTTGGCCTTTTCTGAGGTAAGTTTCCCTGACGCTTAGGACATTAATTTTCATAATGACCCATTTCTCTACAATTGTAGCATTCAACTTTGATAGCCTCTTTCTTTCCCTTGCAATCACAAGCCTGGTGACCCTTTTCTCCACATTTATAACAAACTCCCATTCCTTTTAGGCAAGTCCCAGGGTGATTCTTCCCACAATTATCACATAATGGAAAATCCTTCTTTCCCTGTTTCCCTTTATCTGTCTCTTGTTCCACCGTTCTCTTCTTCTCTTGCTTTACTTTGTTGTCATAAGACTTAGAGAATTCCTTTTATGTCTTTATAGCACACGAGACAATATCTTCGTATGATGAGAAGGATTGTGATACTAAAGCTCGACGGAGAAATGGTTTTAACCCAGCAAAGAAACGATCAATCTTACTCCTTGGGTTACGTATATAATCTGAAGCATACCTCTCTAACCTTGTAAAGTTGGCCTCATACTTTGCGACATTATCATCCTCCTTCTGCCTCAGACTCAGAAATTGCCTTTCCATATCTTCTCGATGGTCACGAGGAAAGTATTTTTCTAAGAAAATCTCTTTGAACTCCCTCCATTCCATATTCGATACGTCATCATCTTCCTTTGTGTTTTGAATCAGCAACCACCACTGATCGGCATCTCCAGTGAGGCGGTAAACTACCATGTCAACCTTCTCCCTTTCACTACTCCCCAAGGCATGGAATATTTTCTCTAAGGAGTTTATCCATTGCTCAGATACTAACGGATTTTTACCCCCATTAAATGTTGGTGGTTGTTGCCTCATGAAGCGGTCTAACATTGATCCTCCACGTTGCGGATCAGGGTGCTCCATACGAGTATGGTTATTATTCATAACCTAAGTTAGTTGTCCCAGTATGGTAATAAGTTGATCAGCACCAGTTGTATCTCCAGCTCCACAATAATTATCTTGAGCAGGAGGGAAATCCCTACACGGAGTGCGTGCATTGATATAGTTTCCATTCCTTCCACTAGGCGCCATTTCTAAACAATGGCATAAACTAGATTAGTTTATGAATCAAAATACATAATTCTGTACTTGTAAAACACTTAACACTAATTGAACTATTTTATGGATATAATCCATAATCATAAAAAAAATTCTTTGAGGAAGTATATACTCATAACCCTTCATAGTGGTTTGTAAATAAATGAGAATTATCCTAAGCATATCCCCCGGGGGTGTCGTAACCAAAAGTGCAGCAAGACCCGTTGTCGTGCACCAGTTCCCGTTCGAGTCTAGCTCAAAGCGGTGTTTTCAGGTTTTACCCCTAGGTACATCTGTGCCAGAGCCGCCTCTACCTGCTCGTATCCAGACAGGGATGTATTGCTCAGAAAACTCACCACATCTCTACAATACCAAAATTCTAGGAAGTTCTTCTATACTAATCCTCAAAGACTATCTTTGGGCTATGTGCTCTAATCAGAGTTTATCTAAATCTAGCTTCCAAGGTTAGTACTAAACTGCCTCTGATACCAACTGTAACATCCCGACCCCAGCTACCCATTGTCGGTGCATTACTTCGTAACATTGGCATGATCACAAAAGATCAAGTCTCGAAAGACCGATTAGTTTAGTAGCCTTGGAAACACTAGATACATTCATAAATGTTACATTACAACATAAGGTAAAAAACTACAATAACAAAGTCTTCATAGTCCACACTCATATCCTCTTCTAACTATCCCTGCAGGTCATTCCTAAAATACTTCTTCATATCCTGGAAAATATTAAAACATTGAAAGGGGTGAGCTCAGATGCTCAGTAAGGATAATAATAATGCAGAAGCTTTCATAAATAAACATAAAAATTTAAGGCAATGTATAACTAAAACAAAATCCTTTTAAACATGAACATCAACATAATATGGAAAAAGTAAAATGAGATAATTCCATTCACATCCTCACATGGATATTCTACTGGTCTAATAATCACATGCAATATCAATAACCACTTTCATAATGAGGGAATGTATAATTCCAGACATTCTGAAACATTTTGTCAAGGCCTCGGCCAAGACATCTAAAATGATTAAGGCCTCGGCCAAAACCATAAATCAAATTGGTAAAGGGCCTCGGCCAATTCCACGTCTAGTTGTCTCATGAGACCTACCGATACATCGGGAGCTATAGCGGGATCCACCCGTCACTTATTAAGTCCAATACATTTCTCATATGAAAAGGTTTAAACATATCATAAACCATAACATAATCGTATCACATAAAACATGCATAAAGGAAACATAACATTTCCACATTTCAATCACAAGATATCAATACAACACATTGATATAATAAAAACGCTTTCAAAACCATTTTCAATACCAAAATAAAAGAAAGATAAAACTTTGTTTTTATTTTTCATTAAAAAAAGGTGTCTTGTAGAGGAAGCCAAAACTCAAATAATGGTCAAGGCGGCGGAGAAGTCGTTGATGCCGCATAAGTACGGAAAGAAAAAAATTCCCATTTTTTCGTTTAGTAAAACGCTTCGTATAAAAGAGATTCCTTTTGAATAAAAGTAAAACTCAAAGGGGTTTATACATCGTATAAAAGAAAGTTGTGTATAAAACCAAATATGCCTCAATGAAAGGGGATTGAGAAGAAGTCCATAAAAAGATCATTTTTAAAATAAAATAGATCTATTATGTGTATTAACTATAGGTACACATAAAGAAAGTAAAAATACAAAATAATACATAATAATATCATGACATAATTTGAAAGTAGGAGATTAACCCAAAGAATGGAAGTTGGGTTAAGAAGTTCCCTTACCTCGTGTCCGACTTGACTCAACCGTTCTTTAACCTCCTGAATAATAAACTAGAGTTTATATCTACCTTATTAAGAACCATTTTCAATTTCATTGTCCTTTTTAAATCACTTATTACTATGTTATGAACATTATGTAATTATTTAAGTTAATAACGGTCGTTTTGTCGATCTTTGGTACTTGAGTCAATAATAAATTTCTTATAATTACAAGTTGTCCATGTGGTGAAATATCCATTATATCCAGAATTATATTCATGATGTAGTTATCATATATATCATATATATCCAGTATATACATTCATTCATAATATTACGTAACATTTAGAGGTAAGAAATGAAATTCACCGTTCATGGAGACGGTAAGCCATACATACGCATGAATGCTACTTCAATTTCTATTTCATATTTAATGGAATGAAATCATAATTATATAAAGGTATAATATAGTTCCTGTATAATATCATATATTATATCATTTACTCCATCCTTTATACATCCCACATATGGCATTAACGATTCACATCACTTTGAGGGGGCGGTAGTCCGCACTTCCTAAAATGAAATTATCGCGTTTACCCATAATGGAAATCATAAAGTATGACATAAATGAGAAATAAAGAAGAATAAGTAAAACATAAACATTTTATATATCATATATAAATATATTTACATCTTAATTTCCACCTTTGAAGGTGTTATATGAGTGTTGAACAATCATCGTTTCGTGAGGCAGAAATTCGCCATCCACAGAAACCATATGTTCTTTAACCATTAGATGTAGGTGTGTGTAATTGTAGCTCTAATCATTATTATAACAACATCCTAGTATATTGAGGATACTGGTGTTGTTACAAAAGAAATGAAAAAAAAGAGTTTAGGGGGTTGGAGAAGAAAAATAAAACAAAACAACATTAGAGAAGACATTACCTCAAAATCGGGTAACTCTTTTTGATTTGAGCCAAAGGCTTCCTTGGGAAGAGTTAAGCCCAAAGTGAGGCTTCTAAGAGTAAGAGGGGGAAGTTGGGATAGTATTTGGCCAGAGGTTGGCCGATCCAAATGGCTTGAAAGTGTGAATGAGGTGGTAGAGGTGGGGGCCTTTTATAAGAGGATAGGAGGGGCACTCTTGGAAAGTAAGGAAATTTTACATTATTATACAATGATTTTCGGATTCTAAAGGTCCCACACTTATATAATTCGTGTCTAAGGTTATAAGGGTCCTAAATATACCCATCCAATAGTCTTTGTACAAGTGTAAGCCTTGTATTGTACATTATCATTTCATTTTATTAAAATCGTTAAATAATGAGGTCATCAGTGCATCATAATGATGTCATAACTAATTTAATTTATTTAATGTCTAAAAATTATAAAACAAAAACTATGATGTAGGAAAACTTTTTATCTTTCCAATGACAATTTATAGTCAAAAAGAAAACTTGTATAACCCCATTTAAAAATTGTTTTAGTAAAACATTTCTTGTTTGTGTCATTTTTTACTTTAACATTAAATAAAAGGTATTTATGTCATTTTCCTACTAAAGTGGCTCCATGGGGTACCCAAGTTGACCCGTGGATTGTATTGGTCGGCCATGGCACATCCAATGAGGGTAGGACATGTGTCAAGCTCATCTCATATTATTAAAACATTATTTTTACCTTAATCTACACTAATTACCTCTAATCGCGATTAAGAACTTAAAAGTTACTATTCACCAAAAAATTTTTAATCTCATTGAACCAAATTTTACTTCTTAATGACAACCATGTATGTCAGATTTTTGAAAATCAAACCACAGAAGTGGTAATATTTCATTGAAACGAAAAATCAGTTTTTTAACTACCACTTAGTGGTTTCACTATTCATCAACAATTGAAGTTTTTCAGAACAATGCCAAAATTTCACCCTAAGCTATAATTGATATTCCAAATTCAAAAATGATGTCTATTTTATGAAATTCCAAACATATAAGTTGAATTAATTAAATTTATAATTAATTCCCGCTGTCACAACAAATAGCATGTTTTTAAGAAACAATATATATCAAAAGATTGACAATTGTTTATGTCCAATTTCAAAGTGAAATTAATTCTAATAAACACCATTGGATAAAATGGTAAAAATATATTCCAATTATAATTTAAAACCACTAAATAATATAATTTATCACTATAAATTATTTTGATTAAAAAAGTTGTTTTTAAGTATTTTTCACTATTCATAAAAAATTAGAAGTTCTTAGAAAAATACCAAAAATTCAACATAGGCTAATTTCGATATTCCGAATACAAAAATGAAGTCCATTTTGATAAATAAAATTTATAAAATTTCAAAAAGTAGGTATTACTATTCACAACGGCTAGTTTAATTAGTTGTGGTGTGTGTTAGAGCTCGAGGTTGCGTACAACACACACTATTGCATTATTTGAAGGGAAACGTATCATGGAAGCTCGGGGTGTTACAAAAATCCCACGTAGAACATGTGGATACATGATACAATCATTTTTACTGTCATATTAATTTTTTAATAGTTATGATATCAAAAAATTATGTCTGATTGAATCCTAAAAATAAAACAAACCAAAATTGAAAAATGTATGGAATGGAGGAAGTCGGAAATAAAAGGGTTCAATACAAAAATATATGCATACAAAACAATATATAGAAATTCATGAACAAATACACTAACTCGATCATGGATTATGGGATATGGATCTATGTCCAACCAGATAGGGAAATCTATTACGAGTATGTTATTTTATGTTACCAATGATGCATTGTAGTCACCCTCTCAATTTTTGGGGCCAGCCCATCTCATTTCGGATTCGATCCTACATTGTTCTTCCCGGGGGCTCAACCTGGTAATATGATTCCAATAATTTAAAAAACATTAGAAATTGAAAAAAAACATAAATGAAAACTAATATAACATACAAAACCTAGAAATATCAGGGATTTTAGTCATTTGGTTAGTAGGAAATGAAATAGAATGAATATAATCATGAGAAATCCATGACTCAAAATAATAGTTAATAAAAGTGCTCATGTGACAAACTGGGTAAACATAGGTATAATATTATATGATTACTGATGCACAAGGAAAATATATATGTGCATAAGGACATCTCAAAGCTTGAAAGTTTCCAAATTCTGAGTACCTGTTATCCCACATGACCACATGAACTCGACCACTGCTGCATGTATCCTAGTTCTAGCAATCTTTTACCTACATGCTCCTTTTTTCTTGATCAAATATCAGAACACTCCATCATGATTCCTCATATAGTATTTCATCGATGCCACCATGGAAATGTTATGTAAATTAAATTCTATTTTCTATCCTCTAATAGGCTTTTTGGAAACATTAAACACATTAGTGCACATTTTAAAAATATTTATCTTGAAATTATACTATGATTTATTGTTTTCACACACCCTTGAGGACCCCATTTACACACTGCACTAAATTTGTGGTCATTTGGAAATATCTTTGGCCGCCATCATATGATAATGATCATTTTCCCTTTGAAATTTTCATCATATATTTATACACATCTTCTTTAGACTGTCAAATTTCTTCAAGGCATCAATAAAACCGTTCTTGTTGGGGAACATATACTAAAACCATAAATTCATAATGTTCTAAAAATGATATTAAGTTTTCATTCAAAAAAAATATCTTTGTAAAAACATACCAAACATGTGGATTGCCAAATTTATTGTCTCATATATGAATTGCTCATTCTAATTACATGAAGTATGTCTATTTCAATATTGATGATAAGAATTTGTCTCTCTCCGTAAAACACAGTCACAATTTATGGATTATATAATCACTATATAGAGACCAGATATTAGACACAGTCCTTGGATTTGTGTGACGTTAGTGAATATACATGCTACAAACTGACTCTATGATTCAAATTCCTCCATTTCAATAATAGCTAATTCAAGTGGTAGTGGAGCATGATTACCATCATGTGTATAAGAAATAAGTATAAAACCTATATACATTCCATAAAATAATGATTCGTTGACTTAAATGGATTGTTTACAATATGTAAAAGTAGTAAGGAATGGACCAAATTCCCAAACAATCCTAGTAAACATACTATTTGATTGATCAAATAGTTTATTGGTGGACACATACTCAATAATTTTCAAATGTTAAATAATCCAGTTACTAAGAGACAAAAATTCCATATGGTGTGAAAACATTGGATAAGATTCAACCCAATCACCATAAAAGTTTACAATGATTTATTATCAGATACATTATAGTTAAAAACTATTGAAATAGTTCTAGAACAGGGGACACAGGGACATCCTGAGAGGTTCATATTATCTCTACAATAACAATTGATATAAAATCATCATTAAGTGAATAGTGATTTTGGGATAAGCTTGGATGTACACATGTGTGTGGGCATTCTAATTTGGTTGTCATCCATCATGAAAAAAATTATCATATATTTCCCTTAATAATAATTTAAATTATGTCCCATATTTTTTACATTGAATGAGATATTTTTTTTTCTTAGACTCATTAATCATAAATGTGAAATGATACTCTATGTGATACTATTTTATCACATGTTTCATCCCAATATTACTTTCAAACTCATGCCTAACATAGATT
Source organism: Viscum album (assembly GCA_963277665.1). Classification (NCBI taxonomy): domain Eukaryota; kingdom Viridiplantae; phylum Streptophyta; class Magnoliopsida; order Santalales; family Viscaceae; genus Viscum; species Viscum album. The sequence goes on from OY728163.1 coordinate 1,756,801,349, forward strand.
TCATTATCAATTGATGAATAACAATTCCATATAATTCATAGAAATTCAGATGTTTCTATAATGAAATCCCAATAAAAATATTGTTCACATGAAATTCCATCATCTGAGGAAGTCAATATTGTAATTTTATTACCACTAACTTGTGGATGTTATGGATGGATATCTATCAATGGATCCTCATAATGTTCTTTCACCACATCAACCTACTGTAGATTCCAACCAATCATAGAAACCTCAGAAGGTTCATTCCCCACAGTATCCTCACCCACATATTCTACTAATGCCTCATCAGATAGTTGATCTGCATATAAAATATGCATTCACTATATTAGCAGAACATAGAGGGATTTCCCATATATTTCATAACAAATTATGATCATCATCTTCATAATTTGGATCTACCACAGGATTCATATGTGGAGGTTAATGGATATCAATGTGGTGATGGAAAAACTTCTACATACATTAAAAAACATGGTTTTGTAGGACTTGGTTTCACTACATTACAATTATAAATCAGAAAATACAACCCCATCATACCATTACTACATTGCTGCTTTAATAACAAAGTTGCATCCATCCAATTATCATTATCGATCAGAGGGTACTCTGTGTGACATAAACAATAAAAATAATGAATATGTCGATATGTTAGTGATTTAATTAATTGATCAACCCTTAGTTTTATGTGATTATTAATCTTATTACGAATATCATCTACTGTCACACAATCTCTTGGATTTTCTTCACCTAATGGTGGAATACTATAGCCAAAACCCCAATTAGTATAAATTACCCCAATTTTTTATTATATTTGTGTAGAAATGATTACATAGATAAAAATAATTAATAAAATATTATATACTACATTTAAATTTTAAATTATTTAAAATGGTTATGAGTGAATAATTGACTCTACGTTGAGGATTTTTTATTGATTGGTTTATTAATGATGATGTATATTTATGGTGATATTATAACCAAATAAAATTTAATAAAGCATAATATATTTTTATACCAAATAATTAATTGATTCATAAATTTTTATAACTTATGAATAAATAACCATGACTTGATCTTGAGACTTACTATGGACTAGTGTATAAATATCTGATAAACTTACCAAAAACTATGGGTGAACTCATAGAGTATCTATTATCAAATATTTGAGAAACATCCAATATTATTTCAAATATAATACCCTCTTGTCGAACACCTCTTGTGAAATTTCTATTCATGAACACCTCTTCCGGAACACCTATTGTCGAATGCCTTTTTATTAAAAAGTTACTAACTTGAATGTGAGGGGGTATAGGTTTATGAAATTCATAATATTTTTTTTGTGGAAACATAGGTCATTACATACTTTATGATGTTCTACATATTATATTACATAACCTATAAGTAGAAGTATTATATATTGAATATCTACACATGTTTTCCAAAATTATTACTTCTATTAGTTAATGTATATATATATATATTTAATAAAAAACATTTAACAAATTTAAATGAAAGTAACATAATTTTTACATATATAAAAACCATTACAGTATTGTAAACATCTATTATTTTCAATTTTATAAAATTTCATATTTAAAAATAATATTTTTTATCATTCTTGTACTTTAAAAAATATAATTAATTATATTTTCTACTTTATTACATGGATAAATTATTATTTATACGTAACATAATTTATATTTATTGATTAAATTTGTTATTAGTAGTGAATAAATGTAATATATATTACACATAAATAAAAACCATTAAAATAAAATAAACTTATGTTATTTTAAATATAATTGAAATACATTTCACAACCCATCCCCTAAGGCCCGTGTCGAGACTACCCGAAGCCCACCTTCCATATGCTAGGGGCTGGAGACTAGCACCAAAGGCGTTTTCCCTAAAACTGGGAAGGCATTGCCTTTATAACCTATAAACACACACAACCAAACACATATGAAGATATGAACACCAGTCAACTGTATCGTAAATAAGTGAGTACAGTATGTAAAAAGGGGGTGGAATACAAGCCCAACTGGAAGGTAAAAGTACAATTGAAATTCAATACAATTGAAGAAAGAGAAAAGATAGCTACTGGATCATCCTCCGAGGTTCCTACCTAAAGGGTAGGTGTAGACCGCCTCCTTAGCACCCTGCATTCGTCCGTCTCCCCCATGTACCGACTCACCGTATGGTCCACCTCTGGGTAACGTCCAGTCCTAGTACTCTCAGCCTCAGTCAGCGATTTTTGTCATCCTCAAGAAACACAACAAGGTGCAGTCATAGCCCGTACAGGGGTGAGTATAACGATATCCAGTAGGGACCCTGAGACCCTTAAGGTCTCACAAAATCCAACTAGGATAAACCACAAGTTTGAAATCAACATATAACCTTACATAGGTATAGGCCCAAACATATACCTAAGTTATCAAGTGATTCATCTCAATCATGAGGAAAACACAGAAAAACTAACTCAACACAACCAAGATTTTGTTCTAAGGCTAGTATCAAGTAACACCCCCAATCACATTGTCGAAACCTCCAGTGCTAGAGAACTCCTACTCTATCGAGTACAGTTGGCCTACCGCCATACCAAGTGCACTTCCCACTAACCTTGGATTGCTAAGGTACTCCTCCTGTCGAGTACCATGGATTTTCCGTGTCACCAAGCGTGCACCCCACCATGGGTATGTTGTGTCACCAAGCATGAGCCCTCTCATATACTGCAGAGGTACTCCTCATATCAAGTATTGTGGGTCTACCACAACACCAAGGCACTCCCCACTGCGGGTCTCCCACAACCCCAAGGCCCTCCCCAATAAGATTTTAGAGTCACTCTGAGTCAAAATGGTCAACTTTCGTCGGGTCTTAGCCAGCTACATGGTCTCCACACTACGCTCACTCGTCCATAAGAGGACCTGCTCCATGAGCTACTGGTCGATACTCTAACTATCACGAAGTCCCATGAAGAAGTATCTGAAACATCTGATAGGTCATAGGAGTCTCAACACAGTAGATGGCACACCAATCATACTTCTGGTCTGTGAGTTATTATCCATTTAATCCTGGGGGCCCAGTTGGATTCATGCTCGATCCAACCTGACTGTTTCCCATCTAAAACCAAAACTCTAGTGGAGTATACTCAAAGAGACTATCTCACTCCAAGATTTTGAGTATCTCTGATGGTTTTTCAAACGGACTTCTGGTGCCAATAATATGGAAAAAGAAAGTAAAGGGGTGTAGTGGGCCCAGATTAGGTCCGACTAGACCGGACCCGTTAGGTTCAGCCCGGCCTACTGGGTCTGGCCTAGTAGGCCATGAGGGGCTGTGGAGAACCACGAGGGTGGGTTAGAGGGCTGCGAGTGGTGTGATAGGTGGAAGGTGCATCTGGATGGCTACTTGCAGCGTGGCCGGGAGGCGGCGCGACCGGGGTGGCACAGCCGACGGGCGGCCCGACCGGGGGTCTCGGCTGGTAGGGGGCGCAGTTGTTGGGGGGCGCAGCCGTGGTGGCACGACCGGGGTGGCTCGGACGGTGGGTGGCGTGAGCTGGGGCGCGAGGCTGGTTTGGCCTAGGGTGGCGTGGCACGGTTAGGGTGTGCATCTGGTTCAGTCGGGAGGCCAAAGCGACGCGAGGGCGGCGCGGGTCGCAGTTGCCACGGGTGGAGGCATTGTGCCTTCGTCACCTTCATCATATTCGCTGGCTCCATTCATTTCGAAGAACACCACAAATAATAATGGCAAAGGGGTCGGCCATTTTGTTTTGGCCCTCACCCTCTGTGTTAGTGTTGTAGCATTTGGCTCAACAAGAAGGAAGAAAGATGTACTTCAAATTTTACAACCACCACAATGATTATTTCCCAAATAGAAAAAGAAAACAAGGAAAGTGTTATCACATAAATCAACCCCCTCCTCAGGTTGATACGTCGATAGAGTCTCGGGGAAGAAGACGAATCGTTCGGAAAAGACGGACATCGGTTCGTCGTAGTCGAAGATGTCCTACACTGGAGGAAGTCTCGAGGAAAAAGGCCATAGTCCGGGACGTCGTTCATCATTGGCGTTCTTCATTGGAAGAATGATTTCTTTTTTCGAAGAAGTAGTTATTCATTGGAGATCATTTCTCCCAACAAGTGATCTCCCCTTTTCCAACATATAACTCTAAAAATAAATGCCTACCCAAAATAAAAAGGGTTTCCCCAAATTTTAATTGTAGGCCAAATTCAAATTGGGTTAATTAATTACCTAAGTTGGCACATTTAAAGGTTTGTGCATTGCTATAATTAATTTGGGGGAAGTCAAGAGGGTCCTCCTCATTAATGAGGGGAGTTGAGAGTTTCTCTTAATTAAAGGTGGGGTTTAATCACAGGGGTCCCCCACCACCATAACTTTTCATGGGAGGTTATGGTTTGGGTGGGCCCCACCACCCTAACCTCTCATGGGGGGTTATGTTCTGGTGTTCCCCATGCCTCAACATCTATATGGATGTTTAGTTCTGGTGACCTCACCTCCCAAAACCCACATGGGTGTTGCAAATAAAAAATGAAAATTTCATAAACTTTTATTTTTATTTTATTCCTACACAAAAAAAAACCCAAAAAACTAACTTTCACCCTCGACCAACTACTGTAGAGGTGAAAGTCTTCTTAAGAGAAAACTGGTGCTCCGAGTTTCCCTACACCGGATCAAATGTTATAAAAACCCGCTTGTACTTTTACTAAAAGTACCAGAAAAAAACTTCTGAAATTGATTCTGGGCACACCGGGCCTCGAAATCACGCTCCATCAATTTTCTTGGACACAAAAAATTCATATTTATCTAAAAACGATACATGAAAATTAATGGTCTTTACATTCTCTCCACCTTTGGGATCTACTTCCCCATAAGTCGCAACTCAAAATAGGTAATAAAGTGGGGGTACTGAGCACACATATGAGCCTCCTACTCCCATGTGCTCTGCTAGAGGTTCTTGTGCTGCCATCAAACATGCCCCAGAGTTATCTTACATCTATGAAGGTCCCGATCCTGTCGATCCTCAATATCTACTAGAGCCTCTATAAAATCCACCCCATCATCGACATCTAACTCTCCATGGTCGATGATGTTAGAAGGGTCATCTATGTATCCCCTTAGCAGGGATGGGTGGTAGACGTTGTGCACTCAGTGCCACTAATGTGGAAACACTAAGCAGTTTTCCACCTCACCAACTCTTCTAAGGACATCAAAAGTTCCTACTAACCTAAGAGATAACTTTACGCCTCGACCAAATATTTGTATACCTCATCGTGGGGAGACCTGTTGAAAGACATTGTCACCATCCTCGAACTCTAAAGGTCTTTGTCTCCTATCAGCATACACCTTCTATCTGCTCTATGTATAATTCATCTTCTCTTGGATGATCTACACCTTCTCTGTCGTAGCATGTACTATCTCTAGTCCCACTAGTGATGACTCCCCTAGGTCAGTCCCCCACAAAGGAGATCGGCATTGTCACCCGTATAACTCCTCAAATGTTTCCATCTCAATGGTGGAGTGATTTATATAGTTGTATACAACCGCCACCAAAGGTAACTGATCCTCCCAGCTACGATCGAAGTCGTGGACACAAGCACGCACCATGTCCATGAGGGTCTGAATGTTTGGTTAGTCTAGCCATCCTTCTGAGGATGTAAGGCAGTGATCAAGCAAAGTGTGAATCATGTTCACGCTTTTATGGAAGCAGAATGAGAAGTGTGAATCATGATCACACTTCTCTAGTCCCATTTTAAATAATACATATTACCCTATTCCTTTTATATATTTTTTTAACCCATTAGAAAAACCTCATTCTTGCCTCTCTTACCTTCATTTGGATCCTCTCCTCATCACCACGCTCGGCTACCACCACTACCTCCACTATCTAGCAACTCCACTTCCCCTTCATATATATTCATCCCAACCTCCTCCTTCCACAATACAAATCCCCACCTCCCTTAAACTTTTGTTTCCCCCCATACATTATTGGGACAATTTTTGTCCCCATGTTGAAAATAATCCCTATTAAGATCCATCATAGATCAAATCCCTCATAGATTTGGGATCTACTCCCTTATATATCCCACAAACATGATCCCATTGATCGTTATAGTCTCTATTTCTATAAATGGGTGGAAGAAATATATTTTATTTTCACTTAATTTAATATTTTTTTGTGACTTTTTATCTTTGAAATTTCAATCCCTAATGTCCTATGCTCAAAGTAATTCCATAATCTCATTTTCCCATTACCCACCCATAGTCCTCTCAGTTGATCTCATTCTCTTCATTTGTATCTAAATGTTATTATATTCCTATTTAAAAATGATTTCATTCCTTTTTTATCCTAGGTCAACAGTCAAATGAATAATTTTTATTTTCCCTATATTGTGTTCAATATTATCTACATTAATGAAGAAAAATGACCATAATCTAGTTATATAATCTCTTTAATTTAGTTAACTGGTATTCATGTTCTAACTATGATCTTAAAATGAGTAATTATTATATTCTGAGGGTATTTCATTAAAAAATGTATGCGTTTTCAGTTTATTCGACTATATTTTTTATTCATCCCCCTCATCACAATTCTATGATAACTATCTATTGAAGAAAATTTCAATTAATTCTAAAATTCTCATTCATAATTTTTTTAGTGATATTATATCTTACACATTCCACCATAATTATAATTTTTGTTTTAAACCATAAATTTAAATATATTTTATCCAGCTATTTAGGAATTATTTTCATAAATCTTTATTATTTAAGGTACCAATAATTTGGTTACATCTACAATTTTTTCGCCAATTTGAATGAATTGGTGTTTTTTATTTAATTCTAACAGTCCATTCCATGTATCCATTACACATTATTTATTTAATACTTTTATGTAATGATTTTATTAATTAATAAGTAAAACTATTTTCTCAGTTGAATAAATTGCTTACATTGTGAATTAAAAAAATCATAATATATTAAGTATTCAATTTTTATCTATAATTGATGTTTTTATTTTCATAATTTAATTAAAGATATTATCATATCATCACAAAAATGATGGTCAGTCATTTAAAATTAAAATGTGAAATAAAGATGGATTATAGTAGATAATATAGATATAGTAACAAATATTTTCTTGATTATGTAGGTTCGTAAATATTTTTTAATTATATATTTTACATATACAGAAACATATAGTATAAATTTAAATTTAAAATTCAACTACATATTACTTATATTTTACAATTAAATATCATGTATTTCCAAGGGACCAAGTAATTTGGTCATGGTAATTACTTTTTGTGTTAAATTTTATACTTTTTCTTACATACTCATTCCATTTTAAGGGTTAATAGTGAGAGCCTTTTGAAGGAGCTGGGTGAATGGTAATGAAATTACACAAAAATAAAGTAGACATTGTTCTTTTAATATTATTTTTTCTTGGTATGAGTTTTTCTCAACTAAATATTTTACCTTAGTGTAAATCACAAAGAAAACACACATCCATCCATTATGCATTCAAAAAAATTAAAATTACTTCTATTTGGTTTCATGTTGGAAAGGTGATATTCCCTTAGAAATTTATTTATAATTATCATTATTTTTATAATTTCTCTAATTATAATCATTTTTGAACTTGTGTAAATATTTTTCAAAAATTTTATTTATGAAAATTACCATTCATGTGGAATCATTATCAATAGTAAAATTATAATGGGAAGAGGGGTTATATATAACCATAATGAGTGGTTCTTCTTTATATCATTGTTATATTACCTTAACTGAATGTTTGGTTCTGGAAATTAATTTTCCTGATGATTTTTTTACTTTTGATTACCTACTAATTTGATTCAATGATTTAATTATTTGGAACATTAGAATGTGATGGGAAAATGGGCTTGAAATATAACACTAATATAGTTTTGTTACAGAGTTTAATATTAGTTTAATTTCTTATTATTTATTATCAACTAAATATTTTACCCTCATGGAGTTCCAAAAGTCGAGAAGTTTTAGTTCCTATACACTCACATGAAATGAAAGTACGCCTACTATGATTCGGTATTGAAAAAATATTTTTCCTTAATATTTGTATTTATAATTTTCATTTTTATTATTTCCCTAATTCTCTTAATTTTTTATCTCATGTAATTCTTATTCAATAATTTCACCTATTAAAAATGACCATTCATATGTTAGATTATTCTATAATAAAAATTGATTGTGATTTTCGATAGTATATAACCATAATTAGATTATTCGAATTGAGGGATAATTAATGGAATCTTAAATGGAATTATCAATCAAAACCTTTTGAGTCCACCAGAAATTTTTTCCAAGAGTCTCATCAATATAAGAATTAGTTTGTTTGGAAACCCCAGTATAAAATAATTCGATTCTATGTGTTTTGTTTTTGTTCTCATCCCTATATTATTTTAGAGAGTTTGAATTATATATATATATATTAATAAAATATATATAAACAATTTATATATATATATTATGTTTACATATGCTTTTAAATAATATGTATATGTTTTATATGTTTTATATGAGCCTAAATTTCATGAATATTTATAGTTTTAGTAAAATGTGTGAACACCACTATAAATGTCACATTATATATTATTTTAATCCATGATCATCAATCCATATTTGATGTCCCTATTAAGACATTTACACAATTTTTATAACATGATATGTTTATAGCACACAATATTATATGAAATTTCTGATTACAATACATAATCATATTCCTTGTGAAAGTTCATATATGATTTGAAACAATATATAGATCTTATATAAGACTATTCAATGATTTTAATCGATCCATGATTCCCATTTTTAAAAAATTTCGATAATAGAATCATATTTTACTATTATGCATCAAAATTTCATACTTTAGCTTTCATAAATTGAGTCCATTATAATTTCATGTCAAATAAACTATTATTCACAGTGATGATCCCTTTTCTATACATGTACAAACAGATTCGTAGATTTTCTTCTCGACTATTTAAAATACAATCCAATCATGATAAAATAATGCATTGGTAGATATAATAATCAATGATCATTTAAACTTCTAGATATATATGGCTTCCATGAAAAATCAATTGGAATGTCGTTTTTTGGTCACATTATTCATCCCTAAAATTAGTTTCTCCATTTATAACTTCGTAGAGTATATCTACATACCTTGGCATACCCAAATTATCATGCACAATACATATTCTAGAATATTATCATTTCCATGTGTCTAAAAATATTTTAGAACACATGAAGATTACATCACATAGGTTTAGATTACATTATAGACATGAATCCTAAAAATATCTTGTCTTTTGAATGTTAAAATGTTACTTGAATGAATTTGTAAATAATGTATAGAGATAGTACCTTTTTAAAAAATAATCCAATATACACATTAGTTCTATAGATTCCAGATAACAAAATCACATTTCAACAGTCTACATTATTGTTTTGAAATTGAGAATTTAATGGTATGTCGACATAAACATATTAAAACTATTAATAATTTTATACTTGTTACGTTTTCAAAACAATTATTTTACTCTCTTTATTATAGAAGGTTCACCACTAGGAATTTCTATTTCTGATCATCTTATTAAAATAGATATGAGGGGTATAGACTAAGTAATGATATATTTCTTTAATTGCCTTGAAATAATTTGGATTTCCTATGATTTATATTTTCTTTAAATGCTTTCATAAGTTACTCAATGAAGCATTTTTTTAATATTTAATTTTAAGGACATCCAACAAAATGTTTCATTTCTGTCATTCAATTAACAATTCCTTTTTTATTTCATGCTTCTTAAATTTTTATCACCCAATTCGGGATATGATGATGTATTTAATAAATATATCCAATAGTTAATTAAAAATGTTAATAGAAATTTATTTTTATACACATATTGTGTAATTTATGGATGATGTATCTTCATAAATAACTATGATGTGAATTTATTTCCTCATTATGACTTTTGAAATTCAATGAAGTGGGTTATTATATTCATTATTAAAGTATTATTTAAATTTCGAAAAAAATCATTAGGTATTATATTGAGATCCTTTCAATTTTATATTTATATATTTTTTCAATATATTTAAATAGAAGTTCAAACCTATTTTCTAATGTTTTTCTAACTATGAGAATATTATTTTTCACTAAAAACTAATATTTTTTTCCTTTAATATATCAATTTGTCTTTTTCAAATATTTCCTAGTAGGGTTGAATTTCATTTTTTCATATGCATGTCAACTTATTATTTTGGTAAAGTTCATTGAAATAAATCAAGCATTCATGTATTGTAACACCCAAATATTTATTATTATGTTATTTCATAAAAGTAGTTTAATAGCTTATATTTCATGCAACATCAACTTGTCATGCATTTCACACAAAATTGAGTTTCTATAAAACAAAACATTAGTATTATAATTATTTAATCAATATATTTATTTATAAATAAAATATTGTAATATGAATAGTTAAAAAATTAAAATTTTATTTATAATGTTTTTACATAAAAAACATATTTATAATGAAATGTATATGTTTTGTTAAAATATTTATATATTTAGTATAACTACTTTTTTAAAAGAACTACTTTTTATGTCCTTTTGTGAACATTATTAAAATTATTTTCATACACTCCTAAAAATTGAACATGGTAAAATTGACTGCATTTTTGAATTCTTAATATCAAAATTAGCTTCAGGTGAATTTTTGGTATTTGTCTGAAAACACTCATTTTTTGTTGAATAGTAAAAAATAATACATAGTACCTAAAAACCTACTTTTTAAATTTAGTAAATTTTTTTAATTAAAATTTATCATTAAGTAAAAATAGACACATAATACATATATTAGTCCAATTTATGTAATTTGAGTCATTTTATAATAATATTATATATATATATATATAATTTTATTGAACTTTTTAATGTCTTCTACCCACTTTCTGGGCACATTCGCAAATTTGCATAAAATTAAATTTTATTGCTTCTGAAAATTGAATATCAAAAATCTGACAGAAATAGTTTTCATCATTATGTTAAATGTGGGTCAATAGGATAAAAATAATTTTTGGTGAATAGTAATTTCTGAATTTTATTTACAATTGTTAAAAGTAAATAGGGTAATTAAAGGTAAAAATAATATTATAATAATATAAAATTACCCCAAAACATGTCCTAATTCTATTGTATAATTTTTTATAACTAAATAAATCGTTGTAAAAAAAATAAGATCCTTTTAGATCCATTTGGGTTCGATTAAGACATTAATTATTTTTTATTTAAAGAGGAGTTAAAAGTGTTAAATTCATATTTTAATAATTAACCATTTTTCATATAGGTTTATACGTAAGATAAATTCTACTGTAAATATTCATTATAAATCAAATAATATTTCCTACATCTTGGTATTTTATAATTTTAATACATTAAATAATTAAATTTATTTATGAAACAATGACGATGCATTCATTTCCGTATTAATGAAAGATTAAAATAATTAATATTATAAATATTTAAATAAATGTAAATAAAAAATATTCATACCATAAAAGAATTTACTAAGTTAATATGAAATTTTATGGTTGATACAATATATTTTTCATATTAATCATGTTTTTATGACTTTCACTAAAACCAAATACTAAATAGTGTCAAAATTGACCTAAATATATTTTTAAAACTAATATTATATTATTAAATTTTATAATAGACCTAAAAATAAAATCTTTGGCCAAATGACTTAGATAATTATAGATATTTCATAAATTAACAACTTTTGGTTCACTTGTCATTTTATTGTAACTATATTAACTATGTTGTATAATAATACAAGGAGACGTGGTAAAATTTAAACTATTTAACTAATGGTTAATTCCAAACGATATGATTAATATGGTGACATAAACATGACTAAAACATATTGGTTTTGAGTATTTCAGACCATACTCACCGTATCCTAGAAATAAATCCACTTGTAACTATTATAGAACGAAAATTTATTTATAATAAATTAATATTTCAAGCTTTCCCTAAAGTGCCCCTCACCTCTCTTATAAAATGGTACTTACCATTATATTAAATTCACACCTAAAAATCTATTTGGCTCAGCCAAATCATACTCAAATCTCCTCCCAACTTCCTTCAATTCATCATAGAGGCCTTAATTTGATCATAAATCCCACATAAGGATTCCTTTTGTTCAAATCATAAGGAAGCACTCCAAGAAGAGGTATTTATTTTATCTTCTCTTTCAAAGTTCATTTCTTCTTCCACTTCAAATTTATTTGTTATTTCCATAATAAAATAATTAATAAAGTACCTTATACATACTGAGATTTTATTTCAAATATGTTACAATCATTTTCATTATTCTATACATCCTATGAAGTGCAAAGTCACTATACGTGAATGCATATGGCTTACCATCTCCATAGTATCATGTAGTTTGTTATTCCACACATCATTATTTGGATGGGTAAAATAAAAAGTATGATTGATTTAAATAATAAATATAACATTTTTATGATTCCATATATATAATATAACATCCAATTACATAAAATGTCTCAATCAATAGAATTATATTGTCGCTCATGCTTACGTATGGCTTACCGTCTCCCCGACGTGATGAGATCCAACTTCATCGATCACCATTCATGAATTTTTATAAAAAAATATATTGATAAAGTATTGGGTATGTGGAATAAAATTCCTACTGAATAATATATATTTATGTAGATAAATATATGATATTTATTTACTTGCTTACTATAATAGAAGACAACGGAAACAGCGTTCATGCATATATACAGACTACCGTCTCAATGAATATTTTTTCCATTTCATATATATATATATTATACATGTTGATATTCTGAATATATAAGATATATAAATCATGAATTATATTCTAGATGTATGTAAATAACGATCTATGTGATACATTCACGAATATCATGTTAAAACACGTACGATAAAGAAAGCAATTATTATCGGAAATGTTACTTCAACAAAACAATTATTATTAAATGGTTTGTGTAAAGTCATATATGAATCATATATGATATCATAAATATGAATGTGATTATTTTGTAATTTATTAACATACAATGGTCATTATAGAAGAGGTAAAACAGACCCACGACCAAAGGAACGTACACAATAAGGGTTAATTCCTCAATCTCATTATTATCTAAGATTGTTTATGTGTAAGAATTTACAATGACATATTTATAAATCATATCCATGATTCATAAAATAGTTTTCAAAAGTATTATTTTTAAGAGACTCCTTAAATAAAACAATATTTTAAATTTTTTAAATATTTATTCTTATAAATCATTTCCATTAATGTTTGTGTGTTCACAATGGTCTTAATGAATTACTTATATGGACATTAATATTTTAAAATGTTAATTCCTTTCAAAAGATTCCAAGTGTTATGGGAAACTTTGATTTAAAAATATCTTTTAAATCAATTCCTTTATAAAATCTGTGGATTTTAAATTATTTCATAAAAATGATAGTTCTCTCAAAGATTTTTCTTGATCATTTTCATCTATTCCAACATCCTTTACTGGATATTAATTTTTATGGAGGTTAATTTATTACAATACAATATTATATATAGTATTAAATTAGTTATGATATTTTTGAATATGAATGTGTTATTTTAATACCATTCATGGTTTATGGTTAAAGTATTGACATTTCATATGATAATTTTAATACAATGGGTTATGTTTTGTTTTTCCCTTTTCATATAAGGAATGCATTGGAATTAGTGAGCGACGGGTGGATCCCAATATAGTCCCTCAATTAATTGTTAGGTCTCATGAGACAAACTACTATCATGGAAAAAGTCCATGATAGAATATTTGTGAATGGTCTTGGCACATGGATTTCCCATAGTAGTTATTATGCCTCGTATTATGCATTCCCTCATTATTAAATTAGTTATTACATGTGATTATTCAACTAGTATAACACCCATGTGCATCTTTATATGGAAATGTTTTATTTTTTTATATTATGTTCATATTTATGTTTTAAGAGGCTGATTTTTTTGTTATACATCATGGCTTAAAATATTACAGCATCTGCTAAATTATTTAACCTTACTATGCATATGAACATACCCATTTCTAATGTTTTATCTTCCCAGGATGCCATAAAGTTTATTATTATTGATGTTCAGGGTTAATCAAGAGGAATAATGGCATTATCAAAGGATTATTTATGATATTTTTATGTTATAAAGTGAAATTTATCATTCATTTATGTTATCTATCTTTCATGACTTCTAAACTGATTTGTCCTTCGAGACTTGATTCCTGGTAATCATTACAGTGTATTAAAATAATGCACCGGCTCTGGTTAACTGTGGTCAGGTCATTACTGTTAGTATCAAAGGATGTTTAGAAACAACATTGGAAATATATTTGGAAAACCTCTATTTGTAATTATCACCCTACGATATTCATTGATGATAAGTGTAGAAGAACCCTATAGAATTTTGGTAATGATCATATATAACCTAGGAATAATACTAATATGTTATAGATTGAAATTTACTTCCTTTGATTATATGGTTTTATTCAATGAGTTCTATTTCTCACCCTAATATTTCGGGTCTTAGTTAATGGAGGAAATCATCAGGAATTTGATTAACCTTGAGTTTAATGGAAAACCAGGTGATTTTGAGCAACAAAATCCGGAAATGACTAGAAAGAAATATATTGCGATTATTCTAAATCATTTATCACGATATATGATTAAAAATGTGATATTTTATGAAATTTATAACACATTATGTAAGAGGTGGATGAATGTTTATGAATGGTCAAATTTTATGAAGCAGGAGGAAATATGATTTGGTTTCCTAAATGTCAAGAAGAAGGGAAGAAGAACCTTGAGGAATACCTCAAATTGAGGGGAATATGTTATCTCTATGAGGAAATGGATAATAGCATGACCAATTATTTTAGAGTTCAATGTAGCATCTATGGAATTCATGGGCATTACCCAACTCAATTTGCAGATATAGGAATCTACCTCTAAAACAAAGAAGGACTTATTCCTTGACAACCATTAAATTGGAAGGATTGGAGTATTTATGTATTTGGATCAAATAATTACGAATATGGGAATTATATAAGGAGTATTCAGTTTATGTTTTTCACTATGGATTTTGAATAATTGGTTAAATAATTATAATAGACAATAAAATTCATTTAAGGGTGAGGTTATATTTAGAGAACATATGATTAAGGTAAATATTACCATTAATATGTTCTTTAAGTTTATATAATGATATTTGGATAAAGATATTTTGGATTTGAAGAGGTAAATTGGATGATGCAAGTTTCATGAGGACCAATTTTTCATTTGTCAAGAAGAGGGCTATGTTATCATGGATGATATTTACATCTTTTTGGGACATAAGGAATAATCAAATATGTTTTGGAACAATGTAATATGCAAGTTTTCATTATCAATATCTGATAATTCAAGTTGTTACAATGACTCAAGAGAATAAATAATGAAGGTACTCACATGTTATTATTTGGGAAAGGGAGATCTTTATTATGTTTACCTCTCATATAAATTTTGGGACTGTGAGTTTGGACATAAGTATTCTGGATAATCTAAAGGTTGGAACTAAGTAGGTTGATCACTTGATATTTTGTTAGAGGTTAATGTATAATTTATTGGATACATTAACATAACTATTAGGATTCCAGTAAACATATATATGATTAAAGAATTTATTTTGGTCTTTAGGATTTATAAATTGTGCTTCAGGCATTAAAATTTTAATTTTGAAAATTCATTTCTTAGTGTAAGGGATGATATAAAAATAGATTGAAGCACAACCAAATGATGAGATTGTGATTATGACAAGTAATGAAATCTGGTATGTTTCATGAGTTCATATCTTGACAGTAAATTAATACCTCTTTTTAAAATAGTATCTAAAAATGTGATACCCTAATAACATATGTTTTGTTAAAACGATGATATTTTAAATCATAATAGATTTATGGCATCGAGGCCATCTATTTTACATTTATTGTTATCTTGTTTGAAATTGACTACCTCAATCACTCCCTATAAATATTTATGTTTTTACTCCAATTGAGTGTCTCTAAATTGCTACCAATTTTCTCCTATTCCAATTTCTAATTTTTTTTGTTGAATTATTCATTTCCCATTACCTCTTATTATGAATGAATTTTATTAACCCCATTTCTGATTTGGGTTTTCCACAAAGGTATTTTCTATTTTCAACGTTTATTTTCAAAGAACAATTTCAAATTGCGTTAAATCAATTTATTGAAGGATGATAGAATGTAAAACCACAAGATTTCATAGAACATTATCACATAAAAGTAGTTTAATATCTTATGTTTCACACAACCCCAACTTGGTTTATGTTATAGGCAAGATTGATTTTCTGTGAAACAACACAATATTATTACAATTATTTCAAATATATATTTATATATCAATTAAATATCGTAATTTTAATAGTAAAAAAAAAATTTGATGTTTTTTTATAATTTTTTTAAATAAATAAAAACATATTTATAATGAAATGTATATATTAAGTTAAAATTGTTTTATATTTCGAATAACTATTTTCTTAATAGAACTATTTTTTATGTTCTTCTATAAACAATAAAAACATTAATTTTAGACACAAATAAAAATTGAATTTGGTAAAATAGACTTAATTATTAAATTCATAATATTAAAATTATATTACGATAAATTTTTTGTAATTTTTTGAAAAACGTCAATTTTAAATGAATAATGAAAAATTCTACATAGTTCCTAAAAACCAACTTTTTAATTTAAAAAATTATATTTAATTAGAATTTATCTCAAAGTCAAAATAGACTTTTAAAACATATATAAGTCCAATATGGGTCTTTTGAGTCATTTTATAATAATATTGGACATATAAAATCTTATTGAACTGTTTAATGTCTTTTACCCACCTTCTAGGGACATTTAAAATTTTGTATAAAACATAATTTTACTGCTTCTATGAATTGAATTTCAAAAATACAATAGACATTGTTGTTATAAGTATGTAAAATTTGGTTCAATAGGATAAAAATAAATTTTGGTCAATAGTAAGTTATGAATTTTTTTTACTATGGTTAAAAGTAAATTGTGTAATTAAAGGTAAAAATATTATTATAATAATATAAAATTTTCCCAGCACATGTCCAAATTATATTTTATAAGTGATTTTGACAAAAATAAACCACATGAAAAAAATAAGATCTTTTTTATCTATTTGGTTTAGATTAGTATATTTATTATATTTTATTGAAAGAAGTGTTCAAAGTGTTAAATTCAAATTTTAATAACAAAAAGATTTTTAATATTGGGTTATACATAAGATAAATTCTACTATAAATATTCATTAGAAAGTAAAAAATATTTCCTAAATAATGGTATTTTATATTATTTATACAATAAATAATTAAATTTAGTTATGACATAATGATGGTGCTGTAATTACATTATTAATAAAAAATTAAAATAATTGATATTATAAATATTAAAATAATTTTAAATTTAAACTTTTTATGCCATCCATGAAATTTATAGGTGAATGTGAAATGTTAGGTTTGATTAAAAGTTTTTTCGAAGTTATCAATTTGTTATGACTTTCACAAAAACCAAATACTAAATAGTGTCAAAATTGACATAAAGAGGGTTTTAAGAAAATACTATTATATTATATTATATAATAGTCCTAAACATCCAAGATTTGGCCAAATGACTTAGATAATGTTACGTATTTCATTAATGAACATCTTTAGTTTCTATTTGAATTTTATAGTAACTATATTAACCAATTGTGTAAAAATAAAACAAGACATGGTAAAAGTAAAACTATTTAACTAAGGGTTAAGTCTAAAAGAAAATATTTATATGTTTACCCAAACATGTCTAAAACCTATTTTTTGAGAGGATTTAGATGTATCCCCACCTTATCCTAGAAATAAATCAATTTTTAACTGTTAGAAAATGAAAATAATTTTATAACTAATTAATATTTCAAGCTTTTCTTAAGGTTCCCCTCACCTCTCTTATAAAAGGGTCCTTCCCTTTCTCATAAATTAACACATCCCAAGCCATTTGGAACGGCAAACCCCTACTCAAATATCCTCCAAATACCCTCACATCATTCTAGAGGCCTTACATTGATCAAAAAGCCAGCATTATGGGCCCTTTTGTTCAAATCAAAAGGAAGCACTCAAATAAGAGGTAATTATTTTATCATCTATTTCAAAGTTCTTTTCTTCTTCCACGTCCTCTTTAATTGATGTTTCCATACTAAAATAATAACTCGTGTACCTTATATATATTTATATGTGACTAAAAATATGGTACTATGATATTCATTATTCAATCCATCTTATTAATGACAAAGTCACCATACGTGTGAGTGTATGGCTTACCGTCTGCACGTCTTGGTGTAGTTATTTATTTAACACTTCATTATTTGGATGGATATAAGATAGGGGAATAATGGTTTTATCAAAGGATTATTTGTGATGTGTGTTTTGTTAGAATGTGTATTGTATCATTCATGTTTGTAAAATATTTTCCATGATTTCTAAACTGATCAGTCATTTAGTACATTATTCCTTGAAATCATGCCAATGTATTAAAATAATGCACTAGCTCTTGTTAATTGGGGTCAGGGTGTTACATGTATGAAATATTGTATTGATATATTCATCCTTAATTTCTTTATGTTTTTTTTTCAAATTTGATAATGTAAATCCCCCCAATACATTATTCATCATTTTTCCCCATTTTTCTCTTATCATTCACTTTAAAATATATCATATAAATTCCATATTTCATTATTGGGTTTGTGATATAATTTCTTATTGAGGTAACAAATATTTAAATTAATTGAATTTGATAGTATTGTTTTGACATTTTTATAAAATAATCGAACATCCCAAATTTTCTAGATTTTCACCAAAAATTAATGATTCTACTTTTCCAATTAAGGTTCTCTTTTTCCGATTTGAATATTTCATAAAAACAACATATTTCTCTATTGGTGGTACGAAATGAAAACATTTTTGGAATGATTTTTTTAATCAAAAAAAACATTATTGTATGAAATATTACATTTTATATTTATTAAAAATATTAAAACATCTACTTTGAGCATCTTTTTCAATAAAACCAAATAACAATGTTCAATTATTTTAATTTAGTTGGTGTTTTTAAATTGGGATCCCACATTTTTAATCATTTTGAATTGTTGGGATGGTTATATATCTGGTATCATTACCAGGAAGGACGAGTGATCACTTGCTAAATCTTCATCACTAATTTTTATTCCATAATAATCTATAACTATTATTTTTTATAATTATTTATGGTTTTTTTATTTCTATACTTATCACTATTGGTATAGTTTTTTAGAATATTCATAGAGATAGTGAATTCAGTCAACTTAATAGAGTAAAAAAACCTATATCTTACTTCCCAATATATTTCCTTTATGCAGTGGTGTTTTCATGTTCTATATTGTTGTAATATTCATTTCAGTGGATTCCAAGTGATGTTCGATGTCTCCTTTTTTAATGGTTCTCCAGTATTTTGATAATAATTATATTTTTTAATGATTAATTACAACTTATTTTTGCTTTTATTTTTGTTGTTTTATGAATATAGAGTTTTATATTGGTTCAATGTTTTTATTTTTGGTATATTTTCCTTATATTAGATCATTGTAATGCCAAAAAAATAAGTTCAAACACATGTTAACATGGGAAGAATACTAATTTTTTATGTGATATATAATTATGATACTTTATATATTAATATACATAATAAAAAATATGTTAAATTATTTATTAATATATAACATATATAATAATGTAAAACATATGATTACCCAAACCCAAATATGTAACATATAATAACATAATTATTAACATATATATATAAATATATAATAACAAATGTTAACACACATATATATGAAACAAATAATAATATTACAATTATTTAATAAATAAAAATATTTAATTTATATATTAATATATATCATAAATTAATATATATATTAATATATATATATATATATAAGTTTATAAATTAATATATATACACTCCCATACACACAAATATATATTTATAAATATTTTTCTCCATGGACCAAATTCTTCGGAAAATTTATTTAAATATATTGTCCACTTTTTAAAATGTGTTGATAGGGAACCATTATATGACCTAGATTCTTATGGCCCAATACTCCCACTATAAGACCCAATATCCGAGACTCACATAGACCATGAAATGTATCCCCAATACCCAAGATAAAATTTCCCCTTTCTTCCTACTTCATAGACCCAACATGTCAATTCTATGTCAGTTCCATGGTATACCATCGCCGCCCCATGTAGGGGTCATAAACAGGTATCACCTCATCTACATGAATGATAATACTCTCTAATAAATAATTTCCTTCATTTCCTATTCTTGCATTATATTTCTCTCTAAGTGTCTTGAATTGTCTCTCATACATTTCATAGATTTCTAACACAGTTGGACCAAAGAATATGTATCCAAATTTCCTTGAAATGGATTGAAATCTAATGTATTACATTTGTATGTCCTTTAAATTAGGATACCATCAGGTGTTGGACTGTAAATCTCATGCAGTTTGATAGGGGTTCTTACTAACTCACCCCATACACCAACTGCTGTTAAATCATATGAATTAGATATATATATACATATATATTTTTATAATTGTATTTATTAAAAAAATTATATAAATGAATAAATATGAATATAAATACATTTATTTAAATATGAATATTATTATATAGAATTATATATCTTTGTGTATGTAAATGTGATTTTTTATATAGAATATTTAATTAAAAAATTAATTAGATAGAAATCCATATAGTAACTAGTTTACATATTTTTGATGGGTTGGTTTTTTATGGATTCATGAAGTATTGGATATGGGTTCGATTATCATCTGTGTGTTTTAAGCAAGGACGAGGTGTTGATGATGCATTGATGAAAAAAGTATTTTCCTAAGTTCCAAATATAAAAGAACATTTCATGTGACATATCTATTCTTGACTGTAACATTGGTTGGTATATCATATTAGATCATGAAAATATCATACTCATAATATGAGAATAAGAAATCTTACAGAGTTAGACCACAACCAATTATTTAATCAATAATATTACCAACTTCTCCTTGATTTGTTAATCCATAAGGGTATTATATGATGGTCTATGTGGTAATTACCTTATTAACATTTGTTAATGTTTATTCACGATGAAAGTTCTACCTATTTTATACCAATTACATAGTATTTGACACTCAATGTAGTATACACAATGGACCATCTAGAAAAGAAAACTCATTTTCCCCATGAGTGAATTTTGTATCACTAAACAAAACACAACCCATGTAAATCATAAAATGTAATAACAGTTTACAATACTATTTCATTACCATCAGTTTGGCATATATATAATTCAAACTTCAAAATTTAATTTATCATTTAACTTTACATAATATATAAATCTAACAAAATTTAAATGATAAATTAGTGAAAAATATTTATATAACCTGGTTTATTTTACATATTCGTAAAATGATATAATAATATTAACCAAATGACTCATAAGCACCAGAATAATGATTGATCATATGATTGACCACTAGAGAGGCCATATGGTTTCTAAATTGTTATTGTTTTATTAATCTGATTTCAACTGTCTTTAATTCCTAAAACACCAATATGTGATAATCAGATAAATTCAATCCCAAAACACATTTAATGGGATAAAATGTATAAATACATATTTTTTAAATAATATTTATTTTAGGAACCATAATACTAATTTCAGTCACTTAAATTATAACATTCAAACATCTTTACATGAAAACATCCATTACTACTATGTTAACAATATATTTTTATTTAAAAAATAATACTTATTTTTTAGGTCTCAAATTATTATATTTATAACATTTCCATCGTTAACCTCATTTGAGGACATTTGGTTAAAATTTTAAATTTATTTTATTTATATTAAGATTATTCCTTTACAACATTTCCCTTATTATTTTCATATATAAATATACTTTCAATTTCTAATTAGAGTGATATAATAATATATTAATTAAATTTCAACTTATACAATTTAAAAAATATTTCTACTAACCTATTTAGTGTAATTATATATATTATTTCCTAATATTTCATAGTTTGTATTGGGTAGATATGGAAACTATACATGATCTGAAGGATTAGAAGAACTAAAGATGAAATTATGTTGCTTTATGGTCCATTGTCCAAAACAAACCCTTACACATTATTGACATGACTATACTAGAATGGACTCATTGAATTATCACATCACTTTTGTTCCCAGATCTCCATGTGACATTACTATTATCTTCTAGTCCCAAAACTATTATTATAGGGTCCAATAGAATAACTGACATATCCCTCCACCAATATTGGTCCCAATTTACTCAACTCGGTCAGTACTAGTACTCTTCTTCATCATCTTAGTATTTCTATGGCAATTTGTACTAAATATAATCAAATTACTAGAGAATTAATAGGCCAGAGGTCCAATGGGGCCCTGAATTCCCTATTGAGTGAAGTCTGTAATTCCCAAATGTCCATTTTATGGAAAAGAATATCAATCTTGGATAATAGTTCAATTGATAAATTACTAATACAACACCTTCTATATCATTAATACAAAAAATCTAAAGGGACTTTAGAAATAAACCACCCCTCAAATTTGATCCCATATATATAGTGAAGAATAACATGGACCTAAGAACATGAGAACCACACAAATCGTGCCAACTATCATTTTTTAAATAATATTTTTTCAAAAAAAATATTTATTGTATATAACTTATTTTTTAGGAAATAATAAAATTTTTATTAAGATAATATTTAAGATATAAAATATTTAATCACATAACTATATAGTATTATATGTGCTTAAGTTAAAATTCTAAATAAAATAATTATTCAATTTAAAAAAAATAGAACTCTAGGTTAGTGGGAATCTCTTCCCACAAATATTAATTAAACCCATTGATTTGATATTTTATCATGATTATGAAATATTTAACATTATCATATATTAAAACATTTAATATAAATGGGTGGATTATAATTATTTTATGATCACAATAATGAAATCATGTTATTTAAATAAAATCATTATTTAGTATTAATATATTATCAAAAAAATATAAATAACATTGTATATGATATAAAGACATTATTATTGATGATTTATGTAATCCATTGAATCCACCCCTTTATATAAGATAAATTTAAATCTTCACATGAATACATACATCAAGATTCATTCATCAACTATTACATAATTTTCAGATCTTATAAATAAAAACTAGATTATATGTTTTTTAAAATAGAGGGGACATAAAGCATTCAAACAAAACTAACACCCATACACCCTAGTGGATTAAGATTCCTTACATCATATAAGGAATTTAATTACAAACTTGATATATTTTATTATAATAAATGTCTTGAATTCCAAAAACCCCAGAATGATTTATTCCTTAATACAATGGTGATCTCAAGGCCTAGTGGCCCAAAGGTAGAATAAATTATTTTCTATGCAATGATAAGCCTCCATCATGTTGTGTAAATATTATAAAACATTTCCACCCCTATTGGTAATCATCAAACAATGTCATAAGTCTAAATGATTCATCACCATAATAGGAATCATTTCCATGTTGTAACATAAATCACACCATGAACGGGAATCCACACTAGTCACATTAGTGAACTGTATATTATGTGGGTCAAATTATATGTATTGTTACACCTATCACTCATTCGAGCTACCCACCCAAATATGTTTGTGAGGTTCTTGACTACATCACATGCCTATTTTTCTCCGCCATATAACTGGCCCCACTACCTTGATAGTCATATAGTAGGGAACCCATCCATCCCATATCATAAATCCAGTATTACGGATGTCTTATTGATATACACAAACACACTTATCCCTATTTTGAGGCTACCCACTCAAGAGTGACTATGTGTCACCATGTTACACAATATTCTTATTGTACCCAACCATTATTCTAATATTACCTTGTCACCTTTTTCACACTGATGATGGCCTTGATACCCTATGGGACAATGGTATCTAGAAATCCCTATTTCCAAATGTCCGTTAATGTACCAAAAACGTTATGGACTGTAATCCCAATGTTGATTCCCAAAAGACTAATTCTTGGGAATTGTTTAGATACTTTAGTACAATTAACATATGATCTATTATACATTCAAAATAAAATTAGAAATATTACCCTACCATGATTTGATGTGAGTTAATTATAGAAAATGACACGGTGTTTTCCATTATTGAACCAAAAAAACTAAAAATATATTACTAGGATACTTGGTATTTTTGGGCACTATATCACACCTTTCCGGGGCTAAAAATAGTACCTGCAAAACCTTAACATGGGGATAAATTTGAGTTTGGTAAAAATTAAACCATTACCAGTTCCATTTACATGGAGTGTCTACATGACATTGTACCACATGGACAATCCCAAAATTGTTGAATATAGTTTTGGAAAATAAGGTATTGTCTAGTTCCACAATATTATTTTCCTACGTGCAACAAAGTACATGCATTCCAGCCACCCCTAGCTATATTCGACCATCTAAGGACATAAATTTGATCAAGTTACATTACTAGAGAAGGATGATGTTATTAATATTTTCATGACTTATTATATACTCCCTTTACTTATTTTATTTGAAATGTGTATAATTTGTGTGAAATATTAATGTTTTAATACTAAGTATAATTTTTGAGCATTTTTAGAAATAGTCCAATGGACTCAGTTTACATTTTTATTTATATATCTCACCCTAGTGATTCAAATTGTATGGTTCTTTATATGTAGGATTCCTTATTCAATTTATCACTTATCATTAGAAGGAATCATGGGCCAACCATATGATGGTTCATATGTTCAACATAAAAAGACCCAAAGAATTTGTGATGAAATTGGACCATCAATGATAATTGAGTTAGTGGTCAAAATCACGAAGACAAAATTTTATGAAAATCCACCATATGTTCGAGATTAGCCAAAGGAATCACAGATAAAAATTTGAAGGTCCGACTACAAGACAAAGGGGCCCAACTAATGCTTTTAATTCCAGCCCACCATTCTTGCCGGGAATTAAAATATGAACACTATTCAAGTCATATCACATGATGTAATCATCAAATCGAGATGAGATTTATTAGTGAGAAAGTTGAGATATTGGTGGATGACATTGTTGAAGAAATCATTCTGTTATGAAGGCATATTACTAAATACCCATTCACATTTTGGACTTCGATAAGACTGTATCGAAATGGAATTATTAAAATTGTTTAATCAACCGGCCATAACATTGGATCCATAGGTCCAAATGCCTCCACTTTTTGAGAGTAGTTGGAAAACAGTATTCTCTAAAAAATTTAAGAAGGAGATCTCTCGATATTCTGCATTCTGGAAGTCCAAATCTTCAATCCAAATGGAGGGGCAGATTGGGAATGCAAACAGTCCACTTCCTTGGGCTATAAATACATCCTTCTCATATCCTTCAAAGGGGTTGGCATTTCAGAAAATAGGAGAACATATAAGCATGACCAAAGCCTTAACAAATTCTTAGGAAGACCTTCCATACTCTACTATTCACTTGAGATACCATTCCTCCTCTCTTTTCTTCCTTTAACTTCTGTGTTGTTCTTCGTTTATACTCTTGTAAGTCTTGGTTTTTGTAATTCTACTTTAATGCATGTTTCTTCATCAAAATATATTATTCTCATCCACCTTATATAGTTTAATATTAATGTTCTTAAAATAGTTTAAATACAGTTGAATCTCATTCTCTTATTTTTCTTCCTCATTCAATCGAAAGTCCTTTTTATTAATTCTTATCTTTTGTGTGTGTGTTTGACGCACCACTATTTTTCTTATCTCTTTATTTTTTTTATTTTATTAATTTATCATCATAATAATTAAAACTAGATTATTATTCATTTCAATGGTTGAGTAAATCTCTCATTGTGGTGTGTTATAATTTTGGTATTTTAAGTGATTGAGATATTTTTCTCGATGAATATTCTTTAAATTAACATTGTGTATGTTGAACAGATCATGTCATGGATTAGTGACTTGTTTTGTTTAACCAATGGATTCCATGGAATTTTTGAACCATAAATACACCAACACAATCATGTTTTGATTGAGATTAGAATCCTAGTTATGTTATGGCTTGGATTAAATCTTTGACACATCAGAATTCTAATCAACATCGACCTGTGAAAAGGGTATTAATTTAATTCAATATAAAAAAAAGCTCAATGATATCACAAGATTAACTAACTAATGATTAACTCACTCCAATATTTATCAATTGGTTAAATCAAACATCATCCATAAACTACTTAATAAACTCTTTAAACTAACCCCCTAATCAGAATACAATTAACTAAAAACAACCGACTAATAAAAAGTATCATCGTCGAGGATTCAACCTGAGTGCTGCTATACACATTAGCAGAGCATAGGAACATTGATCGGTCGATAGGAGACAATCAGTCACGTGTTTCAAATGGAATCATTTCCAGGGATGGTGCTTTATGTAGTCATTATTTTTTGGTTATTGTAAAAATACCCAAAAAACAATTTTTAAAAAAAATTAAAAAAAACAAAAAGAAAAACCTACCTTCCTCATAAAAATCATAAACAGAAAACACAAAAATAAAAACCCATCTTCCTTTTTCATCCACCATCTTTTTGAATTCCCTGTAACCTACAAAACAATCCCTCAGATTTTTCTGACCTATAAACTGAGAAAACACTTTTCCAACTTAGTAGGAACATAAGAGATAATCAAATAATTCAAGAAATAGTCCTTGTCCAACCAATTGAATTAGATATAGACAATCCCAGGAAACAAACTCTTAAAGAAATTTATGCCCCTGATATGAATTACCAACCTCTTGGTATTCAATATCCAAACATAGAGGCAGACTTTGAACTCAAGCCTGGTTTGATTCATCTTCTCCCTCATTTCCACAGGCTACCTGGTGAGGATCCACATCTTCACCTTAAAGAGTTCCAAGTGGTGTTCTCTACCATAAATCCTCAAGTGGTTTCTAAGGAACAAATCAAACATTGAGCATTCCCTTTCTCCCTAGCTGACACTACAAAGTCATGGATCTACTACCTTCCTCCTAGTTCCATAGCCACATGGAATGACATGAAGAGACTCTTCTTAGAGAAATCTTTTCCTTCTTCTTGTACTGCTTCTATCCGAAAGGAAATAAGTTGTATCTGTCAGTTACCTAGTAAATCACTCCCTGAATACTGGGAGAGGTTGAAAAAGCTTGTTGAAAACTGCCCACACCACCAAATCCCTGACCGAATCTTGATTCAATGCTTCTATGTGGAGTTATTGGTTATAGAGATAAATCTCTTTGATGTCGCAAGTGGTCGTGCTATTGTTGATAAAACTCCCGCAACTGCAAGAGATCTCATAAGTAACATGGCTGAAAACACACAAAAATTCCATACTCAAGAACATGCTAAAGTCAATAAATCCCAAGATAATCAATCAATTGAGATGAAAAAGATGACCAAGTGGATGAGAGAACTTACAGGTCTTTTGCGACAACTATTTGTGGCTACCAAATCCCCAACCTCATCTTCTCCGCAATCAATGTTTCCTAGACCTGTCAAGAACTATGGAATCTGCAACTCTTTATCTCATCCAACTGACACGTGTCCACAACATCAAGAAGATAAATATGATTCATCTGGACCAATGGATATCAATACAGAATATTCTCATCGAAACACCAACCCTCAACTATCAGGTCAGTTTGTTAGAAACTTGAACCAACCTCACTCTAAGACCTTCTCTTCTTCCTATTACCAAGGCCTGAGGTATGGTAATCCCATCTATCATCCCCCTCAATTCCCTCCTCAAAACCCAAACCAGTTTCAATATGGTAAAGGTGTTGGTAATTTTTAACAACATTGTCCTTTTATTCCTCAACCTCAAAGGAACAATCCTCCTCCTGGATTCCATTATCATAGTGAGCCTTCCCAATTCCAAAACCAATACAATCGATTTCCCAAGAACCAAAATCTAGGTAATCCCAATCCGGGACAAGACCCTTCTTCCAAGAAACCATGGGAAAGTGTTGTTGAATATCTTGCCTCCTTAACCCATTCCAGCCTCAATAACATTGAAACCCAAATCAGTCAAATTGCATCACACCATGGTCAGCAGCAATGATCCAATTCATCCCAGCTTCTAGCTCAACCATTACTCAACCCCAAGGGTAATGTAAGTGAAATTGCACTTAGATGAGGAAATAAAATTTTTATACCTCAAGATAAGTCATATAAACCACCTCTAAATGTTGACCTAGAAAATGAAATAAAAAAATAAACATGGAAAAGAACCTGAAACCATTCCCTCACCTCCTTGAATTCCACTTAGGAACCCAATTCGTTTTCCTCTAGCCGTTTCTAAGACAAAGCCCTTTGAACCCAATCAAGAAATTCATGAAATTTTTAGATGTGTTTAAGTAAATATTCCCATATTAGATGCCATAAAACAAATTCCTAAGTATGACATGCTTCTCAACGAATTTTTCACCCACGAGAGTAATCTTAGGACCTTTGAAAATGTTTCCACCCAGAAGTCTATTCCCATATTGTGCAATTATCCAAGGACCTTTATGGTTCCATGCCAATTTAGAAGTTCCAACTTTGATGACGCACTCATAGTCCTAGGAGAATCAATTAATTTCATGCCCAAATCTATATTCTCCAACCATGGTCTAGGTCCCTTACATCCAACATGATTTTTCATTCATTTGGACAATCAAAGCACAACAAGTCCTAAGGGAATAATTGAGAATGTCCTTGTCTGAGTTAATGATCTTATCTTCCTTGATGATTTCTATGTCCTTAACATAGAAGGTGAGACAAAATATTCTTGATCTCTCCTAATTATAGGAAAACCATTCATCAAGACTATTAGAACCAAGATTTATGTCCATTCAGGGTCTTATCCATGGAATTTGGTGACCAACTGGTTAAGTTCAACATTTTTTAAGCCATGTGATACCCATCTAAGGATCAATCTGCATTCTCAATCCATGCTTCTGTGGACACTTCTATGAGTCAATCAAAACCCAATCCACCATGTACTTCATGTTCTAATGAGAAAGGATCTTGTTAAATCTGCACCATGATTAACCAAGTCATAAATGGTGAAGTTGATACAGACCTCTCATTCATAGACTCCATCAATCTAGAGGAACATGAAAACTCTCTTGAATCCCACATCAACATTGATCTCTACTGATCCACCTTAGACAGTATTAAAAAGAATGAATATGAAGCAACTGAAGTCCCTTCCTCCATTCCTAAGTTTTCTAACCCACAAATGAAAGATGATAATGATCTGAAACCTCTACCTGAACACCTAAAATATGCATTTCTTTTCCATGATCTCTCTTATACTGTCATTATCTCTTCCTCACTTACTGAAATTGAGGAGTCCAAACTTGTTCAAGTGTTAGAGGAAAACAAAAATGCCTTAGGATAGACCCTAGATGGAATACCAAGATTTAACCCTGCCCTTTTCATGCATCACATCCATCTTGAGGAGTCATCCATAAAAAAGACTCAAACCACTAATACATGAGGTAGTTATGGAAGAGATCACCAAGAATCTTCAAGCTGGTATTATCTACCCAATTTCTGATAATGAATGGGTTAGTCCAATTCAAGTTGTATCTAAAAATTTTAGGATAACTATTGTCACTAATGACCATGGAGAGGTAGTCACAACTCGAGTGAAGAATAAATGGCGTGTGTGCATCGACTATTGAAAATTGAATGTTGAAACAAGAAAAGATCACTACCCTCTTCCATTCCTTGATCAAATGCTGTAACGATTAGCCGGAAAGTCACACTATTTCATTCTTGATGGATGCACCAGCTACTTCCAAATCCCAATCGCACCTCAGGACCACGAAAAGACTACATTAACATTCTCCTTTGGATCATATGCATGTAGAATAATTCTTTTTGGCCTTTGAAATACTTCTAAAACATCCCTGAGGTGTATGATGAGTATCTTTTCGAAATTCAGTGAAAATGCATGGAAGTATTCATGGATGACTTCACCATTTATGGTGAGTCATTTGAATCTTGTTTTAATTCACCCTCTCTATTCCTAGAAAAGTGTTCCAAGCGTAACCTTGAGTTAAATTTTCAAAAATGTCACTTCATGGTTACAAATGGGATTGTTCTAGAGCACATAGTTTCAAAAGATGGTATTGAGGTAGATCCTGCCAAAATTGAAGTGATCCAATCACTTCCTCAACCCACTTCTATTCAAGACATCCATTCAATTCTCGTTCATGTCAATTTATATCGAAGATTCATCCATAAATTCGTTAGGATTTCTCTCCCACTCACTCAGTTTCTCCAAAATGATGTCACTTTCCATTTCAATAAGGTTTGAAAGAGAGCCTTTGTTGAACTCAAAAATGCACCATCACCCGCCCCAATAATCCAACACCTAGATTAGTCCTTACCCTTTGAGTTGTTGTGTGATGCTTCAAATAGAGCCACTGTGGCTGTTCTTGGTCATAGAAGAGAAAAAATTCCTTATGTCATCTATTATACCTCAAAAACATTGGATGAAACTCAATATCACTAAAATGTCACTAAAAAGAACATTTAGCACTTGTTTTTTCCTTAGGTATATTCCATCCCTATCTCTTAGGTGCCAAAATAACCATCTTCATAGACCACTCTGCTATAATGTTCTTACACAAGAAAAGGGATTCCAAACCGAGGCTAATAAGATGTTTCCAAATTATCTAAGAATTTGACCTTGAAATAAATGATTGACCAGGAAATGAAAACCCTGTGGCTGATCACCTGAGTAGAATTTCTAAATCTCTTAATTTATAAATTATTGATCCTGAATTCCCCACAGAGCACCTTTCATCTCTCACTCCAATGTTAACATGGTATAACCCAATTGTAAATTACATGGTTTTTGGTTTTTTTTCCTATAAAATTATCAAAATCACAAAAAATGAAGTGAAAAGTGATTCAAAATAATATTTTTGGGAAGAAAATAAACTTTGGAAAACTGGGGTAGACATGGTAATTAGGAGATGTGTTGATGAAGATGAAAATTCCTCCATCTTAGAATTATATCACTCACTTCTTGGAGGTGGACACTTTGGACCACAAAGAACCTCCTGAAAGGTCCTAGACTTTGGATTCTTCTGGCCTTTAGTCTTCAAGGACTAAATGAGTTCTGTCAATCTTGTCCTACATGCCAAAAGATTGGCACAATTTTCAAGAGAAATGAAATGCCCCAAAACCATTAATTTTCTATGAGATCTTAGATGTTTGGGGTATCGATTTCATGTGACCATTTCCCCCTTCCAATGAATTCTCATACATTCTTATTGTGGTTAATTATATCTCTAGGTGGGACGAGGACAAACCCACTAGAAAGGATGATTCACATACTGTTAGTGAGTTCCTAAAGACAAACATCTTCCACCAATTCGGCACACCATGCACCTTGTTCAGTGACTTGGGAATCATTTTTCTAATAGAGCCATGGAATATCTTTTGAAAAAGATTGGGGTCATACAAAAAACTTCAATAGCATATCATCCCCAAAAAAATGGCATGGCTAAACTTTCTAATAGAGAAGCAAAAAGAGTGCTTCAGGGAATTGTAAAACCCACCAGAAAAGACTATCCTAAAAGACTTTGTGAAGCACTTTGGGTTTATCAAACTGCCTATAAAACACCCATTGGGAAGTATCCATTTAGGTTAGTTTTTGGTAAAGCATGTCATTTTCCAGTTCAAATCCAACATAAGTCATTTTGGGCAGTGAAAAAATGTAATTTTGATCTTGAAAAATCCGATGAAAGAATATTGTTGCAATTTTCTGAACTGGAGGAGCTTAGAATTGATTCATATGGGAATTTTAATCTCTACAAACAAAAATCCAAGGCACTCCATGATAAACACATCTTGAGAAAGGTATTTCATGAAGGTAAAAAGGTAATTCACTTGAATTCTCAATTTCCTCTTCACCCAGGTATGCTTAATTATTGTTGGGAGGTCCTTTTATTATTACTAATGATTACCCATTTGGGGCAGTGCATGTCCATGGCCCCTCATCTAAAAGGAAATTCGCGGTTAATGGACATCGGTTAAATCATCACCATGAGAGGATGCACAATCCTGGATCAACGTCAACTTCCACTAGATCTCTAACTTCTACAGTCGACCCACCACTAGATGGAGATGGTGACCCACCATATCCAGACCAGGGGGCACCTATTTCCCATTAACTCTCTCTATCTCTTCATCTCTCTCACTATTTCTTCTGTTTCATATCTATTTCATTTTTTGAAAAATTTCTTCCTCAAACCCTTTCTTTTTCTCTTTCTCTTTTGTGTGGGTGTGTATTTTAAATAACACTAAAAAACAAAAAAAAATGAAAAATAACCCAAAAGAGTCATACTTACTCACTTTCAATTTTCAAATTATGTCCAACCATTTTGGGAAGTCAAAAGACAAGGTTTCATCTCAAAAATTTTGTGTTTTCAACATATATTTGGATAAATAATTTTCTGTCAAGAATAATACATTTTGAATGCTGTGTTATTGATTTATAAAATGGTTTTCTCAAACCGTGAGAACCAACATTAGATTTCATGCAAGTTATACCTATGACCGTCTTTTCAAAATGCGTGTTTTCACCCCCATTTGTGAGTCTTGTGTTTGAGGAACTTCGAGCTGAATTTCCTACTTTAGTTTGGATTAATATGATAGGGGAATTGTCTTAACCACATGAGAATCACAATAGACAAATAGCCTCCCTTTTCCCTTACATTAATCCTCCTTTTGAAAGTCCTTTAGAGCCTATGGAATCCTTTTCTTTGATAGCCACATTACAAGACCAATACCTTTTCCCACCCAACAACAACATGTATTTTCATTGCATTTTTTTAAAAAATTTAAGTGTGGGGGTTGGATTTCATTTTGGTTACCCTTTGTCGATTTCACCATGTTATCATATGCTTGAGGGAAAGCATCCTTTTTAGTGTGGGGGAGAGGTTGTCATTCATTGTGTTTTGGGGAATATAATTTACTTTTATTTATGTAATTTTGTAAATGTTATTGATATGTCCTAAAAAAATTAAAAAAATGAAAAAAAATACAAAAACAATTCGGTTGTTTCTTGGGTAGGTCCAAAATAACTCTTCGTCAACCGTTGATCTTGTTATAACTGTTACAATTAGTGTAGTGAGGAGATCAATCACGGGTTGGGATATGATTGTGAGATCTTTTCCAAGTTCAAATTTTGAATAAAGAAAAAAAAAGAAAAAAGAACACTTGTATTATATTCTTATGTCATTGGGAGAAGTTTTGTGGTTTGTAAATATTTAATATTCTCATGCACTTCAAATTTTCATCCTCTATTGTGTCTTTCTTCACACAATCATTCCCTTTTAAATATGTGTTTTCATTTCCTTCCATTTTTTTCAAAAACAAATGTGCATTGATTTTTCTATGTGTGTGGTTTCCCCCTCTTCCTCTCTCTCGTGTGCATTAAATTCCTACCATCACATAGCCATAGAAAACCCCTTAAAAAGACCTTTTGATTCTTGTGCACTTTAGATAGTTATTGGATGTTGAGAGCTATTTCAAACTCTAATATTTTCACTTTTGGTTGGTGAAAGAGTGAACCTCCAAAAATGAATTTTATCATCTTGAGAGGTGTGAGTTTTGAGTGTCCACATTTTACATTTCTAAATTTGAGCATGAAAAAAATGAATTAGTTTTGTAACATTGTTTCCGTAACAACATGTGGTGGAATTCAAAATGGATGAGTGAAATAGTCTAAACCTCCCCTGATTAGAGAAAACAAAATTTTACTATTTGATGGTTAGTGAAAATGATTTTGTTATGTTTTTATATTTGTTGCACATGAGGACATGATCAAGACTAAGTGTGGGGGATTTGATGTTATTAATATTTTCATGACTTATTATATACTCCCTTTACTTATTTTATATGAAATGGGGAAAATTTCGGTGAAATATTAATTTTTTATTACTAAGTATAATTTTTGACAATTTTTAGAAGTTATCCAATTGAGTCAGTTTAATATTTTACTTATACCTCTCACCCTAAAAATTAAAATTTATTGGTTCTTGTTTTAAGTATTACTTATTCAATTTGTCACATATCATTAGAAGTAATCATGGGCCAATTATACCATTTGAAGGCTCATATGGTCAACACAAGAATACCCAAAGAATTTGTGATGAAACTGGGCCATCAATGATGATTGAGTTATTAGTCGAAATCCTGAAGCCCAAATTTTCTGAAACTCCACCATATGTTCTATATTATCCAACGAAATCGTGGATAAAAAGATGAAGGTCCAACTACAAGAACAAGGGGCCCACATAATGCCTTGAAGTCCAGACCACCATTTTGGCCTGGAATTAATATTTGGACACTATTCATGACATATATCATGATGTAATCATAAAAGAGAGCTAATAGTTTTTAGTGTGAAAGAGGAGACATATTCAGCCTACATTTTTGATTAAATCATTCGATTTTGAATGCATATTCCAAGTCAAAAACCCTTTCACATTTTGGAATTCAAAAATTCTAGATTGAAATGGACAGATTAATATTATTTAATCAACCGGCCATAACATTAGATACATAGGTCCAAATGCCTCCACATTTCTATAGCATTTTCAAAACATTATTATCTACAACATTAAATAATGATATATCTCGATATTCTGCGGTATATATGTCTAAATCATCAAGCCAAATGGAGGGACATATTGGGAATGCAAACATTCCACTTCTTTGGGCTATAAATACATCTCCCTCACCTTCTTCAAAGGGGTTGGCATTTAAGAAGAGAGGATCCCATATCGGCACGGAAAATGACTTTCTTATGTATTGGGAGGACCTTCCATACTCAAGTTTTTAATTGATATACCCTTCATCTTCTCTTTTCTTCTTTTCATTTTTGTGTTGTTCTTCATTTGTATGCTGGTAAGTTTGGGTTTTTGTAATTCTATTTTAATGAATTTTTCTTCATAAATATATCTTATTCTCATCCACCTTCTATATTTTAATGTTAATTTTATTAAAATAGTTTAAATAAAGTTTTTTATCATTCCCTTATTTTACTTCCTCATTCAATCTAAAGTCCATTTTTCTTAAATATTATCGTTTGTGTGTGTGTTCGACGCACCACTCTTTTTCTTATCTCTTTATTTTTCTTTATTGATTAATTTACCATCATAATAATTATAAACATATTATTAATCATTTCAATGGATGAATAAATATCTCATTGGGTGAGATGTAATTTAGGTATGTTAAGTGATTGTGAGCTTTTTCTTGATAAATATTCTTCAAATTAACATTGTGTATGTTGAACATAGCATGTCATGGATTAATGACTTGTTTTGTTTAACATATGGATTACATGGATTATTGGAACCATAAATACACTACCACAATCAAGTACTAATTGTGACTAGAATCCTAGTTAAGTTAAGGCTTGGATTTAAGCTTTAACACTTAGGAATTCTAATCAACGTCAACTTATGACATGGGTGTTAATTTAATGCAACATAAAGCAATGCTCAAGGATATCACAAGATTAACTACCTAATGATAAACTCACTCAAATCTTTATCAATTTGTTAAATCAAACATCATCCATAAATTATTTCATAAGCTCTGCAAACAAACCCTTCAATTATAATACAATTAACTAAAAACAACCGACTAATAAAAAGTATCCTCATCGAGGATTCAACCCGAGTGATTCTATACACATTAGAAGAGCATCAAAACATTGAACGGTCGACAGGTGACAATTTTCTGTGCATTTAAAAAGGAATCCTTATATTTTACAACTTCACCAACCACTAGTCTAAAATAGTTGGTATCATATACCCTTCAAAATAAAACAATAAGAATATATAACATTAATACATTATGTTTTATCTCAAAAGTTTCTATTGTGACCGCTCAAGGATCCTAGAAAATTTATTCTCCAATAACAATGATATAAATAATGGAAAAACTAACTATCATTCCTAACACTTTCATTATGGTTCAATAAACTAGAAATGATATTTTACCCTCAAATATTTTTATCGGGGCTTAAATTTTTAACCATATTTGATATCAAAACGTCCCTAGAACCTATACTTCTTATTTCATTCTCAGTTATCATCAACATATTAAAGACGTTGGGAAAAATGTTATTGAACTCAGCCATATTATAATTTAAAATTTATTTTAGGAACCATTCCAGTCATGATCTTCTTATAAAGTATATATCTATATAAATAATTAAATAACGCCACATTTTCTATAATTAGTTTTCATAACCAATCAAATTGATTACATGATAATTTACTGAATTTATTTTTTGTCATATTATATCTAAAAATTTCATCTAAAACCTCATACCTCTCATATTTATATTTCCCATGAAATATACATTTCATCTTATATATCTCATAAAACAAAAACATGTTCTAAAGGTAATTTTGTTTCTTGGGCTCTATTAAAACAATAATTATAGTGTAATAACCATGTAAATATTTCTTATTATCCTCAAGAGAATATAGATCGATTTATTTCACATTTTCTCAATTTGGATGATTGTGAAGTAGTTGTCTCAACACATTAAATTTCTCTTATTGTCCATGAAAATTTTCCCTATTTTCTATACCAATCTAAGAGTTTGATTCTATAAAGATTATCTTTGTTTATAATATATCGATATTACTCAATGGTATTTTTATGTTTTGTAGTTGGGTTTTTTCAAGGAGTGGTAAAGCACTATGATCCTAAATCAAGAAACCCATGTTCGAAAATTAGTATCGGGTGTTTCTGAGTAATTATAGTAGTCAATATAGTACTAATGTTGAGATACTATAGAGGTACTAAAGTAGTAAAAATATTGACATGAAATTGGATTTTAATCCCTAGAATTAGGTTGAATGGTCAAAGACCCTCATGAAAATCAATGACCTTTAGGAAATATGGCCACTATGAATTATAAGGGGGATTTTTTATTTCTACATGGGCTATAGTTAATCAATAGTGCACACCAGGTAGCATGAAAGGGAATGAAAATGGCTTGAATTAATTTGTATGTGGTATAAAAGGGTTTCCTGTCGTAAAATCCTGGTGGGAATCATCGATAAGTGAAACTATCTGAGATTCTAAAAGAATAAAATTATGATTAATAGAAAAGATAAAATGAAAAACTAACCATATAAGAGAATGAAATAACCTGAAACATTATAATATATATTTTTAAAATAAATTCAATATCTCTGTTAGATTTCAATACAGAAAATAGGGTTTAAATAAAACAAAAATACTCCATTAATTTTTTTTATTTTAAGCATGATAATTATGACCTATCCATTAATTTTACTTATATGAATAGGACTAACTATTTTATTAAAAAATATGGTTGACACATATTCATTGTTATTATTTAAAAATACAACAAAAATCATATTAATAAAATGAAATTTTTTCAAAAAAACTATATTTCTTTAAAGGTGGTTTACTTTCTTATTGTGTATATAATTTAAAATTAAATTCCAAAAAAATTTGAAAAATTATTTTAAAAATTAAATTAATATTTTAAATCACCATATAAAAATTAACATAGGCTTTTTTCGATGTTTTTTAGAAACAAAAATCATCTTTCGATGAATATACAAAATTACTGATATTTATTAAAAATTACCTTTTATTTTAATGAATATAATAGCCTCATTTGTTGTTAATATAGTTTAAAATTTAAAATTATTTCCATAAAACATTTTTTTAATCCAACATATATCATTGTAATCAATTTTCTATTGAATCGTGATATATATTTTTTAATCATTTGAATGTTTTTACCATGGAAAACAGCCTTTTCATCGCATTTTCACGTTTAAATAAAATTTGAATTATATCATTCCTAATAATTAAATGTGTAAAAATAGATTCCATATTTTTAATTATAATAATATATATTATCTAATAAGGCCATCAAAATTTTTTTATAACATTTAATAGTGTAAACAAGAAAAAAAATTACTGGATATAATATAGAAACAAATTTACCCGAGGGTTAAACTAAAAAGATAAGGGTTAAAATGACAATAAAATATGTCCAATACCCATTTTTTGTCCATGTGTCGACCTAATAACAATTATATTCCAACAATTCCCAATTTGGATCATTTTGTTATCTAAAAACATGGTTTACACTTTATTCTTTTAAAATATTCTAGGTGGGTCCTCTCTCCTACTTATAAAAGACCACTCTCTCCCTTCTCTTATTCAAACCTTTCATGTATTGTGTCTCGACCCAAACATGAAATTATCCCTCCATGAAATCTTTATCAGCATTACAGTAATTTTTGTACCCCTATAAGACTAACTTTATGGTCTTTAAATGGATATCCTAAAGAGATTTATCTAAGGTAGACTAATTATCTTAATAATGGTATTTTATTTTATTTTTTCATTTTCCACCATCAATTATGTATCAAAAAATAATGTATAATAAAAAAATATCTTCAATATAATAATATTTTGGTATGTTGATGTCATGATATTTACATATCTCCCTCTCAATCAAGTGGGAAATAAAATCATCGATTGAGTGTACGATGGACTATCGCCTCATGATCTGATGTCGCTTTTTTCCCATCAAAACATACAAAAATTTTATATAATTATGGATTTAATATTTATATATATTAAATTTTATATATTATTATTATTATTAAATTAAATAAAATTATACCTTCTTTCTTCCTATTTTGTTTAAATTATGATTACATCTCTCGTGTGTTCGAGGGACTACCGCCTCATGAGTGATGTGACTCATTTTTCACTTAAAAATCACATGAATTGTAATAAAGATAAATTTAATGAATATTTTTTATATAGATCAAGTCATTTGGATTAAAAAATAATATATAAAGTAATTCCTTTCCCTCTACAACATTAAGAAAATGATAATGTTGCTCGTGCACACGTATGGCCTACCGTCTCCAAGAAGCGATGTGATCTATTGTCAGTGTTGTAATTTCAATAATTATCCTAACAATGTATCTAATGAAAAAATTATATTTATTAAATTACTATCATTGTGTATATTATTTTGGTAATATTATATGAACCTTATTTTTCCTATAAGATAGAGATAATTTTCTTTTTAGTTCAACTCGTTGGTGTTGACCTAATATGAGTGTCTATTGAATATTTGGAGGAAATGAGGGTGTCTGAGGCTTGTTATGATCTGGAAAACTCGAATAGTTGAAGAAACAATAGGTCTTCATGGTTATTAAAAATGATTTATCCCATTCCACTTGGTATCTCGAAACCATGCATGGTGTATTAGTTTCTAGAATTGGGACCACCATTTTTCCCTAACTGTGTGACCCAGGGCGCATGACTGTGTGAAACATCTATAATTTTTAGCAGTGGAAACCGACCTGAGTTGTATATGTCTTTTCAATCCTTGCACATGAACAATTTTAATCCCCTCTTTGGAAAATGGACAAAGCATGGTTGGAATTCAATTTTGCTAACCACGTAGCCAAACCATTCGACCATTGGAAATGGTTTATAATTACCATGTCATGATTAAATTATTATAACCTAAATATATTACTATTTATTATTTTAAATGTGCATGAGGTCTATTTCTCACTAAGTGAAACTTCAATTTCCATCCTCCTTGTTTTGTTGGTAAATTGTTCATCTAAACTCAGAATCAGGATCTGATCACCTTTTGGGATTTCACTTGGTTTTTTCATTACTCCATAAGGTTATTTTTTTCATTTTTTCTACCTATCTATGATGTTATTTTGATGTAGTATTTTATGCCATATTTTCAGGTTATTTTACTATTCTTATATTTTCACTTGATCTAGGACAAACTAGGCGAAGATGCTAGATGATGCAACTACTACATTAATATGGTAGGTGGGCTATGAGTTTTCAATGATATTATTTTCATTTATAAATTTCCATAAATTTTTCCACACTAATTTAACTAGGTGATTCATCGAAAATTAATTTTCCTTAAATATAATTGTTTAGACTATTTATAGATCCATAATTATAAATTTTTATTCAGGTCTTTGGAGGCTCATAAATCAATACCATATACTTAACTGGGGAGCCGATAATTTTATGCCTTTTTACATTTTTTTTGTAACTATTTGATACACCATTTCGGAGTGATTTAATCGACCTCAATACAGTAACTGTTCAAACATAATTAAATGATTCTTGGATTCTCAAATGGAATGTTTATTTGGAGATTTAACTTAGGATAATTAATTATAATTTCAATTGACATTGGTTGTGTGTCCTATACCCCTTATCATGATTAGTGGAGGTATGAAATAGACATAATAAATTATTATAAAATTTTGTTGATATTGGTTTCATTTTATTAATTTACATTTTAATGTATAATGAATTATAATGGGATGAACCTATAAAAATAGTAATTTTAATGAATATTACATTTCCTAATATTATATATGCTTTAAATGGAATAAATATTAGGTGTCTTTGCTTTGAACATATTTCATCATGATAAGAATAGTTAGACTTGAGATATCCCTATTTCTAAATGGAATTCTCTAGGCACTCAAAGGACACAATTTCGATTCACTAAGATGATTGTCATGGGAGATACCCACCATGAAATCTGGTCTTCTTCTTATTTTTTGAATGCCTTAGTGCAGTACTAAAAAATCAATTGACATATTTTCTGGATATTAGAAGTACTAGGATACACTCTTTGGATTCAATATTATGTATTGAAACATGGAATTCTCTGGATTCACCATGTTGGGACTTGTCATTCTGAGCTCAAAATTAGCATGGGAGATATCTATGGACTTGGATAGACTCATTTTTTATTGAATATCATGGGTTTGAACCTTTTATTACAATAAAACCCCTTGTAGAATGATTTCATGTGGTACTATAATGAGATTTCTTGACCACTGAGGTTAGGGATTCCTTGGTTACACTTTGTAGCCTCTGTTATTTTTAATTCCTATTATAGTACATATGATTCCTAATATTCATGGTCAGCTTATAAAAAATTGAA
The DNA here is from genome assembly GCA_963277665.1 of Viscum album. Classification (NCBI taxonomy): domain Eukaryota; kingdom Viridiplantae; phylum Streptophyta; class Magnoliopsida; order Santalales; family Viscaceae; genus Viscum; species Viscum album. The sequence continues at coordinate 1,756,842,806 of OY728163.1, forward strand.
TCATAATTAATTTATTGATCATGTTCGAAGACATTACATGCTAAGGATGAATCAATAATGGATTTTTATTTATATAATTTATTTTCATTTATATACCAACACACTGAACAATTTTTATTCATATACTATATTCTATAGCCACCATTTGTAGTAGATTATTTATATTTATCTCACACCATATATGGGACGTCATTGGTACCCGTGAAGATTATATAGTTGTAGGTGTGGAAAAGGGGTATCATCCGACTTTTGACACTTGACATGCTTAATATGGAATTAGATCTTAGTAGAAGATGATCTATCTATATCTTAGGATGCATTGATTTTTTTCACCATTTTGATTAATTTGTATATGATGTATTTCATTATCTTCCGTCTACCATATTTGCATATTTTTTATTTTATGGAGAAATGACATTACATCATCATGTTTTATATGATATAGTTTATATACCTAGAGTTATTATTTTATTACATTGATTTTTATTTATACTTCCACTTCCTATCTTTTACATTATTATAATATTTCCACTATTTTCCCAATATTATTATCACTTTTGTGATCCACTCATACCTAAGGTAATAGTCTCCCCAGAGAAATAGCCTAGTCCCTTGATACTAGTTGACATCTTCCGGAATATAGGGAGGCATTCTTGAGGTCATGTGACCAATAAATATTGGTTACAAGGGAGTGAAATTGGTCTAAGATGTCAAAAACTGCATGAAAGTGGTTTTTCATTTGTTTTACTTATTGGTAATGTTTGATAGAATTTTTGGAAGATGTTGGAACTTGGTTATAAAAATTTATTTTGAGTATTATCCCATGTTCCAGGTAAATACCATGTTTCTACGTAATGAGAAATATTTGTTCTATATTTACCTTATTAAAAAAGATATTATTTCATCATTGGATGATGAACAAGAATTACATTCATTGATATTTTTATACTAATTCTTCTTTGGACTAGTACAAAATGGATAATTATTAAATACATCATTTTAGGAATGTAGGATTCACATTCCATGCATATTTCATTCTACATTTGTTCATTTCCCTTCTTTCATTTCTAGTGTTGTATGTGTTTGTTAAGTGAGACATGTTTTTTATATATATTCATGTGCTACTATGTTCCTATATGGGGAAATGAAATTGTTCCTTTCAAATTTCATAACATATCATTATAATTTTTTCATATTTAGATTTATGGTGGAATATTAAATATATAATTTATACCTATGTAAGCTATGTAACCATGGATACCTGAGTTTTTCTTTGACTACGATTTCATGACTACCAATATCAATTTATAATGTCTGTGTGTCCTTATTAATTTTAAATGGCGGTCCATCATAATCTATCCATCGTATTTTTATTGTTAAATTTTAACACCTAATGAATGGGGGGATGAACGTAATTAGAAAAGTAATAAATTTCAATTATTAACTCTATGGTAATCTATTAACAAGTAATAAAAATCTATTTAATTGAATCTTATATTATTTTTAAAATCACTTATTAAATAAATTGAAATTATTACTTATAAATTAAATTTATTATATTAAATGAAGAGGAAAAGTGAAATTGACCCTCTATATATAGGAACCCCTACAAATAAAAGTTGAATACTTACTAATACCCTAGACATTTTAGGGGGTCTTCAGTATAGTATGTTGGGAAGTGATCCCCTTTCTTTATGAAAAATAGACTCCATAGATTCTATTGAATTTTGAATCATGTTTTGAAGTTTTTAATTTATATTTGTAAAGTTATGTTACCACAATTTCTTCATGTTCTGTTCTATGAGGGTGGTGATGATCATGCTCTAAAGGTGTGGGCTTCTTATCCGCCAGTGATACCTCTTATTGTGCCACATGAGGAACCTCCATAAATTCCAAAATTGGGAACTGATTCATAGATTTTAGAGTGTTTCTTATGTTTTATGTAGTATCTTATGGGTGATCTCAGACGAGCACCTATGATAACGGTTATAACATGTGAGTCCCAGAAGAAGCATCCTTCTATATTTTCAGGGGAAGGTGTTCTTCATGGTGTTGATTCATAGCTAGAATCATTTATTTTTATCTTCGAGCATCTAGATATTCATCTATATAGGAGGTTCAATCATTCCTCTTACAAGCTATGTGATTCATCCTAGAAGTTGTGAGATGTGATCACCCATGTCGGCCATCATTAGGGAATGGTCTGGAAGGACCTTTCGATTGCCTTATATTATTAAATTTGTCCTTAAAAAATAAGAGTTGAATGATCCATAGACCTTATACACCTATAATATGGAGTTATTCCCATTATGGATTATTCTTCTTATTTCATCAATTTTTACTGATTTACACTATTTATGGCATATCATGAGCTACCATGAGTGAGACATTTTGAGGTTAAGTTCATGTATTCAATCTACATGTAGGTAAATGTATTTTACCTATCTACAATTTCTAAGATCCAAAATCTGGATCAAATTACAATATAGAACATGTGATAATCAGATAGTGTTGTGCATAGAGGTTCGGTGGAAATGTAGAGAAATAGTTCTTTCGATAGTAGAATGTATATCCTTGAGGTTTATAGATCATGAAATACATGCCCTAGTATCAACATTAGAACCTCTATTATATACCATTAGTTTGGGCGACAGGTTCATATAAATAATCAGTGTGATAGAGAACTGCTTGAGTACCATGCTTGAAGATGGATATGACATCATTTTGAGGGTCATAGGAAATTTAAAATGGATTCTTTTTTAAGATGAGAAGCACTGACTCTAAATTAAATAGCATGATCAACTATTCCACATCATGAAGGTTGGTGGAGTAGTAGTGAATGAACATTCCAAGGTGGAGATCATGGCCATGATAGCATGAAAATTCATCATCATCACCTGTAGAACGAACCTACATAGGTTGTTCCAAATGTTGACTACGTTCATTAATGAGGTTAGTTTCATGATTTACAACTTGTACCCAAGGATCAGAGTATAGGACCAACTAAAATACAAGGTCATATTATATATTCCACTACTATTGTATCTTGGTTTTTAAATATAGGGTTCATTAACTCCTTTATATCATTATAAATATAGAATGTTTCGGGCTATAAATGCGATACTTTTATGGGGCGATGACATTAGGCACATAGTTGGTTGTGCGACTATAGGGAATACACCAACAAAAATATGGTACCCTTGAGGTAGAAAGTTTTTGTTTCTTATGAGACCACATTGTGCAAAAATTGATGGGCTTCAATGTCATTATCAAGATAGTCTAGTTGGTCCCTTATCATGCCTATGTGAATTTCTATCACCACACGGTATCATTCAAAACTAATGAGAGTTGAAGTTATCTTTATAAGGGTGAGTAAGATGTATAGGATAGTAGAGTTAGACCGAAGCATCATGGGTTAAAAGGAGTGGAAGACCATATTTCTCACATTTTTTGGATGATCCGACAATATGGATGTCATATTTTCCTCCTATTGTATATCCTTTTAGAGATTTTATTTCCGAAAATATCACTGGCTTACCTCCTAATAGAAATGTGGATTTTATGGTCGATCTTGATCTATGGGTTTCTTTAATAACTATTATGTTATATATAATGGAACCTACTATTCCCAAGATGATAAATAAAGAGTTATAGGATTTATAATCTTAATTTTTTATCTCTCCAAACATTTTTATGAAGGTTCACCTGTGATTTTTTACAAGATGGTGGATGGGGACCTTAATTTTTTAATGGATTATCAATGGTTTAACCAACATATGGTTTTGAAATGATATATATTACATATATTAGATGATCTCTTTGACTAGCTATGAGAATCTTGATTGTTTTCAAAGGCTTACCTTTGGTTAGGCTATCATCATTTGTGAGTCAAACATTTAGATATACCATGCACATATTTCCGAATTTTATACATTTTATTTGTATATTTAGTTATTATATTTCGTCTTACGAATGTTTTCCTCATTTTCATGGCCATGGTGAACATGTTTTTCCACCCCTATATAGATTTATTTGTTATGGGTTTTTTGGATAACATCTATTTATATTATCATAATTAAATATATCATACTGAAAATATTATGTTCATGTAGAATACACTGAATGAGAATCAATAATATTCAAATATCGAATAGTGACACGACTAGATCAACGAGGGTTACTTATTGGGTCATATTAACTCAGAATCAGGGGTATCAGTTGACTTAGAGAATGTGAGTAATATTTTTCATGGGAGAATCCCAAGAACATGTTTGATATATGTAGCTTATTGGGGATGGATGGATATTATAGAAATTTCATATAGGACATATTACACCTTTTTTACCTCATACTGGTTACACTAGTAACGCTTTAAAGTTCTTGTGATCTGAAGTGAGCGAGAAGGCCTTTCTGAAGTTAAAAGGGAGTCTTACTATGGTATTGATTTTGATTATCATTGATCCTGAAAGGGGTATATAGAGTTTTGTGATGCATCAATCATTGTACTAGATTTGTTATTGATCTATGATAATTGATTATTTGTGTATGGTTATCACTAATTTAGACCTCATGAGCATAATTACATGAATCACGGCCTTGATCTAGAAAACAATTTCATGCCATGTGCTTATAGAAGAACTATATTACAGGTGATCACATTATGGTGTAAACATATCAAAAGAACCTCGAATAATTATTCAGAAAACAGTAATTGAATCACAGTTATTCAATATGGATTCAATACCATCATTATTTTGAATTTGAACATGACTGTATAATTGGAACGGGAAGCATGGCAGAAGATGTGATGAGCCATGAAACTCAGGAAGAATCCATTCTGAAATACAATAATGATTGGGAAATGATAGAACATCTTTATGATTTGAATATAGAGTTTTTTTATATTTACAATAAGAATTTCCTTATATTGTTATCAGCTGCCTCTTCACCTATTGACAAGGTGACGAGATGGATGTCCTGAGACCCTGTGTGATTTGTATTATGGGAGAGTATTTCTGGTGAGGAAATGCCTACATATTGGTATGTTGATGTAGATAACATCCTTAGATAAATGGATGTAACTTGTTTCATATAGAGATAAGAGAGGAATTTGTGTTAGAGTCTCGTGATTCTCAATGTGAAGTGAATAAAGGTATCTCTAGGAGGTATCATGATATGTATTTGTAGTATTGGTGTCCATGGATAAAATGAATGACTTTTGGAATTAATACTAGTTGTTCCACCTCTTAGAAGGAAAAGGTAGAAAACTTGTGGAATGTTGGCTTGTTATTGTGGATTTTAGTCCTATAATGGAAATGGAATGTTTTTTTTGGGGACTTCTTCGTGGGATTATTGACGTCCACACATGGTGGTGAAACAGTTTGGGTAGTCATGGACCGACTAACATAGTTATCCCACTTCATTCTTACATGGGATAAATTCTTATTTGATGATAGAGGAATAATGTATATCTGTGAGATCATACTGCTACATGGGGTCCCTCATACTATCATTTTAGATAGGGATACTCTTTTCACATGAATGTTATTTCATTTGTTTTAGAAATAGTAGGGTACACATGTCCTTATGAGAACATATTTTCACCGTCAAATCATTAGATGATCAAAATAGAATATATATGTGTTAGATGATATGGTCAGAGAAAGATTCACTAATTTCGTATGTTCAGTGATGAATGATATCTCACTTATTGATTTCACCATAATAATAAATTTAATGAAACAATTTCATATTAATATGTATGAGGCCTTAAATGTTAGGGAATTCTATTCACCACTCTACCGAATAGAGGTAGGGGAGGAATTTATACTAGGTCCTTATCTTATAGAGGAGTATTTGGAGCATGTGTGTGTGATCAAGAAATGTATTTCTAATGCCCATTTTATATTGAAATCATATGATTATCTTCATGTATGACCTATGTAGTTTAATGTTAGGAATAATTTTTAACAATGGGATACCACCCATACATGGGAATAGATGGATTCATAGGAAATATAAGAATTCACCTCAATTTTTTGGTGCATTTTATGTCTTGTATAATGTTGAAAAGGTATCCTATTAGTTTCTACTACAATAGAGGTATCATTCTGTGCATGATGTCTTACACATTTGATAGATTCACCATTATCAAGTGGAAATATATCAGTATTTCAATCCCAATGATATGGATTTGGATTTTGATTCCTCTTTTGAGGATTATCTTATATGCATAATAGAATTGATAAAAAATCTCTCTGAGTATAATCAGTCACTTTAGTACATGTGATTTAGTACCACAACCATGTAAAAGATAAGTCTTTAGAGAGGGAGTAAAATGTATGTGTATAATGGCTAGACTATTCCCTAAAAACATTTTACCACCCTTATAAGTGATACTCGAGGATGAGTACCTTTAAGGGGTCAGACTATAAGAATCTTGTTTCTCCTATGAGATAGGAATCCATTTCATTTCAGTAGAACTAATATGTTTTTATCAAATATGAGTCAATATTGTGGATATGGATAAAATGAGGTCTTGTAGGGAATTTTTAATGCATAAAACCCTAGCTGGTGGATGAAACATCTGGGATGCATGGTTACTAGGAATAGTTCCACTTAGTCCTCAAAGTTCTTACTGACTGTGCAGGGCATTTTAGTGAGAAAAATTTGGTGGAAAAGTTTTACAAAACAATGTATCCCAGGGAGGATGACTGTGTGAAACCTCAATAATTTTTAGCAGTGGAAAATGTTAGATGTTTGAGAATGGATTCCAAATCCATGAACACGATCCATGCATGTAACACACTAACACCAGTTACCCAGATTCGTTGCATTATTACATAACATTTTCATGGTCACAAGGGATCAAAACCTGAAAGACGGATCAGTTTAGTAGCCTTGGAAGTACTAGATACATTCATAAGTTTTAAATTATATTATAAAATGAAAAACAACAAAAAAAATTGACGCCATTGACCACATTCATATCCCTTATACTATCCCTATAGGTCAGTCATAATATAAATTTTTGCATCCTGGAAAAAATAAAACATGGAAAGGGTGAGCTCAGATGCTTCGTAAGGATAACAATATTGTGAATACTTTTATAAATATTCATAAACATTTAAGGAAATGTATTGGACTAAAACATATTCCTTTTAATCAAAATAATCTGAATAATATGGCCAATATAAATAAAATAGTTACATTTACATACTCATAAAGATATTCTTCTAGTCAAATAATCTAATTAAATATCAATAGCCAATTTCATAATGATGGAATGTGTAATGCCAGATTTCATAACCAATTACTCATGGCCTTGTTCCAAGACTAAAAAAATATTTTTTCAAGGCCTTGGGCCAAGATACTAGTTTGTCTCATGAGACCTACCGATGCATCGATGAGATATGGCTGGATCCACCCATCACCTACTATGTCCAATGCATTCCTCATATGAAATGGTTTAAACATAACATAAACATTCATTTTAAAACTAGAATACAAAATGATAATATATTAATCATAAACCATGAATTGTATAAAAATAACACATCCACGGTCAATCATATCACAAAACCTTCAATACAATATGGATGATTTTTATCCTAATAAATCAACTTCAAACACATTTAAAATCCATTAAAGGATGTGGATATAGATGAAATGAAAACTATTTGAAATAAATACCTCTTTCTATTTTGAAATCATTTAGAGGTCACATTATTATAAAATGAGACATTTATTTTGAATGTATTCTTATAAGCTTATATAGGAAGCTTCTTCAATGTTATAATGGATGAAAATAGCCACACTTGTCGTATATGTTAAAAATAGACATTCTTAACTTAATTTTGTCGAAAAGGTCATAAAGTACCTTGATTGGAAAACGATGGAAAGATTCCATTAAAAACATATATTTTAAAATAAGGGTATAAATTAATTTAACCCATAGTCTAGTAAATAGTAAAAAGGTTTTGAATTACATTTTTATGAAAACATGGATGTGGATGATAAAGAGGTCCTAGAAGATACATACATAAAAACAACCTCAGATAATAAAGAGATTGTGAAATTAACCCTTACCATGTACTTTTCCATGGTCAAGGGTACTTTAACCTCCTATATAATATTTATATAATTATATTATACAAGAACTATATACATAAATATGATATCATATATTATCCTCTAATATTGCTTTGTTAATAATATTTTAGTAGTATCATCATTTTGGGTGTTAAATGATTTGTTTTCCTTTATATGATTGGTTATGTAAGCCATGTGTTTTATGGATAGGATTCATTTTATTCATATACATAATTATATTAAGTTATTAAATATTATTTTTAATCATAAAACTAAAATTATTCTTTAATGATTATGATGGGGAATGAATCTCATCACGTTCGTAGAGATGGTAATCTGTACGTACGCATGAGCGATAATATCATTATATTGATGGAGAAATAATATGTAATTGGATGGTATATCATATATAAAGAATCATTAATATGTTATATTTAGTATTTAAATAAATTATACTCATTATTATACCCATTCATATAATTAAGTGTTTGAATAACAAACTACACCACAGCGTGGAAACGGTATGTCGTACATACAAACGTATGGTGACATAATCAATCATAGGATGGATAGAATAAAAAATATGGTTATACCATATTTATACTAACATCGATTTATGTAGTAGGTACTGGTTTTATTGTTTTGGTATGGAAACAACAAAGGAAGAGGAGGTGGAAGAAGAAAAGAACTTGAATGGTTGTGTTGAAATTATTACCTCTTCATCAGGTGTTTCCATTTGAGTTGATCAAAAGGTCTCTATATGATGGCTTTTTTATAAATGTAATGACTCTAGGTTGATTTGAGGGATGTTTTGAGGATATTTGGGTAGGGTTTGGTAGAGCCTAATGGATTTTTAGTTGTGATTTTGAGAGAAGGGGGAGTGATCTTTTATAAGAGGGGTCAGGGGAACCTTTGGAAAATCATGAAATATTATTTTATTATAAAAACATTTTTGGGTTTTAATAGATTCAAATTTAATTATTTCAATGATCAGGTGGTTCTGGGTCTATCTTCACTCAACCATTAGGTTTTATACAATTTTAGGTTACCATAGTAACCTTATCTTTTAGATTTAACTATTAGTTAAATAGGATAACTTTTACAGTGTCTTCTTGTATTCTTACACTATATTTTTAATAAAAATAATCTAAACTTGCAAGAGAACATCAAGTGGTTCATCAATGATATATAATAAATTATTCATTCCCTTTGTCTGAACCTTATATTTTTAGGAATATTATATCCACAAATAATATTGTATTTGTTTTAAAAACTCATTTTTTTCAATTTTGACACTATTTAGTATTTGGTTTTTGTGAAAATTCATAACAACATGATTACATATAAAAAAATTATTTAATCCAATATATCGTTTAATATTATCCTAGAAAATTAGTGTAATTAATGAAAAGTCTAAAATTATATTTATTTGGATATTTATAATATCAATTTTTTTAATCTATCATTAATATGGTAATTATTGCATCATCAATATGTCATATATAAATTTAATTATATAATGTCTAATAGTTATAAATAAAATACCATTATGTAGGAAATCGTATTATATTTCTACTGAATATTTATAGTCAAATATATCTTATATAGAACCCAATATTAAAAATGGATTAGTTATTAAACATTGATTTGTACACTTTTAACTCTTTTTTATAAGAAATAATAATAAATGTCCTAATATAGTCCAAGTGGACTACAGAGGGTCATATATTATTCATAAGGATGTTTATTTTCAAATTGAAATTATCTAATAGAATTAGAAAATGTGTTAGGGTGATTATAATATTGTTTTTACCTTTAATTACCCTATTTACATTTAACCGTGGTAAATAAAATTCAGAAGTTATGATACACCAAAAATTAGTTACAACTTATTGAACCAAATTTTACTTACTGATGTCAACTAATTCTCTCATATTTTTGAAAGAAAACTCACAGAAGTGGTAAAATTAGGTTTTCTGAAAATTTTCAAATGCTCCTAATATTTGGGTAAAAGACGGTAAAAATTTTAATAAAAATTTATATAACTCAACTTATTATAAAATTAATCCAATTAATTACATTAATAATTTATAAGTATTATGTATATATTTTGAAATAAAATAAATTGAAATACAATAACTAATTATTTAAATAAAAAAGTCAGTTTTAAACAATAACGTAGTGTATTACATTATTCATCAAATATGGGAAGTTTTCAAAAAAATTAAAAAAATTCACCCTAAAATAATTTTGATATTCCGAATAAAAATTGATGTCCATTTTGAAAATTAAAATTTAAAAAATTTAAAAAAGTGGGTATTATTATTCATAACTGCTAGTTTCATTGGTAGTGGTGTGTTTAAACTCCATTTGCATACAATGCATGTTATTGCATTATTCAAAGGGAACTGTACCATGTAAGCTTGGGGTGTAACATTCTCCTCTCCTTAAAATAATTTCATCCTCGAAATTTTTAGAATATTACGGAATAAAAATATTTGGGTGGTTCTCCATCATAAGTCCCCTGGTTTCCCACATTTCTTCTTCGAAATTATGGTTTCTCCATAGAACATTCCCCGGATGAGTTGTCTGGTTTCTCAACAGTTGTTCTCTGGTATCAAGAATTTTGATAGGCTCTTTACTATATGATAGATCAGGTTCCAGTTCTATTTCATCATAGGTGAGTACATGCATTGGATCAAGCATGTATTTTCTTAATAGTGATAGGTGGAATCCATCATCAACTTTGGGGAGACTAGGTGGCATTGCCAAACGATAATCTACAACTCCTATTCATTCAAGAATTTTGAATCGTCTGATGTACCTGGGACACAATTTACACTTCTTAATAAAATGTATAACTCCCTTCCATGGAGATATATTCAAGAAAACATGGTCTCCTACTTGAAATTCCAAATCCTTCCTTCGGTATCGACATATATCTTTTTCCAACATTGGGCTGCTTTAATGTGGGTTTGGATAATCTTCACTTTTTCCATTGTTTCCTCAATAAGTTCTGGGCCTATGAGTTTTCTTTCACCAACATCATCCCGACATGTTGGTGTGCAACATCTCTTTCTATATAACACTTCATATAGTTCCATCTGAATACCTGAATGGAAGCTATTATTATATGAAAATTCTACTAGAGGTAAATATTGATCCCACATACCTTCAAATTCATGTGAGCAAGATCTCAATGTCTCTTCTATGATTTTAATTGTCCATTCTGATTTTCCATCAGTTTGAAGGTGGTAGGACGTGCTCAAAAGAAGTTTAGTATCCAGGTCCTTTCAAATAATTTTCAAGAATCTTAATGTAAAATGGGGATCATGATCACACACAATCGATAAAGGTTCACCATGAAGTCTTACAAATTCATTAATCTATAGTATTTCCAAAAGTTCAAGTGGTAAATCATCACTTATAGCATGAAAATGAGTTGACTTGGTAAAATGATCAGCAATGACCCATATTTCATCATTTCTTCAATGATTATTTGGTATCCTCATGACACTATCCATCGTAATATCATCCCATTTCCACTTAGGTATGGCAAGAGGTTACACAACTCCTATAAGATGTTGTCCTCCTGCTTTCACTTGTTGACAAACCATATAACTTGAAACATAATCAGAAATATCTCTCATCATATTTTCCCATAATAAATGTTCTTTAAAATCTATATACATATTAGTGATACCAGGGTGTAAAGAGAAATTGGAGCTATGAGCATCATCCAAAAATTCCCTTTTTAGATTAGGTATGTCAGGAACACAAAGTATCTTCCCAAATTTCTAAATTCCATATTCATACATAAAGTCAATCAATCTCCCATCATTCACAGCTTTAATCTTATTTTGATACTCATCATCATCAGTCCGAGAACTCTTTATCCTTTCTAGTAAAGATGGTTTGGAAACCAGTTGAAAAATTATTGATGGTTTACCTTCCATGGTTATTCCCATATCCATCTTTACTAGATCTATGAAAATAGGATCCCTTTATACTATCATCATTATCAAAACACCCTGAACATTTCAGCTCAAAGCATCTTCCACCTTATTTTCCTTCCCTAGAAGGTAGTGTATAATGAAATTTTAGAGACCCAAAGCTTAACGTACAAGGACATTACATTACATTTGCGGAATAATTAGTACATAACAAAAAACACACACAAAATGATCGTAATAGTTTAGTGTCTTTGGAAACTCAGAATATAATCTTCTAATCGTGGTGAAAGATCTTCAAAATATCCCATAAAGATCTTATTTTTTTTACCTAAAACCTTTCTTTATATCCTGGGGAAAAGAAAACATAAAAGGGTGAGCTCAAATGCTCAGTAAGGGTAAACAAAAGAAATATCAATCACATCATATACATAAGCACATAACTTTTGGAAATCTTAACCTGCAAAAGAGATAATAATTTCATAACATGGGGTAAATCATGGTAGTGAAATATAATCACAATAATCATAACTTAAAACATGAAACTTTGTGGCATTCACACATAATCATAGAGAATCATTTCTTGTTAGTCAAGACTCATTTCCAAGACTATCTTAGTGGACAAAGTCCCTTTCTGAATCGAGTAACCCTCGTTTCAGTCCTGTTTCACTGAACCGGTATAAACTACCGTTCCAGCCCTGTCTATCTCATGAGATATAAAATCTTTACCCAATGAATTGGAGGGAGATATAGGTCCCACCCATCTTATAATGAATCCTTTCTTATGTGTGCCACATAATCATAAACCATACATCATAGCATAACCCATGTAATAAAAAAGGGATTCTTGAAACATCATGACATCATAAAACAAATCATATAAGGTAAAGGAATTCATAAAAATATTTCCATTACAACATAATCAAACCAATGTAATAATAGGGATAAAAACATAACCCTTTTATTATCTTAGATGGAAAATAATTTTGATAAAATACTTGAACTCCATTCTTTAGGAAACTATCCTTTCTACTTCAAAAACATTTTTTCCTTTCATAACATGTCATACAACTTTAAAATAAAAGAAGTTGATTAAAAATAAACTTGAAAACTTGTAAAGGAAGCTTCTTGGAAATAATTTTTTAGAAATCCATTCATATCGTATAAGTTAAAAAAAACATTCTTCTCGTACTTTTGTCGGAAAAGTCAAAAAAAAGTACCTCTTACGAAAAACGACCAAAGATTCCTTTGATATCTTTTACTAAAAACTCAACGAAGGGTAAAATAGGTTTTAAAAAATTTTAGGTGAATGGAAATAATATTACATATTGAGGAAACATGGATGTGGATGATAAAATACACCCCAGTAAATTTCAAAGTATAAACAATCTCGGATAAAAATGAGATTGTGATATTTCCCTTACCTTAGGTCTGATTTGCTTCATATGTGTCCGAACCTCCTGTAATGTCATTGACTTATTACAGAATCATATTCATTGTTATGATATCATATATGGTTCACTTATGACATTATGTTACCCGTTCTTTTGTAAATTCCATGTTAAAGAAGCGTTTTGGGTAAAATCGTTTCATTTATCGTAGGTGTTTTGACTTGTTGTTCTTGACATTATTATTACTTATATCATGATTTACATACTTCCAGAATATAAAATCTGATTTATATATCATATATATTCAGTATATATATATATATAATAGATAGATAAATAAAATGAAAAACACCGTTCATGGAGACGGTAGTCTGTACGTACGCATGAACACTGTTTTCCTTTCCTTATTGTCTTGAATGGAAGTAAGTAGATGACATACATATATATATATATATACATAAATCCAGTAGCTTTATAATGTCATATATTTCATTATTATTTCTTATATATACTTTATAATCATTCTTAAATGGTTAACATGGAGAATGAATCTCATCGCATCGTGGAGACGGTAGTCCGTACGTACGCACGAGCGATGATATCATTTCCATAAATATTTAATTGAATTGGAGTGGATTATACAATATATCAGAATCAATATGATGTTTTAATAACTATTTATAGTTATTCTTTACACCATTATACCCATCCATGTAAGGTGGTGGTGGAAAATAGATTACACCACGGCGTGGAGACGGTATTCCGTACGTACGCACGCGCGGTGATTTCTTTTTCCGTAGGATGGATAGATGGTGAAATAGGGTTGTTTCATACTTATAATAACATATAATTATATGAGTGATACTGATGTTATTACTTCATAATGAAACAACCTAAGAAGAAGAAGTGGAAGAAGAAATAAAGATGAAAGAATTGGTAACGGTAATTACCTCTTCTTTGAAGCGCCTCTTTGAGACCTCCTCTTAGGGCACTAAAATTGGTCTTTTAGGAACACCAGAACCTTTAGGATGTTTCTAGGGAAGTGGAGAAGAGATTTTGGCAGGTTTTGGCCTAGATTGAGTGCTCAAATTGGTGTGAGGAGGAGGGGGAGGAGGTGTCCTTTTATAAGGGAGGAGAGGGGCACCTTAGGAATATCTCAAAATATTATTTTATATTAAAGTCAAAATCGGTTTATAATTGTTCCAAAGGGTCTTATTTCGAAGTTAAAGTGGGGATGGGTCGAAATCCTATCATCCAATAGGATTTAGACAAGTTTAGGGTATTATTTTAACCTTATCAATTAGATTTAACTCTAAGTTAAATAATTTAACTTTTACCGTGTCTTTTTGTTTTCTTTCACTATATGGTTAATACACTTACTATAACATGCCAAACGAACCCCAAATTGTTTATTATTAATATATATATCCTTATCTAAGTCATTTGGCCGAGCCTTAGATTTTTAGGAATAAAATAACAATTAATAATATAATATTAGATTTAAAAACTATTTTGTGTCAATTTTGACACTATTTGATATATGATTTTTGTGAAAGTCATAACAGAATTATATGTTCGAACCAAGTTTCTTAAATCAACACTAATATATCATAGTACCCTAGAAAATTAGTTGAATTCATAAAAAGTCTCAAATTACATTCATTTTAGCATTTATAACATCAATTATGTTAATATTTACTTAAAAAGGGTAATTACTGCATCATCGTTGTGTCATAAATAAATTAATTTATTTAAAGTCTAAAAATTATAAATAAAATATCATTATGTATGAAATATTTTTAGATTTATAATGAATATTTACAATCAAATTTATCTTATGTATAACCCTATATTAAAAATGTTTTAGTAAATAAACTTTGATTTTAACTCTTTTAACTCTTCATTGAATTAAATAATAATAAATTTCCTAATCTAATCCAAGTGGGCCTAAATGATAATAGTTTACACTTAAGGTTGTTTTTGGTCGAGATACACTTATCCAATAGAATTAGGACATGTGTTAGGGTAATATTAATATCATTCTAACCCTTAATTACCCTATTTACTTTTAACCGTGGTAAATAAAAGTAAAAAGTTACTATTCACCAAAAATTATTTTCATCTCATTGAACCACATTTTACTTACTGACATCAACCATGTCTCTCGGATTTTTGAAAATCCATTCACAGAAGCGGTAAAATTAAGTTTTATGAAAAATTCAGTTTTTTAACTACCACTTAGTAGTTTCACTATTCATCAAAAATTGATGTTTTTCAGAACAATGCCAAAATTTCATCCTAAGCTATATTTCATATTCCGAATTCAAAAATGAAGTCTATTTTACCAAATTCATAACATAGAAGTTTCATTAATTAATTTTATAATTAAATCCCGCTGTTAAAACAAATAGCGTGTTTTTAAGAAACAATATCTATCAAAAGATTGACACTTGATTATGTCTAGTTTAAATGTGAAATTACATCTAATGACCAAAATTGTATTAAATTGTAAAAATATATTCTAAATATACTTTAAAACCACTAAAATTAATAATTTATCACTATTAATTATTTCGATTGAAAAAGTTGTTTTTAACTAAAATTTAGTAATTTTCACTATTCATCAAAATATGAAAGTTATCCGAAAATCACCAAAATTTCACCTTAGGCTAAATTCGATACTCCGAATCCTAAAATGAATTCCATTTTGAGAGATAAAATTTCTAAAATTTAAAAAGTGGTTATTACTATTCATAACGGCTAGTTTTAATAATATTTTAATAGCATATCGTTGTTTCGTGAAACTCAGTATGGCGTACTACACAGGCTATCGAGGAAGGTTGTGATTGCGTGTAATGCAAGTCAAGTCAAAGATGTGTGTTGTGCAAGCTCCTTTTGGTGTAGCTTACAACACAAGACATTAATAAAATTAAAAAGAATATTTTTCATAAAATCTCGGGCTGTTACATTCTACCCCCCTTAAAATGAATTTTGCCGTCGAAATTCGTCGGGGTTATAAATGGTTTACTATTAGAAAGTTTCTTTAATAGAAACCCACATCGTAAAAAGGAATACCAAAACTTGGATTTAAAAACTAAAGTATGAAATGTAATGATTACCCAAATAAACTAATCACTGTGTTTCCACATAGGTGAAAATATGGATATGGAAGAGAAATCTAACCATCATGTTCTGATGGAGAGTGGTAGAGAACATGGCTATGGAAAATCCAGTATTCACAAATCCATAAATTTGTGACGATCTAAGGTACCATCTGATTCATCAGGTATAAGATCACTAGGACAACATTTTTGGTTTTCAAGATCATTTCCCTAAAGTTGAAAATTTGAATTAGAATAAATACTTTCTTTATTTTGGTACAATCTCACTGTTGTTCATGCCTTGAACAATTTCTACTTCATCTCTTAAATAAATGAAGTTGAATTTGTTATTCGTGAAGTGTTAGCAGATCATGTGATAGAATGACGGGTCATTCCATCTGTCTCAAACAAAAGGTTAACAAAAATTATATACATAAGTCGATCTATAGTGAGATTAATCACATATGGTTCCTAAAATGGACTTATACTTCATATATCATACTGCTTAATATAATAAAACTAGTTTCTACTAAACAGGTACTTCCTGTAGGACAGTAGTATGTGATAAAGGCCAGTCGCACTTCGGTTGTGGGTTCGATTCCCACAGCCTTGTCCGAAGCGATGGGCTGTCGCCCGTCCTGCAGGTTGTCCTTTTTCTAAAACTACATTACTATAACATCCCATCAATAATATCGAAATAAAAAAAACTTCTATCCTTAAACAATACTCACTTATGTCCAACATAATCCATTTCAATCTTTAGGCTTATCCATAATACAGCAGTCCACTCTCATAACATAGTAGAAATGATTACCAAAGATTTAATACCATCGTTGATCCCCATATATCATAAGATATGTTTTGTTGGTCACATTCCAAACATTCAAAGTCCTTAATCATGTATTCTCTTGAATACCATAGTGAAAACATGAATGCAGTTTAAAGTTAACACTTTCCACATACCAAAATCCTCAAAATTCTATATACTCAAACCATGATATCACTTAGTCCTTATATCAATCATGAGCTCATGAATACTATTAAACATTTCATTTTCTCGCATATCATCTTATTTCCAAAATATCTCAATCACTTTGAATACCACATCAACAAATATTGCAATACTCAATGATACAACATTATTTTGGAATCCCATTACATAAACACTTAATCATTCCACCACATCGTTGTCATATTCAACATTTCCAATAGTGATCGCATGTGACTTCCCTTTGTCCTTTGCCTTCAGTGGTTGCTCATGTTGATCATCACAAACCCTTGGATTAGGGCATTTATTAGCATAATGCCCCATTTCCTTGCACTTGAAGCATTGAAGTGTTGGTGGTTGTTCTCTGCAGTGTTTGCTTTATTCACATCATTAGAAACCCTTTTTCCATTACTTCGATACTCAGCTGCTCGATGACCTTCTTTTCCACACTTAAAACATTTTCTAGTCCCTTTAAGACAATCTCCACCATGCTTCTTTCCACACTTTGTGCATATGGAAACAATCATCTTCTTTTCACCATTATTCTGAGATTTCTCCTTGAACTCCATCTTTCATTTCTTGTCAAAACCATGAGATGGATATGTAACACCAACTTCCATTTCTACCTTGATATCACAACTCACAATTTCTTCATAGCTACTGAAGTCTCTTATAGCTAATTCCCTTCGAAGACTTGGTTTTAAGCCACTGAAAAATCGATCAACTTTACTTTCAGGTTGGATGATAATGCCAGATGCATACTTTGCAAGTCTTGTAAAATTCGCTTCATATATACCAACAGATTCATCATCCTTTTGCTTTAGTTCAAGAAACTCTTTCTCCATATTTGTTCGAAGAATACGGGGGAAGTACTTACTGAAAAATAAGTTCTTGAACTTGTCTCATTCCATGGACTCAATTTCATCCCTTTGCCTCATATTCTTAATAAGATTCCACCATTGATCAGCATCACCTTCCAAACGATACACTGCTAAGATGACTTTATCATGTTCAGAACATTGAAGAACTGAAAATATCTTTTCAGTGGTACTGATCCATTGTTCAGCAACAAGTAGACCAGAAGACCCACTGAAAGACGGTGGACGTTGCCTCATGAAGGACTCAATAGAATATTGTTCCCTTCTCTGCTCATTTGGAAGTCTAGAATGATTCATAGCTTGTGTAAGTATAGCAATAAGATTTTTCACTCCATCTCCCATATCATTTGTTTGTTCAGGAGGACAATCATTGCATTTTCCATTGCATTGATCAACACGGTTCCTTCGGGTTCCAGCCATCATCTAAAACCCAAAAAGAATAGTGTGAGAGGAAAAAATCATGCTAGGGAAAACAACATAATAAAGGGGGAGTGCCTTCAATATCTAACATCTTAGGTTTAATTCTATGATCGTTAGCGTAATTCTAGTATTATAACCTATACGTATACTTAACCTTAGGGACATCCCTAGACATACCTTAGAAATATCTCTAGGGATCTCACTAAAGTTCTCGCATCCTAGTTTCCAAAGGTTGACTAAACCTTTCCTATGATACCAACTGTAGAGACCCGTAACTTGACATACATGGACATTACATTACATTTGCGGAATACTTAATACATAACAAAAAAACACACACACAAGGATCGTAATAGTTTAGTATCTTTGGAAACTCTGAATATAATCTTCTAATCGTGGTGAAAGATCTTCAAAATCTCCCATAAAGATCTTCCTTTTTTTTTACCTAAAACCTTTCTTTATATCCTGGGGAAAAGAAAACATAAAAGGGTGAGCTCAAATGCTCAGTAAGGGTAAACAAAAGAAATATCAATCACATCATATACATAAGCACATAACTTTTGGAAATCTTAACCTGCAAAAGAGATCATAATTTCATAACATGGGGTAAATCATGGCAGTGAAATGTAATCACAATAATCATAACTTAAAACATGAAACTTTGTGGCATTCACACATAATCATAGAGAATCATTTCTTGTTAGTCAAGACTCATTGCCAAGACTATCTTAGTGGACAAAGTCTCTTTCTGAATCGAGTAACCCTCGTTTCAGTCCTGTTTCACTGAACCGGTATAACCTACCGTTCCAGCCCTGTCTATCTCATGAGATATAAAATCTTTTCCCAATGCATTGGAGGGAGATATAGGTCCCACCCATCTTATAATGAATCCTTTCTTATGTGTGCCACATAATCATAAACCATACATCATAGCGTAACCCATGTAATAAAAATGGGATTCTTGAAACATCATGACATCATAAAACAAATCATATAAGGTAAAGGAATTCATAAAAATATTTCCATTACAACATAATCAAACCAATGTAATAATAGGGATAAAAACATAACCCTTTTATTATCCTAGATGGAAAATAATTTTGATAAAATACTTGAACTCCATTCTTTAGGAAAATATCCTTTCTACTTCAAAAACATTTTTCCTTTCATAACATGTCATACGACTTTAAAATAAAAGAAGTTGATTAAAAATAAACTTGAAAACTTGTAAAGGAAGCTTCTTGGAAATAATGTTTTAGAAATCCATTCATGCCGTATAAGTTGAAAAAACATTCTTCTCATACTTTTGTCGGAAAAGTCAAAAAAAAGTACCTCGTACGAAAAACGACAAAAGATTCCTTTCATATCTTTTACTAAAAACTCACTGAAGGGTAAAATAGGTTTTAAACAATTTTAGGTGAATGGAAATAATATTACATATTGAGGAAACATGGATGTGGATGATAAAATACACCCCAGTAAATTTCAAAGTATAAACAATCTCGGATAAAAATGAGATTGTGATATTTCCCTTACCTTAGGTCTGATTTGCTTCGTATGTGTCCGAACCTCCTGTATAATGATTTAAATAATGTAATTGACTTATTACAGAGTCATATTCATTGTTATGATATCATATATGGTTCACTTATGACATTATATTACCCGTTCTTTTGTAAATTCCATGTTAAAGAAGCGTTTTGGGTAAAATCGTTTCATTTATCGTAGGTGTTTTGACTTGTTGTTCTTGACATTATTATTACTTATATCATGATTTACTTACTTCCAGAATATAAAATATGATTTATATATCATATATATTCAGTATATATATATATATAATAGATAGATAAATAAAATGAAAAACACCGTTCATGGAGACGGTAGTCCGTACGTACGCATGAACGATGTTTTCCTTTCCTTATTGTCTTGAATGGAAGTAAGTAGATGACATAAATATATATATATAAATAAATCCAGTAGCTGTATAATGTCATATATTTCATTATTATTTCTTATATATACTTTATAATCATTCTTAAATGGTTAACATGGAGAATGAATCTCATCGCGTCGTGGAGACGGTAGTCCGTACGTACGCACGAGCGATGATATCATTTACATAAATATTGAATTGAATTTGAGTGGATTGTACAATATATCAGAATCAATATGATGTTTTAATAACTATGTATAGTTATTCTTTACACCATTATACCCATCCATGTAAGGTGGTGGTGGAAAATAGATTACACCACGGCGTGGAGACGGTATTCCGTACGTACGCACGCGCGGTGATTTCTTTTTCCGTAGGATGGATAGATGGTTAAATAGGGTTGTTTCATACTTATAATAACATATAAGTATATGAGTGATACTGGTGTTATTACTTCATAATGAAACAACCTAAGAAGAAGAATTGGAAGAAGAAATAATGATGAAATAATTGGTAACGGTAATTACCTCTTCTTTGAAGCGCCTCTTTGAGACCTCCTCTTAGGGCACTAAAATTGGTCTTTGAGGAATACCAGAACCTCTAGGATGTTTCTAGGGAAGTGTAGAAGAGATTTTGGCAGGGGTTGGCCGAGATTGAGTGCTCAAATTGGTGTGAGGAGGAGGGGGAGGAGGTGTCCTTTTATAAGGGAGGAGAGGGGCACCTTAGGAATATCTCAAAATATTATTTTATATTAAAGTCAAAATCGGTGTATAATGGTTCCAAAGGGTCTTATTTCGAAGCTAAAGTGGGGATGGGTCTAAATCCTATCATCCAATAGGATTTAGACAAGTTTAGGGTATTATGTTAACCTTATCAATTAGATTTAACTCTAAGTTAAATAATTTAACTTTTACCGTGTCTTTTTGTTTTCTTTCACTATATGGTCAATACACATACTATAACATGCCAAACGAACCCCAAATTGTTTATTATTAATATATATATCCTTATCTAAGTCATTTGGCCGAACTTTAGATTTTTTGGAATAAAATAACAATTAATAATATATTATTATATTTAAAAACTATTTTGTGTCAATTTTGACACTATTTGATATATGATTTTTGTGAAAGTCATAAAAAAAATTATATGTTCGAACCAAGTTGATTAAATCAACACAAATATATCATAGAAACCTAGAAAATTAGTGTAATTCATAAAAAGTCTCAAATTACATTCATTTGAGCATTTATAACATCAATTATGTTAATATTTCCTTAAAAAGGGTAATTACTGCATCATCGTTGTGTCATAAATAAACTAATTTATTTAAAGTCTAAAAATTATAAATAAAATATCATTATGTATGAAATCTTTTTATCTTTCTAATTAATATTTACAATCGAATTTATCTTATGTATAACCCTATATTAAAAATATTTTAGTAAATAAACTTTGATTTTAACTCTTTTAACTCTTCTTTGAATTAAATAATAATAAATGTCCTAATCTAATCCCAGTGGGCCTAAATGATAATATTTTACACTTAAGGTTGTTTTTGGTCGAGATACACATGTCCAATAGAATTAGGACATGTGTTAGGGTAATATTAATATCATTCTTACCCTTAATTACCCAATTTACTTTTAACCGTGGTAAATAAAAGTAAAAAGTTACTATTCACCAAAAAATATTTTCATCTCATTGAACCAAATTTTACTTACTGACATCAACCGTGTCTCTCGGATTTTTGAAATTCCATTCACAGAAGCGGTAAAATTAAGTTTTATGAAAAATTCAGTTTTTTAACTACCACTTAGTAGTTTCACTATTCATCAAAAATTGATGTTTTTCAGAACAATGCCAAAATTTCATCCTAAGCTATATTTCATATTCCGAATTCAAAAATGAAGTCTATTTTACCAAATTCATAACATAGAAGTTTCATTAATTAATTTTATAATTAAATCCCGCTGTTAAAACAAATAGCGTGTTTTTAAGAAACAATATCTATCAAAAGATTGACACTTGATTATGTCTGGTTTAAATGTGAAATTACATCTAATGACCAACATTGTATTAAATTGTAAAAATATATTCTAAATATACTTTAAAACCACTCAAATTAATAATTTATCACTATTAATTATTTCGATTGAAAAAGTTTTTTTTAACTAAAATTTAGTAATTTTCACTATTCATCAAAATATGAAAGTTATCCGAAAATCCCCAAAATTTCACCTTAGGCTAAATTCGATACACCGAATCCAAAAATGAAGTCCATTTTGAGAGCTAAAATTTCTAAAATTTAAAAAGTGGTTATTACTATTCATAACGGCTAGTTTTAATAATATTTTAATAGCATATCGTTGTTTCGTGAAACTCAGTATGGCGTACTACACAGGCTATCGAGGAAGGTTGTGATTGCGTGTAATGCAAGGCAAGTCAAAGATGCGTGTTGTGCAAGCTCATTTTGGTGTAGCGTACAACACAAGACATTAATAAAATTAAAAAGAATATTTTTATAAAATCTCGGGCTGTTACAGAAATCATAATCCATGAGTAGTTCAAGACATCATCTCTGCCTCATGTTGAGTTATTTCTATGAGAAAATATACTTAAAACTCTTGTGATCAGTAGAAAACTCACATTTTTTACCATAGAGATAGTGTCTCTATATTTTTGGAGAAACGATTGCAGTTGCTAACTCAAAATAATGAGTAGTATTTTTTTGTTCCTGAATTTTTATCAGTCTTTATGCATATGAAATAACTCTATCATTCTGCATAAGGACACAACCAAGTCTTTTCTTCGAAGCATCAATATAAATGAAAAACCCCTTGGTCTCTGATGGTATAGTCCAGATAGGCGCGTTGAATAATCTTATCTTCAGTTCTTCAAAACATTCTTTTAAAATATTTTGTCCAAAAAATGTTAACCCCCTTACGTGTGAGCTTGGATAATGGGTTTGCCAACCGGGAATAAGTTTGGACGAAAAGTAGATAATAAACTACTAAACCAATAAAATTGTGTATTTTAGTTATACATGTTGGTGCTAGCCATTCTTTGATTTCCTTGGTCTTTTAAAGATCAACATAGATTCCGTCCTTTGAGAAAATATGTCCATGAAAAGATATCTCTTGAAGCCAGAATTCACACTTGCTGAACTGCGTATATAATTCATTTTTCTGAGGGTTTTTAAAATAGTGCGCAAGTGATTTTCATGATCTTCATATCATTTTGATTATACCTAGATATCTTCAATAAATAGAACTAAAAATTCATCAAGATATTACTTGAAAAATCTATTCATCAGATCCAATATGATAGAGGCTTCATTAGTAAATCCAAAAGGCATTATTGTAAACTGGTACTTCTCATACCAGGTTAGACATGATGTTTTTAGAATGTCGTCCTTATTAATACACAACTGATGGTATCCAGATCGAAGGTCAATATTTTAAAAATATTGAGCTCCATGAAGTTGATCAAATAAATCATCAGTGTGAGGTAGGTGTCACGACCCGTCCTCGGGGCCCGTGCCGTGACTACCCCAAGCCCGCCTTCCATAGGCCAGGGGCTGGCAACTAGCACCAAGGCGTAAATCTCGGTAAAAAGGGAATTCATTGCCTTTGTAAAGTAAACAAACACCACAGAGCAAGCAAGCAGTAGAAGTAAACACTATGTAAAAGCTGATACAAGGTAAGTGCGGAAAAGTAAGTAGGCCAGAATACAAACCCAAACTGAAAGTAAAGTACAACTGGAAGGGGAAAAAACAACTAAAAGTAAAGCCGCAACGTTGAGCCATCCATTGGAATCCCCCCTAAAGGGTGAGTACAGATAGCCTCCACAGCTCCTCGAGTCCAGTCGTCCGCTCCGAGTACATCTTCCTAGTGGTCTACCTCCAGGTACCGTCCTGCTCCACAAGCCTCAACCACGATCAGTGTTGTCCGTCGTCTGCAACCAACACAACGTAGTGCGGGAATATCCCATGCAGGGGTGAGTATAAGCTACTCAGTAGTGACCCCGAGACCCCCGAAGGTCTCCCAGAATCCACAAAGGATAATCCACAAAGGAAAGATTCAATCACAAAGTAACATACAACACTGCTTAGGTATATGCCCATACATATACCTAAGTCATCAATTCCAGTACGCTCCAACCTCTGAGCCCAATTACAACCCAGTACACACTGGAACACAACCCAATCCACACAGGAAAGAAAAATGTAATCCATACAGGATATCACAACACAATCCACAAAGGAAAGTAAAATAGGATTCAGCTCACACAAGTGTACTTCTTCGTATGACAATAGAGATGATCATATGTAGCCACTGATTCATCTAAGTCGTTGGACCCACAAAGGATCGATAGGTACTAACCCCCTTAAAGATCCACACAGGATCGGACCCACACAAGATCTGTAGGCGCTGGCTCACACAGAACCGCTGAGCGCTGACCCACACAGGATTGGACCCACACAGGATCGGTAGCACTGATCCACATGGGATCGCTGAGTGTTGTAGTCGTCGCCGTCGTATCCACTGAGGATCACTGTACAGTCGTCGTCGTCGTCACAGTCGCAAACGCAGCCAGCTCTAGGGTTCCCGCACACATCAAGCTCGTTCGGGAGGGTTCGCTCCACGAGCCGAGAGGCTGATACATCAACTGACACAAATTATGGAGTTGATGTATCCAAAAGTTTCGTATCGCCAACAGGAACTCAGCATCGCAGACGGCGTGTCAATCGGACGCCCGGTCTGGAAGTTATTGTCTTTTTCGTCCCAGGGGCCCGGTTGGTTTTTAATTCAAAACCAACCCGACCGTACTCCACCTACGTCTAAACCTCGGGCGGAGTAAGCCAAATTATCCATCTCACTAAGAGGAATCCAACAAAGTCGACGGCACGTCAATCGAACGTCTGGAGCTCAAGATATTAGCGTTTCTGCTCCGAGGGCCCGGTTGGTTTCGTGTACTAACCAACTCGGCCGAACCTAAAGTATTACGAAACCTTGAGTGCGATATACTGAAACGTCCATCTCAATCCAAGGATCACATCGCAACTAATGGTGCGTCGATCGGAGGCTCGTAGCTCATGTTATGGGTGACCGACCGGAAGAGGATCGGTATTGGGGGTTCGGGCCCAGTCCGACCCGGCACGATACGCCCATGGTCGGCCCGAACCGGGTCGACCCAAACCGGGTCTGAATCTGGCCCACTTGGGCATGGCCAGACCCGGTTGGCGCGGCCCGGCCCTACCGGCGCGGCCCGGCCCGGCCTGGGCGCGGCGCGCTGGCTACGAACTCGGCGAAACGGTCGAGCTGTTTGAGGGGGGGGGGGGGGCGCCTGCCCTCCTGTCTTTTGTAACCGCGGCCCCCATAATGTGGGGCCGCTTGAGCTGGCCGTCAGGGGTTTGTAACCCCCGACTTCTCCCCTATCTAGCCAACCCACCCTAGCCGACCGGCTATTGCCGCCACGGGACCGGCAAGGCCGGTCCCCCGTGCTCCGATGTCGGCCGCCCGGAACCGGCTGCCGGTCTCTCAGCTCCGCCGCGGCCTGGAACTCGCTGTGGCCTTGGTTCGTCTGGTGCGGCGCGACGGCGCCGCGCCCCTCCGCCGCAGCCCTGCTCTGGCCGCGGTGTCTTCATGTTTTTCTGGCGCGGCGCGACGGCGTCGCGGCTTGGTTCATCTTTCAAATGTGCGGCGTGACGGCGCCACGCATCTTTGTCGCACATCCCTGTGCAGTGCGACGACACCGCGTCACTTCCCTTCGAACCGCAACCACAAATAAATAAAAGGTAGGAGGGTTGGCCATGTTTGTGCAGTCCATCCCCCTCCCATTAAATGATATCAAGTGGTTCCAACGAACGAGGATAGATGACGAAGAAAACAACGTAAGTAATCAAGAAATAAAAATGCATAAAACCCCTACCTCATCGAACAATTTGGGTGAGGATTCATCGTGGAGATAACCGTCACAGAGGGAGACGTCGTGGAAGGAGACGCCGCGGAATGAGACATCGACCTCTGAGGAATTCGGCGTTCTTCGCGTTCTTCGCGTTCTTCATGTTCTTCGATGAAGAAAATGAAGATCTTCAAACCACCCTTATATTTTCTCCCAAATCTCTCAAGTAACAAGCCTCCAACCCAAAATAAAATAAGTACCTCACTTATTTTATTAACACAACATAAGTTTGAAATTAAAAAGTTTAATTTAATCCACACAATTAATTAACTCAATTTTTCAAATTAAATTAAGGGTTATGGAAGGTTAGAGAAGGTGAAGGGGTAGGGTTTGTGTGGGCCCCACCACCCTCAAAACCTCCAAATGTAAGTTGGGTTGTTTCTCCCAACTTCCACCCAAATCTTTAAACCACATAGAGTAAAATAAAATTGATGCTTAATTTTATTTTACCTTCCACAAAAAAATTAACAACTTCTCTCGTGTAAACGCAACTCCGGAAAAGGTGTTCCTAAGAAAATACCAGCACTGCGATTCCATCAGTGCCCTTGGAATTTGATTCTGAGCAACATTTCAAGAGTTATAAATTCCCGCTCATTCGTTCACTAAACGTACCCGAGCTAAAATTCGGATAGAAATTCCGGGCACACCGGGCCTCGGAATCAAGTGCCTTCAGAAACTACGTTCTTGTAAAATCCCAAAGAAAATTAAGAAAAAAAGTTCCTTGAATTTTACGGGTCTTTACATTACTCCCACCTCAGGGCTTTACGTCCTCATAAAGATACATCGAAAACTAGGGAAACAAAAGTGGGTACTGAGCATGCATCTGAGCCTCCCGCTCCCAAGTGCTCTCTTGGAGATTCATGTGCTGCCATCTGATGTGCACTAAAGGAATCGACCGTCCATGTAGGACCCGCTCCTTTCGATCCTCGATCTCAACTGGGACCTCCGTAAAAGTCACCCCATCATCAATGACCATCTCCCCATGGTCAATGATATGCATCGGGTCGTGCACATATCTCCTTAGCTGAGATACGTGGAAGACGTCGTGCACCCGGTGCAACTGAGGTGGTAGAGCCAGGAAATAAGACACCATGCCAATCCTGCTGAGGGCCAGGAACGGTTCAATGAATTGTGGATACAACTTGTTTCCTTGGACAAATCTCTATAATCCACGTCGAGGTGAGACCCGCAAGAAGATGTGGTCGCCATCCTCGAACTCCAGTGGCCTTCGTCTCCTATCATCATAAGACTTCTGTCGGCTCTTAGCTATCCTCATCTGCTCCTGGATGACCTGGACCTTCTCTGTCGTGGCTTGGACCATCTCTGGTCCCACAAGTGCTGACTCCCCAGGGTCTGTCCAGCACAGCGGTGATCTGCAAGGTCGGTCGTATAATGCCTCGTATGGTGCCATCCCGATGGTGGAGTGGTAGCTGTTGTTGTACTCGAACTCCAACAAGGGTAGGTGGTCCTCCCAGCTGCGTCCTAAGTCAAGGACACATGCGTGGAGCATGTCCTCGAGAGTCTAAATGGTCCTCTCCTTCTGACCATCCGTATGAGGGTGAAAGGCGGTGCTCAAACGTAGTTGCGTCCCGAAGGCCTGCTGCAACCCCTTCCAAAGTCGGGAAGTAAAGCGAGCATCTCGATCGGAGACGATAGATGATGGCACAACATGGAGCCGCACAATCTCTTGAATGTAGAGACGTCCCAATCTCTCCACTAAGCCCTGCTCTTTGATGGGTAAGAAGTGAGCCGACTTGGTGAGTCGGTCGACAATCACCCAAATGGATTCGTGACCTCTGGAAGTGCGTGGAAGTCCAGTCACGAAGTCCATAGATATTTCATCCCACTTCCACTCCGGGACCTCCAAGGGCTGTACCAATCCTACGGGTACCTAATGCTCTGCGTTCACCTGTTGGTAGGTGAGGCATCGTGAAACGAACTCCGCCACGGCCTTCTCCATGCCCGGCAACTAGTGTTGTCGTCTAAGATCCTGGTACATCTTCGCCACTCCAGGATGTACCGCCAATGGAGAAGTGTGAAACTCTCTCATCACCTCCTCCCGTAAAGCAACTGGTACCAAGGTACGTCCTCTGAAAAGGACGACATGCTCTCCTCCTAAGGAGAAACCATCAGGTGCCTATCATGAGGATATCTGTGCATGCCGCGTCTCACAGTCGGCATCCCCACGCTATGCCTCTCTGACCCGCTGTATTAGTGGAGGAGTGATTGTGAGTGACTGAAGGAAAGCTTCTCTATCTCTATACACAAAGGATATCCAAAAAGCGGCTAGCTGCTCTGTCGCCTCCCCAAGTAGTTGAATGTCTGTCCTCCTGCTGAGAGAATCGGCTACCACGTTCCCCTTCCCAGGAGTATAGACTATCTCAAAGTCATAGTCCTGGAAGAACACAAGCCATCCCCAATATCTCAGATTCAGGTCCTTCGGAGAGAAGATGTACCTGAGACTCTGATGGTCAAAATAAACTATAGAGCGCTCGCCCATCAGATAGTGTCGCCACATCTTCAGAGCAAAGACCACTGCTGCTAACTCCAAGTCATGGGTAGAATAGTTCTGCTCATGAGACCTCAACTGACGTGATCCATAAGCGATCACTGCCCGCTCCTACATTAGGAAACATCCGAGTCTGGTCCCTGATGCATCGCAGTAGACTACGTACCCTACTCTCTCCTCCGGCAACCTCAAGATAGGTGCGCTGGTCAATTTCTGTCTCAGCTCCTGGAAGCTCTGCTAACATCTGTCTGACCACACAAAGGGTTTCCCCTTCTTCTTCAAAGATGAGAGTGGTGACGCAACTCTGGAGAAGTCTGGCACAAATCTCCGATAGTATCCAGCTAGACCCAAGAAGCTCCGCACCTCAGTCACACTCCTGGGTGGCTCCCAAGCTAGCACTGCCTCGATCTTCGCAGGATCCACCGCAACTCCCGCCTCAGAGATGATGTGCCCCAAGATGTGGACCTCGCATATCCAGAACTGACATTTCGAGAGCTTACCATAAATCTGGTGCTCTTGAAGTGTGTCTAGTATAACCCGCAAGTGGTAGGTGTGCTCCTCCTCAGTGGTCGAGTAAATCAAAATGTCGTCAATGAAGACCACGAAAAATCGATCGAGGTATGGCTGAAAGATCCTGTTCATGAGGGCCATCAACACTGCTGGAGCATTGTTTATGCCAAATGGCATAACCAAGAACTCATAGTGGCCATACCGACACCTGAATGTTGTCTTCTACACATCCTCATCCCGAACTCTGAGCTGATGATAGCCTGACCTGAGGTCTACCTTTGAGAACCATCGTTCTCCCTTGAGCTGATCAAAGAGGTCATCAATCCTCGGTAGCGGATACTTGTTTCTTACTGTCACCTAGTTCAGGAGATGATAGTCGACACAAAGTCGCAAGCTCCCAGTCGCCTTCTTGGCGAACAAAAATCGGGGAAGCCTAGGGTGAAACACTGGGTCGGATGAATCTCTTGCCCTGCAAGTCCTCAAACTGTACTCGTATCTCTCGAAGCTCATCGGGGGCCATCCGATACGCTGGAGTCGATATCGGGGTTGTCCCGGGGTACATGTCAATATAAAAGTCTACCTCTCTGCAAGGAGGTAGCCCTGGGACGTCGTCGGGGAAAACGTCCGCATACTGATCGACCACTACAGGAAAACCAGGACTCCGCACGTCAACTGCTCCTAGGATGAGGCTAGCCAACTTATGAGTGATGGGCTATCCTCTCCTCTATGAGAGTCCATCCTATGATGCAAAGGCTCCCTTCTCGCCGGTGAAGGTGAACCTGCTTCCGTTGGTGCGTACACTTCGCACCTTGTTCCTAATACAGTCGATCTGAGCATGGACTATAGATAACCAATCCATGCCCAAGATGACGTTGTAAGTCCTCGACGCCGCTACAAGAAGATCCCAGCCGAAGCTCTCACCTCCTAGAGTAATCTCACACTACAGACACCAGTGTGTAATCGTCGAGTCTGCTCCCATAGGAGTCTCTAGCAGTAAGGATTGAGCCAAAGGCTCTGTAGGAATCTCCGAGATCGGAACAAGGGCTGCTACTATGAAAGAATGACTCGCTCCTGGGTCTATAAAAACTACAGCAAGGGTGGAATAGACACAGACAGTACCTCGAATCATCTCGGGAGCTTCGTGGTCATAGGCCTCTGCTGCCTGGAGCTGTGCTTGTCTATGCTCGACATCTCCCTGTGGTCGGGGTGGACCTCCTGGTGGTGGTTGTGGTAGGGCCTCAAAGCGTCTCCCACCACCTGCTGCTTGGCCAGATCCTATGCCTCATCCGCCTACTCCTTACGAACCGCCAAGGTCGACCCTCTACCTCTACCTGGGTGGTCCCTCAACTGTCTGCTGCTCCTCGGCATGACGGGTCGTGCAGTCACGAGCCATGTGGCCCTGCCCGCCGCATGCGTAGAACTGTCTGCCTCTCGAAAGACTGGCTTCACGCTGAGTGCCCCGCACTGCTAAGCCAGTGTCCTGAGGTCGTTTGCCTGAGGGCTTGGTCTGCCTGGACCCATGAGTCATCCTTCGACTGCCTGCTGCAGAAGACTCTGCTACATGCCGCCCTGCGGTGGGTCTCGCCACTAGTGTAGACTCAGCAAGAAAGCTCTCGATCAAAAGGGCTCGCTCCAGTACTCCTACCTGAGTCAGAATGCTGAGGGAGATCAGCGATGCCCTGATCTCCTGCCTCAATCCCTGATCAAAGGTTCGGGCCCAGAAGAATAGGTCTCATACCATGTCTGTCGAGTAGCATGAGAGATCGGTAAATCTCGTCGAGTACTGGGCGACCGTCAAGCTGCCATGCCTCAGATGTAGAAGCTCCTGGATGTGTTCCGCATGCAGGGTGGCTAGGACGAACTCCGAGCGGAAGAGGCTATCAAAGTCCGTCTAGATGAGAGATGCCTTGTCATTCACCTGGAGCATCATTCTCCACCATCTTCCTGATTCCGCGTGCAGTAGGCTCACTGCGAGGATCACCATGAGGTCTGCTGGTGTCCTCACTAACCTGACAACCCGTACCACTGCCTCCAGCCAGTCCTCGGCTGCCTGGGAGTCTGTCTCCCCATGGAACCTGGGCGGTCGCTGGCGCTGAAACTCGTGCAGCTCACTAAGGTGATGTGCATCGTCAGCAGCTGGGGCTGGTAGCATCGGTGGCTCGGCAGGTAGAGGTATCGCCGGTGCCTCTGCTATCAAAGGGCCCTCTACCGAGGCCTCGTCGCTCAGTGGGTTGTCATCACGCACAACTCTCGGAACCCTAGCTGGATGCCATCGTGGGACCATCCTAATAAGAAACAGGTGCGCCACGGTCAGACAGTATACCTGGTGAGCAGACATAAATTAATCAAAAAGAAAACTTGAAACACACATGCAATCAATGTTTTCGTGCATTAAGTCGGAAATCAGAAGTCAGGGCCCTGGTGTACGGATACGTCAGCTGCCGCACCAAAACTGGACTCCCCGGACTGAAAACCACACCCAATACTCTTAACACTATTGCTTCACATAGAAAAAGATCATAGTCCTGAGTTCTGTGGTAGAACCGAACTCCTCTGATACCAATTTGTCACGACCCGTCCTCAGGGCCCGTGCCGTGACTACCCCAAGCCTGCCTTCCATAGGCCAGGGGCTGGAGACTAGCACCAAGGCATAAATCCCAGTAAAAAGGGAAGGCATTGCCTTTGTAAAGTAAACAAACACCACAGAGCAAGAAAGAAGTAGAAGTAAACACTAATTAAAAGCTGATACAAGGTAAGTGCGGAAAAGTAAGTGGGCAAGGATACAAACCCAAAATGAAATTAAAGTACAACTGGAAGGGGAAAACAACAACTAAAAGTAAATCCACAACGTCGAGTCGTCCATTGGAAGCCCCACCTGAAAGGTGAGTACAGATAGCCTCCACAGCTCCTCGGGTCCAGTAGTCCGCTCCGAGTATGTCCGCCTAGTGGTCCACCTCCAGGTACTGTCCAGCTCAACAAGCCTCAACCACGATTAGAATTGTCCGTCGTCTGCAACCAACACAACGTAGTGTGGGAATAACCCATGCAGGGGTGAGTATAAGCTACTCAGTAGAGACCCCGAGACCCCCAAAGGTCTCCCAGAATCCACAAAGGAATGATGCAATCACAAAGTAACATCTGACATTGCTTAGGTATATGCCCATACATATACCTAAGTCATCAACTCCAGTACGCTCCAACCTCCAAGCCCAAGTACAACCCAGTCCACATGGGAACACAACCCAATCCACACAGGAAAGCAAAACATAATCCAGATAGGATAGCACAACACAATCCACAAAGAAAAGCAAAATGGGATTCAGCTCACACAGGTATACTTCTTCGTATGATGATAGAGATGATCAGATGTAGCCACTGATTCATCTCAGCCGTCGGACCCACAAAGGATCTGTAGGTACTAACCCCCGCAAAGACCCACACAGGATCGGACCCACACAGGATCTATTGGCGCTGGCTCACACAGAACTGATGAGCGCTGACCCACACAGGATCAGACCCACACAGGATCGGTAGCACTAATCCACGTAGGATCGCTGAGTGTTGTAGTCGTCCTCATCGAATCCACTGAGGATCTATGTACAGTCGTCGTCATTGTCACAGTCGCAAACGTATCCAGCTCTAGGGTTCCCGCACACAACAAGCTCATTCAGGAGGGTCCACTCCACGAGCCGAGAGGATGATACATCAACTGACACAAAGTCCGAAGTTGATGTATCCAAATGTTCTGTATCGCCAACAGGAACTTAGCATCACAGATGTCGCATCAATCGGATGCCCGGTCTGGAATTTATTGGCTTTTTCGTCCCAGGGGCCCAGTTGGTTTTTAATTCAAAACCAACCCAACCGTACTCCACCTGTGTCTAAACCTCGGAAGGAGTAAGCCAAAAGATCCGTCTCACTAAGATGAATCCAACAAAGTCGACGGCACGTCAATCGGACGTCCGGAGCTCAAGATATGAGTGTTTCCGGTCCGAGGGCCCGGTTGGTTTCGTGTACGAACCAACTTGGTCGAACCCAAAGTATTCCGAAACCTTGAGTGCAATATACTGAAATGACCGCCTCGATCCAAGGATCACATCACAATTGACAGTGCATCAATTGGAGGCCCATAACTCATGTTATGGGTGACCGAACGGAAGAGGTTCGGTATTGAGGGGTTCGGGCCCGGTCCGACCCAGCCCGATACCCCCAGGGTCGGACCGAACCGGGTCGACCCGACCCGGGTCTGGGTTCGGCCTTCTTGGGCATGGCCCAACCCAGCTGGTGTGGCCAGGCCCGACCGGCGCGGTTCGGCCTAGCCTGGGTGCGGCGCGCTGTCCAGGAGCTCGGCCAAACGGCCGAGCCATTTGAGGGGGGGGGGGGGCTTCCCCCCTATCTTTTGTAACCGCGGCCCCCATAATGGGGGCCTCTTGAGTTGGCTTCCGGGGGTTTGTAACCCCCGGCTTCTCCCCTGTCCGGCCGGCCCGCCCTAGCAGGCCGGTCCTCCCTGATCCGACGTCGGCGGCCCGGAACCGGTCGTCGGTCTATTAGCTCCACCGCGGCCCAGAACCGTCTGCGGCCTTGGTTCGTCCGGCGCGGCGTGACGGCGCCACACCCCTCCGCCGCGGCCCCGTTCCGGCCACGTTGTCTTCGGGTTTTTCTGGAATGGCGTGACGGCGCCGCGGCTTGGTTCATCTTTCAAATGTGTGACGTGATGGCGCCGTGCATCTTTGTCGCTCATCCCTGCGTGGTGGGATGACACCGCGTCACTTCCCTTCGAACCGCAACCACAAATAAATAAAATGGAAGAGGGTCGGCCGTGTTTGTGCGGTCCGGCCCCCTCCCGTTAAATGATATCAAGTGGTTACAAAGAACGAGGATAGATGACGAAGAAAAGAACTAATGTAATCACGAAATAAAAATGCATTAAACCCCTACCTCGTCGAACAAGTTGGGTGAGGATTCGTCACAGAGATAACTGTCATGGAGGGAGACGTCGCGGGAGGAGACGTCGCGGAAGGAGATGTCGACCTCCGAGGAATCTGGCGTTCTTCGCGTTCTTCGTGTTCTTCATGTTCTTCGATGAAGAAGATGAAGATCTTCAATCCTCCCTTAGCTTTTCTCCCAAAGCTCTCAAGCAACAAGCCTCCAACACAAAATAAAATAAGTACCTCACTTATTTTATTAACACAACTTATGTTTGAAATTAGAAAGTTGAATTTAATCCACACAATTAATTAACTCAAGTTGTCAAATTAAATGAAGGGTTATGGAAGGTTAGGGAAGGTGAAGGGGTAGGGTTCCTGTGGGCCCCACCACCCTCATAACCCCCAAATGGAAGTTGGGTTTTTTCCCCCAACTTCCACCCAAAGCTTTAAACCACTTAGAGTAAAATAAAATTGATTCTTAATTTTATATTACCTTCCACAAAAAATTAACAACTTCTCTCGTGTAAACACTACACCGGAAAAAGTGTTCCTAAGAAAATATCAGCGCTGCGATTCCATCGGTGCCCTAGGAATTCGATTCCGAGCACCGGTTCGAGAGTTAGAAATTCCCGCTCATTCGTTCACTGAACGTACCCGAGCTAAACTTCGGATAGAAATTATAGGCACACCGGGCCTCGGAATCAAGTGTCGTCAGAAACTGAATTCTTGTAAAGTCCCAAAGAAAATTAAGGAAATATTTTCATTTAATTTTACAAGACTTTACATTAGGGGATACTTTTTATTTATTGTTAAATCATTGATCTCCCTACAGTCAATGCACAACCTCATAGATCCATCATTCTTCTTAATAAAAAGGATAGGGGATCCCCATGGAAAATTCCTAGAGTAAATAAATACCTTATTACTCAATTCATCTAGTTGTTTATGTAGTTCCACT
Organism: Viscum album; assembly: GCA_963277665.1. Taxonomy (NCBI): domain Eukaryota; kingdom Viridiplantae; phylum Streptophyta; class Magnoliopsida; order Santalales; family Viscaceae; genus Viscum; species Viscum album. Next base: position 1,756,878,433 of record OY728163.1, read on the forward strand.
AATTCTATAGTGTCCCTTCTATAAGGGGTCTTCGACATGGGCCTTGAACCCAGAATTATGTCAATGGAAAACTCAATTTTTCATTCTGGAGGATGTCCAAGTAAATCCATTGAAAACACATCAACATATTCTTGAATAATAGGTGCATCCTCTATTCAAACATTTCATTCCTCACCCATAGTTATATCATTATTTTTATGCCCAATAATTGAATTTTGTAGAGCTGTATGGGGTGGATCTAGATAAGAATCGTGTGGTGACATTTAGGCTCTAATTATAATGTACTTATTATAATCATTGAAAATTGTAACCTCCTTCTTATTACAATATATTTTTTTATCATGGTCTGAAAGACAATACATACTGAGGATTATATATAATGCAATCATCGGTATGACGATGAGATCAGCAGATAAAGAACATTTATATGCCCTAATGGGAACTGATTCACAAAATATTATTGTGATGATTCTTCCCTTAGGATATTTGACTGACAACTCCCTTGTAAATTAAAATTTAAAATATAGATTTTTCATAGAAAACTGTGAATATGTGAAACAATTTGATGATCTAGAATCAAATAATGCATTGGAGAAACTTGGGGAAACCATTCAATTACCTGCCACCATTTCTTTTGGACCTTCAACCTCTAAAGCAGCGATCACATAATATTGGCCCTTCTCCCTTGTCCTTTTTTGGGGTAAGTTTTTTTTAGTACCTAGGACATTCATTTTCATAATGACCCTTTTCTTTACAATTTTATAATTTAACATTGACAACCTATTTCTTCCCCTTATGATCACGAGCTTGGTGGCCTTTTTCACCACACTTGTAACAAACTCTCATTCCCTTCAGGCATGTACCATGGTGTTTCTTCACACATTTACTCCAGGATGGATATTTTACTTTTCCTTTATCCACATATTTCTATTTCCATAGTTCTTCGTAGATCTCTTCTTATCTTTCTTTTCTTTGAAGAAATAAGACTTAGAGAATTCATTTTCTTTCATGATAGTGCATGTGACAGTATCATCGTATAATGATAAGGAGTGTGAGACAATTTCTCAATAGATAAATGGTTTTAACAAACCAAATAATCAATCAATCTAACTTCTTGGGATACATATATAATATACTAAATTCCTGGATAACCTTGTAATGTATGCCTCGTACTTTGAGACAATCTCATCCTATATTTGCCTCAGACTCAGAAATTGTCTTTTCATATCCTCTCAATGGTCTTGAGGAAAATATTTTCCTTAAAAAATCTCTTTAAACTCCCTCCATTCCATGTTCAATAATTTGAAATATTACATTGTGTTCTGAATTAATGACCACCATTTATTTGCATCTCCTGTGACGCGATAAACTACCATGATAACTTTTTTCCTTTCATTACACCCCAATGAATGAAATATTTTTCTATGGAACTTATCCAGCTACTAATAGATTTTTACTCCCATTGAATATTGGTTGTTTTTGCCTCATGATGCAATCTAACATTGATCCTCTACAATGTGGATCAGGGTGCTCCATATGATTATGGTTATTATTTATAACTTGAGTGAGTTGTCCTAGTATGGTGATAAACAAATCATCCCCAGTTGTATCACCAGCTCCACTATAATTATCTTGAGTATGAGGAAAATCCCTACATGGATTATGTGCATTGATACAGTTTCCATTCCTTCCACTAAGCACCATTCATAAACCATGTCATATAGTATATTAGTTTATGAATCTCAATACATAATTCAAAACATGTAAAACACTTAACATAAATTGAACATTTTATGGATATTATCTATAATCATAAAAAATAATTAAGGAAGTATATACTCATAAATCCTTCATAATAATTTTTAAAGGAAATATTATTTTTCCTAAGCATATCCCCCCGGAGTGTCATAACCAAGAGTGCAGCAAGGCCCGTTATCAAGTATCAGGATACCCAGGGTCAAGCCTGATACTCCTTTTCAGAGTTTTCAATCTTATTTATATCTATTCCAAAGCCACCTCTACATACTCATATCCAAACAGGTATGTATTGTGTGGATATTACAAAAAATCCTTACTTTACCAAATTGCTAGGATGTTTTTCTATACTAATCTTCGAATTCAATCTTATAGTTATGTGGTCTAATCATAGTTTATCTAAATCTAGTTTCCAATGTTTGTACTAAATATCCTATGATACCAACAATAACTTCCTGACCCCAGCTACCCAGAGTTGGTGCATTATTACAAAACATTAACACGATAACAAGCGATAAAATACTGATAGATTGATCAGTTTAGTAGCCATGAAAGTACTAGATACATTCACAAGTTTTACATTACATTATAAAATGAAAAACAACAAAAGCATTGTCTCTATTGACCACAATGATATCTCTTAGACTATTCTTATAGGTCATTCATAATATGCTTTTTCATATCCTCATAAAAATAAAACTTAGGGAGGGGTGATCTCAGATGCTCAATAATGATAACAATATAGCGAAAACATTCATAAATACGCATAAAAATTTAAGGAAATGTTTAAGACTAAATCAAAATCCATTTAAACATAAGAATTTTCTTTAAATGACCAATTTAAATCAAATAATTCCATTTAATAATTCACATGGATATTATACTAGTCAATTAATCACATGCAATATCAATAGCGAATTTCATAATAATAGAATTCATAATGCCAAACATCAAAACCACATAGTCAAGGCCTTATGACAAGACTAAAAATACTATTTGGTCAAGGCCTTATGCCAAGAAGCTAGTTTTTCTCATGAGTCCTACTGATGCATCGAGGAGCAATAGCGAGCCCCACAAGGTCACTTACTAATTCCAATTCATTCCACATATGGAAAGTTTTAAACATAACATAAACATTCGTATTAAAACTAGCATATGAAATCTTAATACTTTAACCATATACCATGAATGGTATAAAAATAACACAGTCACAATCAAGAATATCATAAAACCATCAATACTATAAGGATGATTTGTATCTTAATAATTCAACTTTAAAAAAGTTTAAAATTCATCAAAGGATGTTGATATAGATAAAATGACAATTATTTGATATAAATTCCACTTTATATTTTGAAATAATTGAAACTTCCCATAATTATAAAAAAAAATTTATTTTGAAAATATTGTTATAATATTATATGGAAAACATCGATGATGTTATAACGGCATAAAATAGTCACACCCACCATATAAGATAAAAAAATAAATTCTTCTGATAATTTTGTCGAAACGGTCATAAAGCACCTTGTTTGGTAAAAGACAGAAAGATTTCATTCAAAACATATATGGTCAAATAATGGTATAAATGAAAATTACCCATAGTCCAGTAATTATTAAAAAAAATTTGAATTACATATTTATGAAAACAAGGATGCGGATGACAAAGAGGTCCAAATTGATACTAACGTAAAGGAAACCTTGGATAATAATGGGATTGTGAAATTAACCCATACCTTGTACTTTTACTTAATCAAAGGCTCATTAAAATCATGTATAATAGTTATATCAATAAATTATACAAGAACTATATACATAAATAAGATATCATATATGATCCTCTAATATTGCTTTGTTAATAATATTTTAGTAGTATCATTGTTTCGGGTGTAAACTGATTCGTTTTCCTTTATATTCATAGTTATGTAAGACATGTTTGTTATGGATAAGATGTATTTGATTAATATTAAAGAATTATATTAAGATATTAAAAATTATTTCTAATCATAAAAAGAAAATTATTCTTGAATGATTTCAATGGGGAATGAATCTCATCGCGTTTGTAGAGACAGTAATCTGTATGTACGCACAAGCGACAATATCATTATATTAATGGTAAAATCATATGTAATTGGAGGTTGTATCATATATACATAATCATTAACATTTTATATTTATTATTTATATCATTTATACTCATTATTATACCCATACAAATAATTATGTGTTTTAATAACAAACAACACCACGATGTGGAGACGGTAAGATGTACGTACCCACATATGGTGACTTTGTCATTCATAGGATGGATAGAATAACAAATATGGTTTTACTATATTTATAATAAAATCATAGTGTTTAGAAGGTACTATAGTTATTATTTTGGTAAGGAAACAACAAAGAAAGTGGAATTGGAGGAAGGAAAGAACTTTAAAGAGGGTGGTGAAATTATTACCTCTTCTTCAAGAGTTTCCTTTTGATTTGATCAAAAGGGCTCCTTAAGTAAGATTTTTAAGAAAATTAACGAATCTAGGATGACATGAGGGAATCTGGGAGGATATTTGGGCAGGTTTTGGCCGATAAAAATTTCGTAGGAGGTATGATTTAGAGAGAAGGGGAAGTATCCTTTTATTAGTGGGGTGAGAGGCACTTAGGAAATGCTTGAAATATTATTTTATTATAAGGTCATTTTCTTTTTATAATGTATCCAAATTAATTTTTTTGAAATATATGGGGGGTATGGGGCGAAATCCTTTCAACCAATAGGTTTTAGATATATTTATGTCATCATATTAACCTTATCTTTTAGATTTAACTATTATTTAGATAGTTTAACTTTTAAAGTGTCTTCTTGTATTCTTACAGTATATGGTTAATAAACATACATTAAACTTCCAAGAGAACCTAAAGTGGTTCATTAATGACATTTATAATATTATTAAATCCCTTTGGCCGAACCTTATATTTTTAGGAATATTATATCAACCAATAATATAGTATTTGTTTTTAAAAATAATTTATGTCAATTTTGACACTATTTAGTATTTGGTTTTTGTTAAAATAATAACAACATTATTACTTCGAAAAAAAATTATTTAATAAACCTTAAAATTTCATATTAACCTATAAAATTAGTCGAATTTATAAAAAGTCTCAAATAACATTTATTTTCATATTTATAATATCAATTATTTTAATCATCCATTAATAAGGTAATTATTTCATCATCATTGTGTCATAAATTAATTTAATTATTTAAGGTATAAAAATTTTAAATAAAATAAAATTATTTATATAATATATTTATCTTTCTAATGAATATTTATAGTCAAATATAACTTAGGTTTAACAGTATATAAAAAATGTATTAGTTATTAAACCTAGAATATAACACTTTTAACTCTACTTTAAATTAAATAATAATAGATGTCCAAATATAATCCAAGCTGACCAAAGAGTATCCTATATCATTCATAAAGTTGTTTTTGGTCGAATTACATTTATCTAATATAATTAGGACATGTTTTATGGTAATTATAATATCATTTTTAACCATATTTACCCTATTTTATTTTAACCGTGATTAATAAAAGTCAAAAGTTATTTTTCACAAAAAATTATTTTCATCTTATTAATCAACATTTTACATGATGATGTCAACCGTGACTCTTCGGATTTTTGATATTCAACTCAAAAAAGCGGTAAATTTATGTTTTATATGAATTTGCAAATGCTCCTAAAAGGATGGAAAAGACAGTAAAATGTTTGATGATATTTTATATAACTAAACTTTTTATAAAATGACACCAATGAATTACATTGAAGATATATAGTTATTATGTATCTATTTTGACATAAAATAAAATAAAATAAAATAAATAATTATTTAATTAAAGAAGTCGGTTTTAAACAATAACGGAATGTTTTTCACTATTCATCAAAATTGAATGTTTTCAAAAAAATACCAAAAATTAACCCTAAGCTTATTTTGATATTAAAAATCCAAAAATGAAGTCCATTTTGAAAATTAATATTTTTAAAATTTTAAAAAGTGGGTATTACTATTCATAACGGCTAGTTTCATTGGTCATAGTGTGTTAAAACTCCTTATTGCGTACAACGCAAGCTACTGCATTATTTAGAGGGAAACATATCATGGAAGATTGGGGTGTTATAATGCCAGTACTCTCTTGTGATAATATAGTATTCACATTAAGAACATGTTTTGGCCATCTCTACAAAAAAATCATGTGACCCCTAGAATTTGGGTAAACTTAATGTTTCACTATTAAATTGTTATAACCTAAATCTATTTATCCATTCTTATTTTCAACATGTAGGAGTTATATTTTCATCCCATTAAACTCCACTTAACACCTTCTAGATTTTTTCTCAAAACATCAATTTGAACTCTAAAATCAGGATATGATAATCTCAATGGATTCCTGTTGGTAACTGATTCACTCCTTAGGTTAGTTCCTTTATTTTTATTCTGATTAATGATTATATTTTGATGCAGGATCAGAAGACCTTTTTCAAGCCATTCGACTATTAATTAATTTTCTTCTGATACAAGAAAAACTAAGGTATAATATTGGATGAAGAATCTACAAAAGACATAAGGTAGTTGGTCTTTGACATTTTCCTCAATGTATTATATTTTATAAATCCTCATTGTTGTGCACACACTGGTTTCACCATTGAATAATTCTAAAATTCATATTCCTAAATTATAATTGTTTATATTGTTTTCTAAATAAATAATAATAGATATTATTCATTTTTTTAATGTTTGGTGCCTCAATATGGTCCACCAAACTAGGGTGTTAGCATGTTATTCCTTTTCCCGTTTGTAGTAAATATTTTAGACACCATTTGGGTGTGATTAACATGTACATGCTAATGTAAGTGTAATATAATAATTAAATAGATCATGAATTTATAAATGGAATGTATATTTATAGATATCTCCTAGAGAATTTAATTATAAATTGAATTTACACTGAAATCAATTCGTATACCCCTTTTCATATTTAATGGAAATCATGGAATGAAGATAATAAATGATTATGAAATTTATTTAATATTGGTTACATGTCCTTAATTTACTTTGTCAATTATAATGAAATTCAATGGAAATAATATATATATATTTATAAAATGGAATAATTATTAAATTAACTATGATTATATATGTTAAAAATGGAATGAGTATAAGGTGACTTTGAAATAAATATTTTTCATCATTATATAATTTTTTAGAATGGAGCCAACTATGGATTCCAGAGATAATTCCTTGAGAACATATTGGACACCATTCTAATTCATTTCACTAATTGGGGTTTTTGATACCCACTATAAAATCTATTATTTGTCTTTCAATGTTAACTCCTTAGTGTAGTACTGACCATTCACTTGAAATATTTTTCAGATATTTTAATTCCTTTTATACATTCCATGGATTCATCTTGATGTATTAAAACTTCCATTATTTGGTATTCTCTATATTGGGCCCAATCACTCATATCATGATATTTCCAAGGATGAACTCCATGGACATTTTTATACTCATTTCAAGTGGAATGCCTTGGGATAGTCCATTTGATTAAAACTAGACACCTTATAGAAAGAAAAAATGTGATATTACATTGAGTTGGCTCAATCCCATGAAGTATTTGATTCTTTAGTAACATATATAATCCTATATTATTATTAAGTTAAATTATAGTACTTCTAATACCTTATAAATGATCAAATTATTATAAACAAAATCACAATTAACTATATCATATTGTTTAGAGACATTACCAGCCGAGGAAGAAGTATGTATGGGTTATTTTTTATTTCATTGTATTCCATTTATACACATAAAATTATACAACTTATATTCAAAATGTGTATTGTATATATATCATTAGTGGTGGAATACTAAAATTTATTTCAAACCCTATCAGAGATGTCATTGGAACCTATGTAGATTGTGTGATTAGAAGTGTGGAAAAGGAGAAGTATCCATTTTTGACACCCAAATATATTTCTTTAGAATTTGATCGTGGTAGTATATGACTTATCCAATTCTCAAGATTCTAGAATAGTTTTTTATTTATTTTTATTCTTTTCTATAGTATGTGTTTCACTATTTTCAATCTGAAATGAATACGTGTTTTCCTTTATCTAGATATATGGCATTACATCATCAATTTTCATATGATACAGTTTAAACCTCTTTAGTTATTTATCTATTAAATACATGTTTATTATTTCCATGTATTCTAGTATTATTCATTATTATACTACTTTTATTGTTTATCCTTAGTTCTTATCTCCATGGTTCTCCATTTTGTTGGGAGGGTATAATATCCCCACAGAAACACCCTAACCTATTAATGATTGTTGGATGATTGTAGAATGAAATGAGTCACACTGAAACACATGTGGATAAAAGTTTTTGTTACTAGAGAGTGAACTAGGTTGAGGCTGTGAAAAATATTCTCAACAATTGTATCATTCTTGTTAAATCATTCTTGAGAAAACAAGGAAGTTAACGGATGAAACAATTATACTAATAATTTATTGTTAATGAATTAGTGATAATATGGTATAAAATAATGATTTACTGTATTATTAATATTAATATGGTTCTATTTTATGTTAATAACATGCTTAAAAACAATATATGAGGTTAAATAATGTTAAACTAAAAGTATACACAAGGTGTGATACTTCATCACAATTTCACTTCATTGAGTAAAATTATACTTTTATGCACCTAATTTAATTTATATTATGTAAATATATCCCCTTTACCATGTATTATCACTAATTATTCATATTTCATGGTATTTTAGTTTTAAAATTTTAATTATCTAATCGATGGGAATTTTACAAGAAAGTTGTCGTGTGGTTAAAGAGTGAATTTCTCAATTGCATTTCAATAGATTATATTTCTTGTCAATTTTCACTGATATTATATGATAATTTCATTATAAAATGTTTATGATATTTTATTTTATTTACACAAGTTTCTAGTTATTTATATTTTATACACATATTGAATTCATTTATTAATTCTCACATCAAATCCCAAATCATTGTCATTATTTATTTCATAAACAAGATTTCATTGTGAATTTTTATAATTGAATTTACATTGAGGGAAATTATTTTAACATTCGATAATAAAAAATATTGCTTTTCTTCTTATGTATTTATACATGAAATAATCAAGTAATGTTACCATTTTTAACTCTTTCTTGTTAAAGATTATTGAGAAAATGTTTTAATAAAATATGACTTTATTTATCTCTTCAATAAAAAATAGTTCTTAAGCATCATCCATGTTTTAAAAAGGTTTTGAAATTATTTTTTACATTCTAAGAATGATTTATTAAATTCATTTTTACCCCTGGCTTGATTTTTATATGTTTTTCAAAAAAAATCTTCATATCCTTTCCTAAAAAAATTAATATTTCATTTTTACCAAAAATGTGAAAAGAAACATTTTTTTAATGTGTAGGGAATGAACCAAATTTCTGGGACTCATGACCACTCAATGTTTTAAAGATATAATTATATCTTTCAAATGATTTTTTCAATGTAATGTATTTTTCAAATTTGTATTTAACATTATTTTTAAAAATATTTTTAAAGGTTTATTCCTCGAGAATGTTTTTAATGAAATATTTTTGGCATTTTGATTCATAAATTACATGAAACATTTATTTTTCTTTTTATCCAAATTGAATTCGTTGTATCTACTTCATTATTGTTATATCTCTTGATGATTTATGATTTGTTTAATTAGGGAATGTACTGACATTATCTTACTTGGTTAACTTTTGTAATCATTAATTTTTCCTTAAAATATTTACTTTCTTTTTATAATTGTATTATACATTTACCCTAAATATATATATTAATAAGAATGGATATAATTATTACATAACCCCTATTCCATTTAAAAAAAATTAATTTTTCTTCCAAAGATATAATATTGATTGGGAAAATTTTGCTTAATCAATATTCTTTACTTGATACAAAAATTTGTTGGTAAGGCATATTGTTCATGACATAAAATGATCATTTGAAATATGATTAATGATTTGGATATGTAGTTATTGTTTCTTCTTGGTTATAGATATCCCCTTGATGCATTATTAGTCTCATTAGATGAATAAATTTGATGTATTTAGTTAAATTTTTTTCTATTGTTTACATACAAATCACTGTTAAACGGTATTGTGAAGGGTCTTAAAAGTGGACATATCTTGTTTTTTGAGATCATAAAATCCAATAATTAAGAATTTACATCCTTAAAGAATAGTTAATATTATCCATCGGATTTTCACAATGACATTATCTATAGATACATTTCATTTTTAGTTTATTGATTTATTGTCATGTGTTTTTAGTTATTTACAATTCTATATTGATTATTCCTTACCAAATTTAAATTTTCAAGTTATTCATTAAAGAGTATATGTATGTTGTTGTTTACCTTATAATATTGATCATTACGTATGTAATCATGGTATTCAAGTTGTTTATTAAATGGAATGTGTATTGATAGGTTTATATTTTCATGTTGATTATGTTTATTTTTTCATGATAGATTCTACATTACATAAAACTTATTAATAATTTAAACTCTCCATTGTTTTTCCCAGTCATAGGAATCATGGAATTGTGATAAGAATGATATAAAAGGATATATTAATGATAATAATTATATTATCAAAAAAAAGAATGTTGTAATTTTGTTTTAAATTGTAATATGGTAATGATTTATTTATCTTGCTTACCAAGACTACTAAATTATTCAATGGTTTTGTATATGATCACATTAATCTAGTAACAATGTAATAAAGAAGATGGCATATCTAGGTTTCTATAGTTAGGATAATTAATTTTATTATTAGTTGATGTTTAGTAGAAACCTTGCAGACATGATTTTTGGAAACATGGATTTGGGAACATAACCCTAAAATATACTATGTGGGTAAATAGATAAAAACATTCTAATATTTTGGAAAAGTATTAATTATGTGGTTTTTCTTAGAAATACATCATGTTAAAGATACTACATGTGGATTAGGTTCAAGAAGAGATGTACCTAGAAGTAATATAGTTACATAAGGAATGTTAGTCTTGAATCGAGTGTCACCTAGTATATAAATACAGGCCTTACTAAGAACGTGGTTTGACACTCATGGGGGATATGATTTTGATAATCCCTATTATCATTACAAACCATTTTAAAGGATTTGAATAGATGGTAAAAATAAATGACATTGTTTAAACCTTAATTATCATAGATTTAAAATAAGGTGTCATGATTTAGGCATCCTATAAAACATTATCTGATTTTTAACTATGATTATTGCTTCCCACACTATTCCTTTTGAATTTAGTGAATGCCTAGATCCTAAAATAATTTTTATGACATTGAATACAATGTAAAATATAGTAACTATGTAAAACCAAATAAGATGATGATTGAAGTGAAATATATTATGATTATTCTTAATCTGGTATATTGAAATATTATTACCAACCTACACCTTAACAAACTCCAAAAATCACTAAATAATATAATAAAAGTGTTATATATAAGTGATCAAGTGGTGGAGGTGATAGAGGAATGAAAGGTCAACTTTTTTATTACAATATATATGGAAAGTGACACCCATGAATGTGTCCCAACAGAATAGCAAAAAAGATCTATGTGGAAGAGAAGTTAAAAATCAATAAATAGTCATAGAAAAACTAAGACTCTTATGGAAGGAAATAATTTTCATCACATGGATCCATTTATAATTAATTTTCAAAAAACGTGAGGAACCTGCGAATTATTTGATTAAATTACCTCTTTTAATGGATAACTCCAAGACCATTGAAGGACACATTATTAAATAAAATAGGTGATGAATTTTTTAGTATTCTAGAATTATATTGTAGATATATTTTTACCAATGATATTTTGGTTATATGAATCCTAAAACATGTAAATATTGAGTTTATTTTGAAATAATATATGTCTTCATTTAATTAAGTGTTATGGATATCTTCATGGCTATATAATTTTAATATTGTTCATAAGTTTAAATTCATAAACAAGCCTTTCTGGTTTCATGTGATGTTAGGATACAATTATTAATGATTTATTGCGAAATTGTTTTGGCAATAAAACCCATTGGTTTAGTATATGTTTTAATTTAAAATTTATTTTAGGAATAATTCCATTACATTTTTTGGGAATATGTTTAAGGTTATTGGTTGACTTTAGTACTAATATTATCTTGATGTTGAGGTAATTATGGGTTATTACACTTTTATATCATTATTTTAATTATATTAATATTGTATTAGAAAAATGATAACCCACATCCTGGGTGACAATCCATTTAATCTGATAAGTCAATGGGTCTTGAACCCACAGCCAGATGTCAACAAGGGTGTTCTACCCACCACTGGCATACGTGATGTTATGGTTAATATGGAATTGTTTATATTAAATTATTTTCTGAATAAATATTAATGATTAAACAATGTTGTTACAATTGAGGTTTAGATATTAACTTATTTTATCATATTACTTGTAAACCCCATATTATTTTTGGATAATGTTTTGAAACTGGAAGAAATACTTATCACTCTTTGGGAACTAGCCCAAGCCCAAGGGTTGGCCACCTTGGGCCTAGCTGGGGGTGTGCGGCGCGCAGGTGGGCAGGCCAGCCCTATACCTCGTTACCCATACAACACGTTCGCCCGTGGGGGCTGGGTGAGTTGGTTCAAGGCGGTGGCGACTCGTCGCTGAGGTTCCGGGTTCAATTCCTCACAAAGGCAATGCGCACCATTTGTCAGCGAACCTCTCGTCCCCTCGACTCCGTGGGAACTGGCCCAAGCCCAAGGGTTGGCCACCTTGGGCCTAGCTGGGGGCGTGCGGCGCGCAGGTGGGCAGGCCAGCCCTATACCTCGTTACCCATACAACACATTTGAAGAGAAAGATGGCGTGTGCTCAGGAGCTAGGGCTTGGGAAGCGATGGCCACCGTAGGCGACGATGAATTCCGAGCAGGGTCCTCCTCCATCGGCGGAGGATGGATCTCCTTCTGATGAGCGATGTTTCGTGCCTCTCTCGAAACCTAATATCTTGACTTCGTTCCCTGAAATCTCACTCTCCCCCAAGGTCCCGGAGCTTTATGGAGGGTTTCCGCAGCTCTAGGTCACGGCTCGCGAGTTCAATGATGCATCGTCTCTTCTGAATCTGACTCTGATTGCCCGCTTCAGGCAACGGCATCCACCGGTGGATTTCTTTGATAGTTTCGTTTCTAGTTCGTGGAATCTACAGGATCATCCCACGGTGGGTCTTCTGGATCCAAGGCATATAATGATCCGTTTCAAATCGAAGGAAGTCTTCATCATGGCCAGGTCTTCGGCACCGCGCACCTATGATGGATGTTGATTCCTTCTTTTCCGATGGTCGTATGATCACTATTTGAAGCGCGATGCCTCGACTATGGAGATTTGGGTAAGATTTCCCAAATTACCGCTTCCTTTTCAAAATCCCGCTATCATCCGTATGCTTGGAAACCTAGTAGGTCGTTTCTTATGCTTGGACAACAGAACTAAGGTTGTATGTCACCCGATCTCTCCGAGAATCTGTGTTGAAGTTGACTTATTGAAACCACCGGTTGAGTTTGTCTACATTGCGGCATGTGAGGAGTTTAGGTGTAAACAGCCTGTGGTTTTTGAATCCTGGTTTAATTACTGCTCTCGGTGTCTTAAGCTTGGTCATTTGAGGTACGATTGTAGAGGCATGAAGGTGATTCCACCCTTGGCAGTGGGTCCTGAGAGTGCAGTGGATCTTCTTCCACAGCATAGGGTGCTAAATCTGGGTGATGACCGGACAGATTCTGGGCATACTTTTTCACAGTCTGTAGAGGGTAGGAAAGGGAAGGAATTGCAGGGGATTTTATACCCAAAAGTTAGTGAGGTGTTTGGAAGGCTTATAAATGATCTGGTATTATCATCTGCAGGAGGTCGGAGCAGTGACATGAGGCAGGTCGGTCAAGCTGCTGGGGTGAGCAGTGGTACAGAGCAGGCTGCAGTGGGAGGGGAGCGGGATGGGAATGGACTTGTTGGGACTGCGGTGGATGAAGCTGCTGGCAAGGAGGAGCTGTCGAGACCTGATGATTATGTGTAGGCAGAGGATGTTGTGAAAGTTGCAGATGTTTGGGTGGGGGCCTCTCCGGGGCGTACGTTCTCTAATGTTCAGCAAGTGGAGGGCATTGAGATGAGCAACAGTTTCTCTAGTCTGCTGTGTGCTGATATGGAGTTGGGTCAGGAGCAGTCTGAACCTATTCTGAGATCCAGCAATATGGAAAATGGCAGTGGGGAGATGGGTCAAAATGTGTGCAGTGTGCTTCTTGAAGGAAACAGGGGCATGTTGCAGGGGCAGGGAGATCCTGGATCTGTCATGAAGGTTCTCACAAGGGAGGAAGGTGGGTTTTTGAAGGTCGGGCAGGTCACTCAGCTTGGCATGTCCGGGGTGCTGGGAGCTAATGGGACTCCTTCTCAACCACAGTGCCTAGCAGTCATTGATCTGATTAGTCAGGCGGTGCAGGAGCAAGGTCTAAGCAATGGACAGCAGTTGGTGCGTCTCACTGGGAACTGGGGGGATTTATCTGATAGTGAGAAGGAGAATGCTGGCCGAGGTCGGGCCTCGTTCAGTGATGTTGTTCAATTTGGGAGGAGGACCATGGATGGGTGTGCGAGTAGTGTGACTGCCCCCCAAAAAAGAAAGCAGTGAAAAGACTATTCTAATATGCCAAGGTCGTTACCTACAAGATCCTCTTCGGGCAAGGGTAAAGGGATGAATGCTTCAGATGAATTTCTGCAGTTGGAGAAGTTAAATCTCAGACGCATGTATGTGAAGCTCTTGAAGCAGTATGAAAGTTCGGAATGGGATTCGGCAACTACTGATGAGGCTCTTGGTTATGGAGCTGATGATGGGTACGGTTTTTAATCTTTTCGTATGCTCTTGCTTTTTAATGTCTGCTTGCTAAACTTTTATTTTATTTTAATAAATGGTCAGAGACCTTGTCTCTGACTGAGCCTTTCTGTTAATATCATCACTTCCTACCAATGTTCTCCTACACAGAATCCTAGTTATTCATTATTATATATGATAATTCATATTTATATTTCAATCATTTAATAATAATATTTGTTAAAAACATTAACAATGTGGGTTTTTAATTAATAGATTTTCACACTTCAAACTATTGATCAAATAATAAATGTTAAAATTGTAGGGAAACAATTTATTGAAGATGGGGAGAATGTAAAAGCCATATATTTTAAAATAATAAGATCAGGTTTGATATCATTAATTACACACAAATATGAGCTTATAAAAGGATGTAACACCTTAATACCATGGGATACATTTATTTTTATATAAATTCAAAATCAACAATATCATGTGATGCACACAGTGTAGGTTTTAAATGAAACATAATACATTATTAAAATACTATTTTTTAAAATGAAATCTATAAATTATCCATTAGAAATTTGATTATGAATTGGAATAAAAAAGTAATAAAAATATATGGTTTACCCAAGTTCACTAGTTATCTATTTAATATATATAAAAAACTGTTGAAAGATAAATAAATGGTTTAACATATAGCATATTTAATTTAAATGGAAGATAAGTCATCCTTTGTACATGTAATTTAAATTTAATCTAGTTATGTTTTATAAAACTTATTTTTCAAAATAAAAAACATTTTTTAAATCATCATATAAATATTTTATTTGGGTGAATTATTATGATAAAATAATTCCTAGATGAATAGTTTAAAATACTAATTATTATTATAAAATTAATTTTATTTAAAATAATATTCCAGACCAATTTTGGGTTAATATTTTTTTTTAAGTAAAACAAGTTCAATTATATAATTACTAATTCAAATAATATCATTGGAATCATTTTCAGGTTTAATTTTGTTATAAAAATTTTAATATTTTGAAATTTAATCCTTTAGAAAAATGTGTTTTGATCACATAAGAGGGTTTAATTTTAAATTAAATTATCCCCCTTATGTGAATTTAATTTTAAAAAAATTCATTCCATTTTTATAATTAGAACAAATATGATTATCTAATAATTTGAACTAACATTTTTATAATAATGAATTGTGGAAACCTTAAAATGTATTTACCCTTGTAATGGTTAAAATAAGTTTTTTGGGGGGTTTAACTAAATAGATATGCAATTAGATGAGTTACTAACATTTTCAACATAAATTTATGTCCATATTTATACCTTATCAACTATTAGGTTTGATAATTTCCCAATTTTGTTCTTTTATTCAAGTGAACATAGTGGGTACATATTTTTCTTTTCATGAATTCCATTTGTGTCCGCTCCCCCACATAAAAAGGCCACTCCTTCCATTAACTTCTTATCACATATCAATCCCATTGGATCAACCAATACCTACCATAATATATCCACAACATCCTTATCCATATTTTAGAGATTTTGGTCTCCAAAAAAGGAAATACACTGGGACTTTTAGAGGATATTCGATGGTGGATTCACTAATAGAATTAAATTGTCTTATTGAATCTCCTTTATTTTATTTCTACTTTTTTACACCATATATTTTGACTTGAAACTTCCAATATACTATAATGGATAACTCCCATAAATTGAGATGTTATTATATTGATGTAATAATATTAGCCTTCTCCTCCTCAATCAAATGGGATGCAGAATCATCGATCATGTTTACAGTGGATTAGCACATCATGAACTCATGTAACATGTTCTCCATCAATAAATATAATGATTTTATAAAATGATAGATTTAATATATATATATATATATATATTATTTATGATACTATTACACTTCTTTCGTTATAATATCACAAATACCATCCTATTTTCCATGCATGGACTGTAATAGGGATAAATTTCCGGAATATATGTGATATATGTGACATGATATTGATTGTAAAAAACAATACATCACATAATTATATACCCTTTCACCCATTAAGGAGATGATAATGTCACTATATCATATATACAATCAATCGTATCCACAAAGCAATGTGATTCATTACCCATGTTAAAATTTTAATAATTATTATAAAAAATGTATCTAATGAAAAAAATGAGAATAATAACATTATTATAAATATGGAGATTATGTAAGTATATAATTATCTCAATAACTAGAACATTCATGTTAAAACATTTGTGATAAAAGAAGGATGTTAACACCTTAAATAATTATAATAATGGGTGATTATTAATGAACCAGTGATAATATGTTATAAAAGTATAATATATGATATTATAAATATTAATATGTTTCTATTATATGGTAATAACATTTTTAAAACCACTATATGGGCAAGTAAAGTTTATTCAACTAAAAAGAAGAATGAGGTATAGGACTTCATCTTGATTTCCCTTCAATGGGTCATTTTATAATGTTATGCATATAATTTATTTATATGGTGTATGTACATCCAAATTTACATATAATATCATGATTCTTTCTAAATTGATAGAGTTTTAAGTTTTTATGTCACGACCCATCCTCGGGGCCCATGCCGTGACTACCCCAAGCCCGCCTTCTATAGGCCAGGGGCTGGCGACTAGCACCAAGGCGTAAATCCCAACAAAAGGGAAGGAATTTCCTTTGAAAAGTAAACAAGCACCATAGAGTAAGAAAGCGGAAAAGTAAACACTAAGTAAAACTGTAACAAGCTGTGCTGAAAGTAAAATGGGCCAGAAATACAAGCCCAACTCTAAAGTACAACTCAAAGGGAAAAACAACAGCTGAAAAGAAAAGCTGCAGCGTCGAGCCATCCTCTGGAAGTCCCACCTGAAGGGTGGGTACAGATAGCCTCCACATCTCCTCAGTCCAGCCGTCTGCTCCGAGTGCGTCCCGCCCAGTGGTCCACCTCCAGGTATCGTCCTGCTCCGCACGCCTCCACCACGATCAGTGTTGTCCGTCTTCTGCAACCAACACAACGAAGTGCGGTCATAGCCCATGCCGGGGTGAGTATAAGCTACTCAGTAGGGACCCCGAGACCCCCGAAGGTCTCCCGAAATCCACAAAGGAAAGATACAATCACGAAGTAACAACCGACACTGCTTAGGTATATGCCCATACATATACCTAAGTCATCAATTCCCGTTCGGCTCCAACGTCCGAGCCCAAGAATAACCCAGTCCACACAGGAAAGCAAAAATGTATACCCACACAGGATAGCACAACACAATCCACAAAGGAGAGTAAACAGTATCCACATAGGATAGCTCAACACAATCCACAAAGGAGAGTAACCAATATCCACATAGGATAGCTCAACACAATCCACAAAGGAGAGTAAACAGTAAATCCACACAGGATAGCTCAACACAATCCACAAAGGAGAGTAACACAGGATTCAGCTCACACAGGTATACTTCTTCAAATGATGATAAAGATGATCACTGATCCATCTAAGTCATCGGACCCACAAAGGATCGATACGTACTAACCCCCACAAAGACCCACATAGGATTGGGCCCACACAGGGCCTGTAGGCGCTGGCTCACACAGAACCGCTGAGCGCTGACCCACACAGGATCGGACCCACACAGGATCGGGCCCACACAGGACCTGTAGCACTGATCCACGTAGGATCACTGAGTGCAGTAGTCATCGCAGTCCACTAAGGATCCTTGCACAGTCATCTTCGCAGTCCACTGAGGATCTCTGCAAGGTCGTCGCTGTCAAAGTAGTAGTCGCAGTCAGCTCTAGGGTTCCCGCACACAGCAAGCTCGTTCGGGAGGGTCCGCTCCACGAGCCGAGAGGCTGATACATCAACTGTCACAAAGTCCGAAGTTGATGTATCCAAAATTTCCGTATCGTCAACAGGAAGTCAATGTCACAGACGGCGCGTCAATCGGACGCCCGATCTGAGAGATATTGGCTTTTTTGTTCCAGGCACCTGGTTGGTTTTTAAGGAAAAACCAACCCGACCGTACTCCACCTGCGTCCAAACCTCGGGCGGAGTATTCCAAAAGATCCGTCTCACTTAGAGGAATTCAACAAAGTCAACAGTACGTCAATCGGACGTCCGTAGCTCAAGATATGAGCGTTTCCGCTCCGAGGGCCCGGTTGGTTTCGTGTACGAACCAACCCGGCCGAACCCAAAGTATTCCAAACCTTGAGTGCGATAAACCGAAACGACCGTCTCAATCCAAGGATTGTGTTTCCACTGACGGCGCATCGTTCGGAGGCCCAAAGCTCATGTTACAAGCATTTGACAGAAAACGGTTCGAAGACGGGGGGTCCGGGCCCGGCCCGACCCCCCCTGGGTTGGCCGAACCGGGTCGACCCGAACCGGGTAGACCCGACCTCGTCCGACCCGGACGGACCCGGTCCAGCCCTGCTCTGTCGAGCGACGCGGGGGGAATCCACCGCCCCTGCATGACACCCCTGCGGCACCCGCGGGGTGTCGCCCTGGACAGCCGGACGTGGCTTCAGCCGTGTCCCGCGCGCGTCGGACCCGCGCGGTCGCGGGTCAGCGAGCGCCGCCACCTCCGGCCTCCGGCTTCCGCAGGCCACCAGAGTCGCTCCGGTGGTCCGTTTTCCTTCCCGTCTGCGCCGTTGTTCCTCCCGGGACTCGTTCTTCACTGCGGAACCGTCAAACTTCTGTTGCGGCATGTTCCATCGTTGCCTGTCAAATCCGCACAACAATGAAGACCGGCGGCGGGTTGTCAGGCCGTGATCGTTTGGCCTGCACCCTCCGCGTTAGAGATAAACAACGAGAGAAATATATTCAACACATGAATCAACAATTTTAATGGATTAAAATTGTTCTTATTGTCTGGTTCTTCACTTTTAAAAGAAACTATCACGGGAAAAAGGAATTATTCACAACAACCCCTACCTCGTAGTCGAAGTCGTATGCACGTTCTTCACGGATTTGATCGTCGCGGAAGGAGGGGATCGTCGCGTCGTCGCGGAATCCGGCGTTGAGTCGGCGAACTCAACGGACCAAGAAACAACAGATTTAATTTAATTATATAAAATTAAATCCCTGTTTTGTTAAAAAAACACAAGGGAGATTCAAGAGAATCCCGAAGTCTCTTACCTCAAACAGCTGATCGACAATTTCGTTGCGGAGGAAGAGACGTCGCAGAAGAACGTTGCAGGAAGGAAACGTCGGCATCGCGGAACACGGCGTCACATCATCGACTTCCGCGGGTTCGGCGTTCTTCGTCGGAGTCCAGCGTTCTTCTCGTTCTTCGCGTTCTTCGCGAAGGAGGATGAAGGCTCAAGAACTCTGACAAAACCTCTCAACGAGTAATCCTCCAAAAAGACTTGTTGGTCTTATTTTATTATTATGCCAACAAACAAAAAAGGTAAGTAACGACCCATCAATTCGTTGAATTAATTCAAGGAAAGAAACCGCCCATTTAATTCACGAAATAAACCGCCCAATTAAATGGTGCGTTAAGGATTTAAGAAAACGCGTCAGTTGTCTTTCATAATGACGGGTTTTCACGGGTGCGTTACTTAGCGGAAAGAAACGGTGGGGCTCGTGCAGGCCCCACCTCGCAAATATCCTACCAAGAGGGTAGGATATTTCTGGATAGCACCCTATCCGTTTTAACTCAGTTTAAGTGGCTTTCAAGTGGCTTCAAGTGGCTTAAGTGAAATAAAGTAAAGTTGTCGAACAAATTATTTTATTTCTTAACTTTAAGCCCAAAAATTAAAAACCACACCCGAGCAAACGCAACTCTGGAAGAGGCATTTCTAAGCAAATACTGGCGCTGCGATTTCATCGGTTCCCTCAGAATTTGATTCTGGGCACCGGTTCAAAAGTTAGAAAAACTCGCTTGTCCGTTCACTGAACGTACCCGAGCCAAACTTCGAAAAATGATTCCGGGCACACCGGGCCTCGGAATCAGGTGCCGTCAGAAACTGCGCTCTTGTAAAATTCAATAGAAAATTAAGAAAAAAAATTCCTTGAAATTTACGGGTATTTACATTACTCACACCTCATGGCTTTACGTCCTCGTAAAGATACATCATAAACTAGAGAAACAAATGTGGGTACTGAGCACGCATCTGAGCCTCCCGCTCCCATGTGCTCTCCTGGAGGTTCCCATGCTGCCATCTGATGTGCACAAAAGGAATCAATCACCCATGTAGGACCCGCTCCAGTTGATCCTCTATCTCCACTGGGACCTCCGCAAAAGTCTCCCCATCATCCACGTCTAGCTCCCCATGGTCAATGATGTGCGTCGGTTCGTGCACGTATCTCCTCAGCTGAGATACGTGGAAGATGTCGTCCACCTGGTGCAACTGAGGTGGTAGAACCAGGCGATAAGCCACCTCGCCAATCCTGCTGAGGACCTGAAAAGGTCCAATGAAGCGTGGAGACAACTTGTCGCCTCGGCCAAATCTCTGTAATACACGTCGAGGTGAGACACGCAAGAACACGTGGTCACCATCCTCGAACTCTAGTGTCCTCCGCCTCCTATCAGCATATGACTTCTGTCGGCTTTGAGCTATCCTCATCCTCTCCTGGATGACCTGGACCTTCTCTGTCGTGGCCTGAACCATCTCTGGTCCCACCAGTGCTGACTCCCCAGGGTCTGTCCAGCACAAAGGAGATCTGCAAGGTCTGCCGTACAATGCCTCGTATGGTGTCATCCCGATGGTGGAGTGGTAGCTTTTTTTGTACGCGAACTCCACCAAGGGTAGGTGGTCCTCCCAGCTGCGACCAAAGTCGAGGACACATGCACGGAGCATGTCCTCGAGAGTCTGAATTGTCCTCTCCGTCTGACCATCCGTCTGAGGGTGAAAGGCGGTGCTCAGACGTAGCCGGGTCCCGAACGCCTCCTGCAACCCCTTCCAAATCCGGGAAGTAAAACGAGCATCCCGATCGGAGACGATAGTCGATGGCACACTGTGAAGCCATAAAATCTCTTGAACGTAGAGACGCCCCAAGCTCTCCACTGAGCCCTGCTCTCTGATGGGTAAGAAGTGTGCCGACTTGGTGAGTCGGTCAACAATCACCCAAATGGAGTCGTGACCTCTGGAAGTGCGTGGAAGCCCATTCATGAAGTCCATAGATATGTCATCCCACTTCCACTCCGGGACCTCCAAGGGTTGTACCAAGACTGCTAGTACCTGGTGCTCTGCCTTCACCTACTGGCAGGTGAGGCACCGTGAAACGAACTCTACCACAGCCTTCTTCATGCCCGACCACCAGTGCTGTCGTCTGAGATCCTGGTACATCTTCGCCACTCCAGGATGTACCGCCAAAGGAGAAGTGTGAAACTCTCTCAGCACCTCCTCTCGTAAAGTGACTGGTACCAAGGTACGTTCTCTGAAAAGGACTTCGTGCTCTGCTCGAAGGGAGAAACCATCAGGTGCCTGTCCCGAGGATATCTGTGCACGCCGCGTCTCACAGTCAGCATCCTCATGCTGTGCCTCTCTGACCCGCTGCAGTAGTGGAGGAGTGACTATGAGAGACTGAAGGAAGGCTGCTCCATCCCTATCCACGAAGGATATCTGCAAAGCAGCTAGCTGCTATATCGCCTCCTCAAGTAGCTGGATGTCCGTCCTCCTGCTGAGGGCATCGGCTACCACGTTCCCCTTCCCATGAGTATAGACTATCTCAAAGTCATAGTCCTGGAGGAACTCGAGCCATCGCCACTATCTCAGGTTCAGGTCCTTCTGCGAGAAGATGTACCTGAGACTCTGGTGGTCAGAAAAGACTGTAAAGCGCTCTCCCATCAGATAGTACTGCCATGTCTTAAGAGCGAAGACCACTGCTGCTAACTCCAGGTCATGGGTAGCATAGTTCTGCTCATGCGGCCTCAACTAACGTGATCCACAGGCAATCACGGTCCGCTCCTGCATCAGGAAACATCCGAGTCCAGTCCCTGATGCATCGCAGTAGACTACGTATCCAACTCCCTCCTCAGGCAACCTCAAGATAGGTGCGCTGGTCAATCTCTGCCTCAGCTCCTGGAAGCTCTGCTGACATCTGTCTGACCACACAAAGGGTTTCCCCTTCTTCGTCAAAGCTGAGAGTGGCACCGAAACTCTGGAGAAGTCCGGAACAAACCTCTAATAGTATCCGACTAGACCCAAGAAACTCCGCACCTCCGTCACGCTCCTGGGTAGCTCCCAAGCTAGCACGACCTCGATCTTCGCGGGATCCACTGCAACTCCCGCCTCAGAAATGACGTGCCCCAAGAAGTGGACCTCACGTAACCAGAACTGGAACTTTGAGAGCTTTCCATAAAGCTGGTGCTATCGGAGTGTGTCTAGCACAACCCCCAAGTGGTAGGCATGCTCCTCCTCGGTGGTCGAGTACACCAAAATGTCGTCGATGAAGACCACAAAAAATCAATCGAGGTATGGCTGGAAGATCCTGTTCATGAGGCTCATGAACACTACTGGAGAATTGGTTATGCCGAAAGGCATAACAAAGAACTCATAGTGGCCATACCGTCACCTGAAGGTCGTCATCTGCACGTCCTCATCTCTAACTCTGAGCTGATGATAGCCTGGCCTGAGGTCTATCTTCGAGAACCACCGTGCTCCCTTGAGCTGATCGAAGAGGTCATCAATCCTCGGTAGCGGATAATTGTTCCTCACTGTCACCTGGTTCAGGCAACGATAATCGACACACATTCACAAGCACCCGTCCACCTTCTTGGCGAACAAAATCGGGGAAGCCCAGGGTGAAACACTGGGTCGGATGAACCCCTTGCCCTGCAAGTCCTCCAACTGTACCCGTAGCTTTCGAAGCTCAGCGGGGGCCATCCGATATGCTGGCATGGATATCGGGGTTGTCCCGGGGTACAGATCAATATAAAAGTTTACCTCTCTGCGAGGAGGTAGCCCTGGAACGTCATCGGGAAAGACGTCCGCATACTGATCCACCACTGCAGGAAAACTAGGACTCCGCACGTCAACTACTCCAAGGATGATGCTATCCAACTGATGAGATATGGGCTTCCCTTTCCTCTACGTGAGTCCATCCTATGCTGCGAAGGCTCCCTTCTCGCTGGTGAAGGTGAACATGCTCCTGTCGGTGCGCACACATCGCACCTTGCGCCTAAAATAGTAAATCTGAGCATGGACTGTAGATAACCAATCCATGCCCAAGATGACGTCGTAAGGCCTCGACGCTACTACAAGAAGATCCCAGCCGAAGCTCTCGCCTCCTAGAGTAAGATCACACTGCCGACACGAGTGCGTAATCGTCGAGTCTGATCCCGTAGGAGTCTCTAGCCGTAATGATCGAGCCAACGGCTCTGTCGGAATCTCTGAGCTCCGAACAAGGGCAGCGGCTATGAAAGAGTGACTCGCTCATGTGTCTATAAGAACTGCATCAAGGGTGGAATAGACACAGATCATACCTCGAATCATATCTGGCATGCCGTGGTCGTAGGCCTCTGCCGCCTGGAGCTGTGCCTGTCTCTGCCCGCTAGCTCCTTGTGGTCGGGGCGGACCTCCTGGTGGTGGTGGTGGCAGAGCCTCAAAGCGTCGCCCACCACTTGCTACTCGGCCACCTCCTCTGCCTCATCCGCCTCCTCCCTGAGGACCACCACGGTCGTCCATCTTCCTCTGCCTAGGTGGCCCCTCCACCGTCTGCTACTCCTTGGTACGGCGGGTCGGGCAGTCACGAGCCATGTGGCCCTGCCCGCCGCACGCGTAGCACTGCCTGCCTCTCGGAAGACTGGCTCTGCACTGTGTGCCCCGCACTGCTGAGCCAGTGTCCTGAGGTCATCTTCTGGAAGGTCTGGTCTGCCTGGAACCCTGAGTCATCCGTCGGCTACCTTCTGCCAAAAACTCTGCTACCTGCCGCCCTGCGGTAGGTCTTGCTGTGGACTCAGCCAGAAAGCTCTCGATCAGAAGGGCTCGCTCCAGCACTCCTTCCTGGGTCGGGATGCTGAGGGAGATCAGTGATGCCCTGATCTCATTTCTCAATCCCTGCTCGAAGGTCCAGGCCCGGAAGAAGGGGTCTCGTACCATGTCGGTCGAGTAGTGAGAAAGATCGGTAAACCGCGCCGCGTACCGGGCGACCGTTAAGCTGCCCTGCCGCAGCTGAAGAAGCTCCTGAAGGCGCACCGCACGGAGGGTGGCCGGGACGAACTCTGAGAGGAAGAGGCTCTCGAAGTCCTTCCAGATAAGAGAGGCCTCATCGTTCACCTGGAGCATCAAGCTCCACCATCGTCCCACTTCTGCGTGCAGTAGGCTCGCCGCGAGGATCACCATGAGGTCTGCTGGTGTCCTCACTAGCCTGAAAACTCGAACGACCGCCTCCTGCCAGTCCTCGGCTGCCTGGGGGTCCGTCTCCCCATGAAACCTGGGTGGTTTATGGTGCTGGAACTCATGCAGAGCTCCAAGGAGTCGTGCAGCATCAGCGGTCGACGCTGGAAGCATCGGGGGCTCGGCGGGTAAAGGTATCGTCGGTGCCTCTGCTGTCAACGGGCCCTGTACCGAGGCCTCGTCGCTCGGCGGGCTGTCGTCGCGCTCTACTCTCGGAACCCTAGCTGGCTGCCATCGTCGGGCCATCCTGAAAAGGAAACAAGTGCGCCACGGTCAGAACAGTATACCTGGTGAGATGACACAAGTAATCACAAAGAAAACTTGAAACACACAAGCAATCAATGGTTTCGTGCATTAAGTCGGAAATCAGAAGTCAGGGTCCTGTTGTACGGATACGCCGGCCGCCACACCAACACTGGACTCCCTGGACTGATAACCACACTCAATACACTAAACACTATTGCTTCACACAGAAGAAAGATCAGAGTCTGTGGTAGATCCGACCACCTCTGATACCAATTTGTTACGACTCGTCCTCAGGGCCCGTGCCATGACTACCCCAAGCCCGCCTTCCATAGGCCAGGGGCTGGCGACTAGCACCAAGGCGTAAATCCCAACAAAAGGGAAGGAATTTCCATTGAAAAGTAAACAAGCACCACAGAGTAAGCAAGCGGAAAAGTAAACACTAAGTAAAACTGTAACAAGATGTGCTGGAAGTAAAAGGGGTCGGAAATACAAGCCCAACTGTAAAGTACAACTGAAAGCGAAAAACAGTAACTGAAAAGAAAATCCATAGCGTCGAGCCATCCTCTGGAAGTCCCGCCTGAAGGGTGGGTACAGATAGCCTCCACAGCTCCTCGGTTCAGCCGTCCGCTCCGAGTGCGTCCCGCCTAGTGGTCCACCTCCAGGTACCGTCCTGCTCTGCACGCCTCCACCACGATCAGCATTGTCCGTCGTCTGCAACCAACACACTGAAGTGCGGGCATAGCCCGTGCAGGGGTGAGTATAAGCTACTCAGTAGGGACCCCGAGACCTCCGAAGGTCTCCTGAAATCCATAAAGGAAAGATACAATCACGAAGTAACAACCGACACTGCTTAGGTATATGCCCATACATATACCTAAGTCATCAATTCCCATTCGGCTCTAACGTCCGAGCCCAACCACAACCCAGTCCACACAGGAAAGCAAAAACGTATACCCACACAGGATAGCACAACACAATACACAAAGGAGATTAAATAGTATCCACATAGGATAGCTCAACACAATCCACAAAGGAGAGTAACCCGTATCCACATAGGATAGCTCAACACAATCAACAATGAAGAGTAAACAGTAAATCCACACAGGATAGCTCAACACAATCCACAAAGGAGAGTAACACAGAATTTAGCTCACACAGGTATACTTCTTCGAATGATGATAAATATAATCACTGATCCATCTAAGTCTTCGGACCCACAAAGGATCGATAGGTACTAACCCCCGCAAAGACCCACACAGGATCGGGCCCACACAGGACCGGTATACAATGGCTCACACAGAACCGCTGAGCGCTGACCCACACAGGATCGGACCCACACATGATCGGGCCCACACAGGACCTGTAGCACTGATCCACGTAGGATTGCTGAGTACAATAGTCATCGCAGTCCACTGAGGATCTCTGCACAGTCGTCGTCGCAGTCCACTAAGGATCTCTGCACGGTCATCGCTGTCGAAGTAGCAGTCGCAACCAGCTCTAGGGTTCCCGCACACAGCAAGCTCATTCGGGAGGGTCCGCTCCACGAGCCGAGAGGCTGATACATCAACTGTCACAATGTCCGAAGTTGGTGTATCCAAAAGTTCTATATCGTCAATAGGAACTCAACGTCGCAGACGGCGCGTCAATCGGACACCCGGTCTGAGAGTTATTGGCTTTTTTGTTCCAGGGGCCCGGTTGGTTTTTAAGGCAAAACCAACCCGACCGTACTCCACCTACATCCAAACCTCGGGTGGAGTATGCCAAAATATTCATCTCACTTAGATGAATTCAATGAAGTCGACGGCACGTCAATCGGACGTTCGTAGCTCAAGATATGAGTGTTTCCGCTCCGAGGGCCCGGTTTGTTTCGCGTACGAACCAACCTGGACGAACCCAAAGTATTCTAAAACCTTGATTGCGATATACCGAAATAGCCGTCTCGATCCAAGGATCGCGTTGCCGCTGACGGCGCGTCGTTCGGAGGCCCGTAGCTCAAGTTATGGGCATTTGACCGAAAACGGTCTGAAGACGGGGGGTTCGGGCCCGGGCCGACCCGGGCCGACCCCCCCTGGGTCAGCCGAACCGGGTCGACCCAACCGGGTCGACCCGGCCGGTCGGACCGGCCTGGCTCGGCCGGCCTGGCCTGGCTCAGCCGAGCGACCGAGCGACGCGAGGGGAAGCCGCCGCCCCCGCGTGACACCCCCGCGGCACCCGCGGGGTGTCGCCCTGGACATCCGGACGCGGCTTCAGCCGCGTCCCGCGGGCGCCAGACCTGCGCGATCGCGGGTCAGCGGGCGTCGCCGCCGGCTTCCGCAGGCCACCAGAGTTGCTCCGGTGGTCCGTTTGCCTTCCCGTATGTGCCGTTGTTCCTCCTCGGACTCGTTCTTCACTGCAGAACCATCAAAATTCCGTTGCGGCACGTTCCGTCGTCGCCCGTCAAATCCGCACAACAACAAAGATCAGCGGAGGGTTGTCGGGCCGTGTTCGTTTGGCCCGCACCCTCCACGTTAGAGATAAACAATCGGAGAAATATATTCAACACATGAATCAACAATTTTAATGGATTAAAATTGTTCTTATTCTCCGGTTCTTCACTTTTAAAAGAAACGATCACGGGAAAAAGTAATTATTCACAACAACCCCTACCTCATAGTCGACGTCGTACGCACGTTCTTCGCGGATTTGTTCGTCGCGGAAGGAGGGGATCGTCGCGTCGTTGCGGAATCCGGCGTTGAGTCGGCGAACTCAACGGACCACGAAACAACAGATTTAATTTAATTATATAAAATTAAATCCGTGTTATGTTAAAAAACACAAGGGAGATTCAAGAGAATCCCGAAGTCTCTTACCTCAAATAGCTGATCGAAGATTTCGTTGAGGAGGAAGAGACGTGGCAGAAGAACGTTGCAAGAAGGGAACGTCGGCGTCGCGGAACATGGCGTCGCGTCGTCGGCTTCCGTGGGTTCGGCGTTCTTCGTCGGAGGCTGGCGTTCTTCGCGTTCTTCGCATTCTTCGCGTTCTTCACGAAGGAGGATGAAGGCTCAAGAACTTTGACAAAACCTCTCAACGAGTAATCCTCCAAAAAGACTTGTTGGTCTTATTTTATTATTACGCCAACAAAAGAAAAAGGTAAGTAACGACCCATCAATTCGTTGAATTAATTCAATGAAAGAAACCACCCATTTAATTCATGAAATAAACCGCCCAATTAAATGGTCCGTTAAGTTTTTAAGAAAATGCGTCAATTGACTTTCATAATGACGGGTTTTTGCGGGTGCGTTACTTAGCGGAAAGAAACGGTGGGGCTCGTGCGGGCCCCACCTCGCAAATATCCTACCAAGAGGGTAAGATATTTCTGGATAACACCCTATCCGTTTTAACTCAGTTTAAGTGGCTTTCAAGTGGCTTCATGTGTCTTAAGTGAAATAAAATAAATTTGTCGAACAAATTATTTTATTTCTTAACGTTAAGCCCAAAAATTATAAACCACACCCGAGAAAACGCAACTCCGGAAGAGGCGTTTCTAAGAAAATACCGGCGCTGCGATTTCATCGGTGCCCTCAGAATTCGATTTTGGGCACCGGTTCAAAAGTTAGAAAAACCCGCTCGTCCGTTCACTGAATGTACCCGAGCCAAACATCGAAAAATGATTCCAGGCACACCGGGGCTCGGAATCAGGTGCCGTCAGAAACTGCGCTCTTGTAATATTCCAAAGAAAATTAAGAAAAAACATTCCATGAAATTTACGGGTCTTTACATTTTAATGGGAATAATTTCATACAAGGATAAATTACGTGAAACTTAACATGTGGTAAAGAATATTATAACTCAATTTCATTTCATTTGGTTATATTATTTATTAATTATATAAGATATAATAATATTATGCGTCAAATGACAGTTTATTATCTTAAATTTTATTTCCAATTGTTGTATGTGACTCTACATTTGGTGAACATAATTTATTCATTGATTAATTCTAACATTAACTTTATATGGTTTGTGAGAGTTTATTTCCAAATATTATTTTAATGAAGAGTGTTTGTGCTCAAAATTATAATTAAATAAATTATTTGATCATTTGATAATAATACCATTTAATTGACATCTCCTACTTTCATTCATGAAATATTAAATAAGTAGTGCATTTTTCCAATATGTGGTACGTAAATTTTTCAATAAGATATTTGAAAGAATAAATTACTTTATTGATCTCTTCTGTCGAAAATACATTTTAATCAAAATCCATATATTCTAAATATTATTACAATTTTTTTAGCATTTTAAAATTTATTTTTATGAATATTTTTCCCATATTTTTCTTTTTGCTCAATGTTTTGAAAGTAATATTCATTTCAGTTTCCCAATAAGGTCTATTTGGATTTTAAATAAAAATAGAAAGGAATATTCATTTTAACATGAAAAAATGAAAGGAAATTATATCCCTCATGACCACTCAATGATTCAAATCATACATTATTGGCCTCAAATGTTATTTTAAATGAAATGTATTTCAAATATATTTTATGAACATTTTTTTACAATAGGGTATTTTCCTCAAGATTGATTTTGATGAAATATTTATGGTATTTTAATTTATCAATGACATGAAATCATTATTTTAATTATGATCTACATGGTATAGGGTATATTGATAAAATTATTATTATTTCATTGGATGGATTACAATAAGTTTTAAAAGGGAAATTATTGAAATTCTCATTCTTGATTACCTTTGGTAATAAAAAACATTCCCTTAAAATAATTCCTTTAATGTTATCATTGTAAGTTATACTTCACCTAAATTTCTATATTATTTTTCATGGATATACTTATTACATGCACCATATATCCTTTCAATATACAATATTTTTATTGAATTATATATTATTTATTGGGGAAATTGATTTCAACATATATATCTTACTTAGAAGCTAAATTTATTGTTAATGCATATTGTTCATGAATTAAATGGATCATTCTATATATGAGTGATTTTGTAGACAAACAGTTAAAAGTGTGGATGAGGTGTTGATATCCCCTAAATTCATTGGTAGTACAATGAGATGAATCAATCGGAAATCTAAAACAAAATGGGTTATGATTTATACCTACAAATCAATATTATACTATATTATGAATCATATTTATAGTTTAGGTGTCATGATGTATGATATCATGACATAAAATAGTTAATCATTTCCTTCATTATGGTATCACTTATCATTTACCGTGATATTTTTGTAATGATATTTACATTGGATAAATTTCAGTTTCAGTTTATTTATTAATGGGAATGTGTCTTCAGTTATTTTCCTTTCATTGTCTATTATGAATTATTATAATTATGATAATCTAATTATTTATTAAATGGAATTTGTGTTCAGTTTTTTACCTTTCTATATTGATTTATCCTTATATAATTATGATATTAAAAATAATTATAAAATGGAATTAATGATTAGTTTTTACCTTACCATATTTATTATGCTTATTTATTCATGGTAGCTTCAATTGTTCATAACCATTACTAATCATTAGACCTCAAAATTATATTATTTCATTTCCAAGCATTTTCAAAAGTGTAATATGAATTATATACAAATACATTCTTAATGAAATAAGGATATTTTAAAGAAATGTTTTTATTTTTTTATCTAATATGGGAATCATGTATGTTTATATTTTCCCAAGAAAAATATGTTATTTGTTATTTTGGGATCCAATTACATGTATTTTGTGAAAATTTAACAAACTATAATCAATCTCTATGTTACTAGATTTATAGTCTTTACAATTAGGGGTGGACATGATGAAACCCATCATCAAGAGTTTCTACCCCGCAGACTACTGATGTAGGAATTCGGGGTTCACTGCCATGTGACTATATAGACTTGGGACTGGTCTAAGAAAGAATAGTATTTTTTGATGGTGATGTAAGTGGGGATCCATATATGAATCAGTAGTTGGGTGACAAAAAATATATATTGGTTTTTTGGGACCCATCATACAACCCTACTACCACACAATAGAGGGGGGTCCCCTATTAGGGTACGTCATTTGAACATGAAGAAATGTTTCAAGAGAGGGTATGGAGTATATTTCAGTCTTAGATCATAGAATAATGACTACTGATAGGGGGTGGAGTGATATAAGACTCGTGACATGGAATTATGTGGACATTTCAATCATGGACTTTGGTCCATGTATTGGAATTCGAGCTGCTAGGAATTTGGGCCTTGAATTATAATTAAATATTCCCAAAATGCTCGAGTCATTCCATGGGGGGAGGGATGAGTCATGACCTATTTGGGCTCATGTGTGCATGTGTTTTTTATTTTCTTGTAATCTCATATACCAAAAATTATATTATATAATTGATCCCAAAAATAAAATTTAATGATGATGATTCCATATTATCTAAATAGATGTTTTTATCGGATGATTATCATGTATTATAATATATTAAGGATGAAATTTATTAAATTTTTTACACTAAAATAATAACCCCATTTAATTTAAAATAATATTCATTTTTCTGATAAGATTCATATTCTACTCAGTCATTTTGTATTATTTTGTGTTCCTCTCATCACTCATAAATTTAAGATGATAATAATTTCAATAATTTCACATATGTCTCTTAGATAATTTAGGAAACAATTCCTTTCCCAAATAATTAAATATATTATCCATATAATTTTCCAATTTCAGTTTTATATTTTGGATTTTAAACCTATATGGTACCCATACATTTTAATTCCCTGACCACAGTTACCTAGAGTCGGTGAATTATTACATAACATTATCATGATTCATGGAATCATGTCCCGAACGGCTGATCAGTTTAGTAGCCTTGGAAGTACTAGATAAATCTCATAATATTTACATTACATCTTGAAATAAAATCATCAACAACATTTTTTCACCTTTATAAACACACTTATATCCTTATCCTATCCCTACAGGTCAACCATAAAATACTTCTTCACATCTTGGAAAAAATAATACATAGAAAGGGGTGAGCTCAGATGCTCAGTAAGGATAAAAATCTACCAGAAACATTCGTAAATAATAATTAACATTAAAGATAATGTATAAGACTAAAACAAAATCCTTTTAAACACAAACATCAGCATAATATAGCCATGATAAAATCAAATAATTCCATTTACTTATTCACATGGTTATTCTACTAGTCAAATAATCTTCTTCAATATCAATATCTACTTTCATAATGATGGAATGCATAATTCCATACTTTATAACAACATATTCAAGGCCTTATACCAATACTACAAATAAGATTTTGTCTAGGCCTTGTGCCAAGACACATTTTTGTCTCATTAGACCTACCGATGCGTCGAGGAGCTATAGCAGGCTCCACCCTTCACTTACTAAGTCCAATGAATTCCTCACATGATATGGTTGAAATATAATCTAAACATTCATATTAAAACTAGCATATGAAATGTCAATATTTTAACCACAACCCACTTATGGAATAAAAATAGCACATCCATAGTCAAAAATCAATCAATCAATACAATATGGATGATCGGATTATAAAAAATCAACCTCAATCAAGAATAATAAAGTATATTGACATTGATGAAAATAATCATAAAAATGATTTGAGAGAAATATCCCCCTTTTTCTGGAAAACATTTAAAAGTATCACTATTTACCAAGAAGCTATATAAAATATATTTTTGAATAAATGTGTCATATACCACATTGAATCTATTGAATGGAAATAACATTTTAAAACACTCATGTAAATATAAATAATTCCTTAAATCCATTTTTTAAAAAAAAGACAATAATGAAAATGATTTAGAAGAATGAATTTTTAAAACATTTAAAATGATATTTTAGTTATCGTTCCAAACCAAATGAGAGATGATTTAATGAAAATAATTGAGGTAATAAAAACATTATAATTTCACAAGAATAAATGGATTCATGATATAATATGTCAAATTACTGTACACACACTAATCAAAAGTGAGTGGGCGCATAACAACAAAGAAGACTCAATGGAATGTAATTTGAGATGAAATCCCTTTTAAAGACCGTATCCTTAGGTTAAAGATAAATAAATGATATAATTATGTGTTAATAATATATATACACTCAATATGATTTGATATTTAGTATAAATCAGTTATATGACATTCACACAAATTTTTTTAAAAGCAACACCGAGGAATTGGATGTTTAACTCAATGAATGGAGATTGAGTAAAAATTACTCTTATCAAGTTCATATTGATGAATTGAGAATTCATAAATGGAGTGATTATGTGTATCAAAAGTACACCTAGAGAAATGATAGTGTAACTTAATTCACAAATAATAAAGAGTGATTCCACACATAATCATGGAGTAAAATAATCAATGAAGTATGCGTAAAGCCCAATAAGTGGAAATTGAAATTTGAAATCCCCGTACCAATTTGGTAACTTACAAAACATACACCCCATGAAAGAAGAATAATAAAATGAAGAATTAAATACCCATAAGTTAAATTATATTATACAAATAATACAATCATGTGCAGTACATACACCACACAAAAGGAAATAGTGGCAATATAGCATGAATCTCATGAGAAAAAGAAGTGAGACGAAAACACCTTACCATGAACATTTCACTGGTAGAGGGTAAGTTAACCTCCTTTATAATAGTTAAATAATTTTTATTAAATTATAAATGAAATATATACATAAATATGATATCATATATGATCCTTTAATATTACTTTGTTAATAATATTTTTGTAGTATCATCGTTTCGGGTGTTTACTGATCTGTTTTCCTTTATATAATTTGTTTACATAAGCCATGTTAGTTATGGATATGATATATTTTATTCATATCCAGAATAATATTAAGTTCATAAAAATTATTTTTAATCATAAAATGAAAATTATTCTTGAATGATTATGATGGGGAATAAATCTAATCGTGTTCCTAGAGATGGTAATCAGTATGTACGCACGGGCAACAATATCATTATATTGATGGTGAAATCATATGTAATAGGATGATATATCATATATAAAGAATAATTAAAATTTTATATTTATTATTTAAATAATTTATAATCATTATTATACCAATCCAAATAAGGAATTTTTCGAATAACAGTCTACACCAAGACGTGGAGACGATAATACTTACGTACACACTTATGGTGACTTTTTAATTTATAGGGTGGATAGGATAATGAATATGGTTGTAACATTTTCATATTAACATCATAGTATATAGAAGATACTAGAGGAATTATTTTATAATGTAAAAAACAAAGAAATAGTAAGTGGAATAAGAGAATAACTTGAAAGATGTGATGAAATATGTACCTCTTCTTCGGGTTCTTTCTTTTGATTTGATCAAAAGGGATCCTTAGGATGGCTTTTTAACCAAAGGAAGGCCTCTTGTATGATGCGAGGAAATTTGGGAGGATATTTTGGCAGGGTTTGGCCGATCCAAAAGGATTTGGAGGTGTAAAATTAAGATAAGGGAAAGTGTCCTTTTATAAGAGAGGTGAGGGTCACTTTAGGAAAAGCTTGAAATATTATATTATAATAAAATCATTTTCGGATAATAATGGCTCAAAAGTGAATTATTTTAAGGATAAGGTGGGTATGGGTCTAAAAACTCTCAAAATATGAGTTTTAGATAGGTTCATGTCATCATATTAATGGGATCTTTAAGATTTAACTCTTAATTAAATTGTTTGACATTTACCAAGTCTCTTTGTATTTTTATATTATATGGTTAATAAAATTACTATAACATGCCAATATAACCTAATGTGGTTCATTAATAATATATATAACCTTATTTATGTCTTTTGTCTGAACCATCGATTTTTAGGAATATTATATCAATTAATAATATAATATTTTTATAAAACTCAATTATGTCAATTTGGACACTATTTGATATTTTATTTTTTTGAAAGCCATAAAATATTTATTACTTCAAATAAAATTTAATAAACTTATATATACATGTCATATTAACCTATAAAATATGTTAAATCCATCAAAAGTCTCAATTTACATTTATTTGGATATTTATAATATCAATTATTTTCATATTTCATTAACAAGGTAATTATTGCATCATCATTGGGTCATAAAGAAAAATAAATATTTAATTTCTAAAAATTAAAAATAAAATAACATTATGTAGGAAATCGTTTTATATTTCTAAATAATATTTATAGTCTAATTTATAATATGTGTAACCATATATATAAAATGGTTTAGTTATTAAACATTGAATTTAACTCTTTTAAAACTTCTTTAAATAATATAATAATAAATGTTCTAATATAATTCATGTGGACCAATGTGGATCCTAGTTTATTGATATGGTTGTTTTTGGTCTATTTATTCTTATCCAATGGAATGAGAACATGTGTTAGGTTAATTGTGATATCATTTTTACCCGTAATTACCCTATTTACTTTCAATCGTTGTAAATAAATGTCAAAAGTTACTATTCACCAAAAATTATTTTCAACTTATTAAACTCCAATTTACTTACTGATATTAACAGTGTCTACCAGTTTTTTTGAAATTCAACTCACAGAGGTGGTAAAATTACGTTTTATTTAAGTTTGCAAATGCTCCTATGAGGTGTGTGATAGATGGTTAAAAGTTCAATAAAACTTTACACATCTAATTTTATTATAAAATGACTCAAATGAATTACATTTTACTTATATAGGTATTATATATCTATTTTCACATAAAAAACTAAATAAAATAAATAATTATATAAATAAAAAGTCTGTTTTAAACTTTAACGTAGTGTTTTTCACTATTCATCAAAAATTTAATGTTTTCAGAAAAATACCAAAACATTATCCTAATATGATTTTGATGTTCCAAATTCAAAATTTAAATCTATTTTACCAAATTCAAAACATAAGGTTTCATTAATTAGTTTAAAATTTATTCCCGTTGTCAAAACCGAAAAGCGAGTTTAAAAAAAAGTAAAAACTATCAAAAGATTGACCAGTGTTTATGTAAAATATAAATATGTAATTACTCATAATGACCTAAATTGTGTAAAATGATAAAAAAAAATCTAATTATACTTCCAAACCGTTCAACTAAATAATTTAACACTATAAATTATTTCGATTTAAAAATTGCTTTCAATTAAAATTTAATAATATAAATATTCATCCAAATGTGGAAGTATTCAAAAAAATACCAAAAAATTATCCAAAATTAATTTTTATGTCCCGATTCTCAAGAATAATTTAATTTCATTAAATTTAATATATAATAAGGTCCTATATTGCTTTTAAAAAGGGTTTTCCATTAAAAAGTGGTAAAAGTGCTTTTTTTTTAAAAAAAATCTATTATCTAAAAAAAGAATTTTTTATTATATTATGTCTATGAAACCCATAATATGGATTCTAAAATTATATGGAGTATATAGATTTTAAAATTAAGTTAATATTATTCATAATAGCTTTTTAACGGCTATTTTGGTATTTTGTGGTACGCTTGAACTCATATTTTCATGTAACACAAGATATTAAATTAAATTAAAGAAAATAAATTTCTAAGAAATCATGGGGTGTTAAATTATTAGCCACTTTCAGAAACTGTATCCTCTCAATTTTAAAATTGGGCTTGGGAAATTCTTTAAAAGTCCCACATCAGAAAAAGTTTCAATAAAATAATCACTTTAAAAGAAAGAAAGAGAAGTACAAAGGTCACCCGAGATAACCCATTCTATGATTCCATACAGGAAAACATTGATATGGAAGATAAACTAAGTTTCATTTTGTGATGGAAAGTGATAGAAAACATGATCATGAGAACGTTAAACACAAGAAAACCACAAACCTGTGATGGGATAAATGGAAATCAGTTTTCTAGTAGGAAAAGTAAAAAGACATCGTCTTTTTGGTTTTAAGTTCCATTCCATAAAGTTAAAAAAAATTATTATTGATATTGGCTAAGAACATAAAGGGATATAATTAATTTTTAAGTAGAGTTTAATCTTTTAATAAATTTCTACTACTAACTCACATATATTTTTTTCATACGATGACTATTCAAAATGACTTTTTCACACTTGAAGTGCTAGAATCAATTTCTAGAGAATCACATGATCCAAAAAAAGATTAACTATATATTTCTCTTTTCTTTAAAGATTATCCAAAACCAAAATTTTTAGTACAAGATCTGATCGTCCACAAAAAGGATAATCCTTTAGAGAAAGAATTATGAATCATAATTTCTAAAATTAAATCAAAATTTTCCAATGTTCAATAAATACCATTCAATAAAAAATTGTCCTTAAAATCCTTTAATATAATCCAAAGTAATATTGAAACCCAAAATATAGAATAATTTGATTATGTAGTCTTCCACATTAAATTGTATCTCCAAATAAAATTGTCTACTCTTAAATTCACATACTTAAAATTAATTAACCTAATCACATATTCTCTATGGTAGGTTAATTATATCCATAAATAACCCAAATCATAATAAATCCACAATAAAAACTTAGATAAAAATCTAATATTTCTCCAAAAATTAAATCCAGTAGTAATATATTTTCCTTAGACATATAGTGTTCCCAATAGAGAAAACATCTTCAAAAAACACATTTATCAATTCATCACCAAATCATTTTCCTATAATAAGGATAAACATTTGATAATACATAAGATACCAAATCAAATTATTATTGATTAATAAAATCATTTAACTAAAAATAATTAGTTACACTAACCATAGACTACATGTAGTCCTGGGGTAGGTGATAAATCTCAATCGCACTCTGGTTGTGGGTTCAATTCACACAGCTTTGTCTGATGCGATGGTTTATCACACGGTCTGCGTGTTTTCCTTTTTCAGAAACTATATTTTATAAAATTCTCAAAATGTGAAAAATTCATCAAAATAACCATAACATAATTTAAAAACAAATGTTATCTCATACCTTTCATTTTCACCCCAAAAATTAATAACATGTAATTTCCTCAAATTCAAGGATCATATAAACCAAAATGGTTTTTTATAACTATATACAAAAAAAGAAAATATAATTCTTCCTCAAATTGAATTTTCACATAACAAACTACATGGATACACATACAAGAGAATAATATTCCAATTTAATCCCATAACTTAAATATTTCTCTATCAATTTATTTCCACATAAGTTATTCTGTGACATAGTGTTTATCCTATAGAATAGGGAATTGACCCAGTTAAGGACATGGTCCCTTACATTTATGAAAAATAATTGTAATTGGATTCGTAGCATCCTTTTTATTTTCTTCCATAATACTCCTCATTTTTCCTCGGAAATTCTTTAATTTATGTCCTTATTTCCCACACATGAATCATATCATTGTTCCACTAAGACACTTTCCTATGTGTCTCCTTCCAAATTTTTTGCATGATAGAAATCAAGTTTTCTTCTCTCTATGGTCTCCACTGATGGGGCTCTTATCATTCAATTCCTTTCTCTTCTTTGTTGAGTCTGGATGTTGGTTAATATATATATTTTTGATCATATTTTTGGAAAATGTATTCTTCATAAACATGATATATTTTATACCTATAAACATTCCATTTCTTTGATCATTTCCACCACCATTCCCACCTTGTACATTGTAACACCCGAGACTTTTATGTTATATAAGTCATCAAAGGAATATTTTTCTACACACAACACTTTCTTGGCTTGCTTTACACGAAATCGCAACCTTCCTCGATAGCTTGCGTCGTACGCAATACCGAGTTTCACTAAACAACGATATGCTACTAAAATATTATTAAAACTAGCCGTTATGAATAGTAATAACCACTTTTTGAAATTTTATAAATTTTATTTTTCAAAATGGACTTCATTTTTGGATTCGGAATATCTAAATTAGCCTAGGGTGAAATTTTGGTATTTTTCTGAAAACTTTCAATTTTTGATGAATAGTGAAACCACTAAGTGGTAGTTAAAAAAACTGAATTTTTCATAAAACATAATTTTACCGCTTCTGTGAGTGGAATTTCAAAAATCCGAGAGACACGGTTGATGTCAGTAAGTAAAATGTGGTTCAATGAGATGAAAATAATTTTTTGGTGAATAATAACTTTTTACTTTTTTTACCACGGTTAAAAGTAAATATGGTAATTAAGGGTAAAGATGATATTATTATTACCCTAGAACATGTCCTAATTATATTGGATAAGTTTAATTCGACCAAAAAAAATCTTAGGAATAAAATATGACCATTTAGGCCCACTTTTATTAGATTAGGACATTTATTATTAATTTATTTAAAGAAGGGTTAAAATAGTTAAAATCCAAGTTTAATAAGTTAACCATTTTTAATATGAGGTTATACATAAGATAAATTCGACTATAAGTATTAATTAGAAAGCTAAAAATCTTTCCTACATAATGGTATTTTATTTTTAATTTTTAGACATTAAATAATTTAATTTATTTATGACACAACGATGATGTAGTAATTATCTTATTAATGAAATATTGACATAAGTGATGTTATAAATACCCAAATAAATATAATTTGAGACTTTTTGTGACTTCCACTAATTTTATAGGTTAATATGACATTGTAGTATTGATTTAATTAACTTTTTTTGGAACTTATCATTCTGTTATGATTTTCACAAAAATCAATTACTAAATAGTGTCAAAATTGACATAAAATAGTTTTTAAAACAAATATTATATTATTAATTGTTATTTTATTCCTAAAAATCTAAGGTTCGGCCAAATGACTTAGATAAGGTTATATATATTAATAATAAACAACTTGGGGTTCGTTTGGCTTGATATAGTATGTTTATTAACCTTATAGTATTAGAACACAAGAAGACACGGTAAAAGTAAAATTATTTAACTTAATGTTAAATCTACATGATATGGTTAAAATAGGAACCTAAACTTGTCTAAATTCTATTGGATGAGAGGATTTAGACCCATTCCCACCTTAGCCTCGAAATAAATCAATTTGGAGCTATTTAAAACCGAACTTGACTTTATAATAAAATAATATTTTTAGTTATTCCAAAGGTGCCCCTCTCCTCCCTTATAAAAGGGTACCTCCTCCCTATCTTCCTCACACCACATTGAGCCTTCAAGCTCGGCCAACCCCTGCCAATTTATTCTCTCCACTTCCCTAGAAACATCATAGAGGTTCTGGTCTTCTTCAAATACCCATTTTAGTGCCCTAAAAGGAGGTCTCAAAGAAGCACTTCAAAGAAGAGGTAATGTCTGTTACCGATTCTTTCATATTTATTTCTTCTTCCACTTATTATTATTCTGTTGTTTCATTATTAAGTAATAACATAAGTATCACTCATATACTGATATGATATTATAATTATGAAAGAACCCTATTTCACCATCTATCCATCCTACGGAAAAAGAAATCACTGCGCATGCGTACGTACGGAATACCGTCTCCACGCTGTGCTGTAATCTATTTTCCACCACCACCTTACTTGGATGGGTATAATGGTGTAAATAATGACTATATATGACTATTATAAAGTGATACTGATTCTGAAATAGTATACATACACTCCAATACAATTCCACGATCATAGGAACGATATCATCACTCGTGCGTACGTACGGAATACCGTCTCCACGATGTGATGCGACTCGTTCTACATGATCTTCATTTCATAATGATTATATAAATTAATTTAATGAATGAATATGATATATATTACACTAATAACATTCTGGAAATTAGGTATCTATAACCTAAAGAGAAGAATAAGAATTTATTCGACAAAACATGCATAAGAACAAAAAGT
The DNA here is from genome assembly GCA_963277665.1 of Viscum album. Classification (NCBI taxonomy): domain Eukaryota; kingdom Viridiplantae; phylum Streptophyta; class Magnoliopsida; order Santalales; family Viscaceae; genus Viscum; species Viscum album. The sequence continues at coordinate 1,756,919,662 of OY728163.1, forward strand.
TATAAACACCCGAATAACAAGTAGCAATGAAATATTACTAATAAGAAGCTAAGAATATGAACAAATATGATATCATAAAAATATGTATGATTCTGGAATAATTCAATAACATTATTTAAATCATTATACAGGAGTTTCGGACACGTACAAAGCATATCGGACCTAAGGTAATGGAAATATCACAATCTCATTTTTATCCAAGATTGTTTATACTTTGGCATTTACTGGGGTGTATTTTATCATCCACATCCATGTTTCCTCAATATGTAACATTATTTCCATCCACCTACAATTTTTTTAAATACAATTTTACCCTTCGGTGAGTTTATAGTAAAATATATGAAAGGAATCTTTTGTCATTTTTCGTACGATGTACTTTTTGACTTTTCTGACAAAAGTACGAAGAATGTTTTTTTAACTTATACAGCATTAATGGATTTTTAAAAAAAATTAATTCCAATAAGCTTACTTTACCAGTTTTCAAATTTATTTTTAATCAAATTTTTTTAGTTTAAAATTGTATGACATTTTAAGAAAGGAAAAATGTTTTTGAAGAAGAAAGGATATTTTCCTCAAGAATGGAGTTCAAGTGTTTTATCAAAAAAAAATTCCATCTAAGATAATAAAGGGTTCTGTTTTTATCCCTATTATTACATTGATTTGATTATGTTGTGATGGAATTATTTTTATGAATTCTATTATCGTATATGAATTGTTTTATGATGTCATGATGTTTAAGATTCCCATTTTTATTACATGGGTTATGCAATGATGTATGGTTTATGATTTTGTGGCACACATAAGAATGGTATCATTATGAGATGGGTGGGACCTATATCTCACTCCAATGCATTGGGTAAAGATTTTATATCTCATGAGATAGACATGGCTGGAACGGTAGGTTATACCGGTTCAGTGAAACAGGACTGAAACGAGGGTGACTCGGTTCAGAAATGGACTTTGTCCACTAAGATAGTCTTGGAAATGAGTCTTGACTAATAATAAATGATTCTCTACGATTATGTGTGTATGACACAATGTTTCATGTTTTAAGTTATGATTATTGGGATTACATTTCACTACTATGATTTATCCCATGTTATGAAATTATGATCTCTTTTGTAGGTTAATATTTCCAAAAGATATGTTCTTATGAATATGATGTGATTGGTATTTCTTTTGTTTACCCTTACTGAGAATTTGAGCTCACCCTTTTTTATGTTTTATTTCCCCAGGTCAGGAAGAAGGTTATTAAGTAGGATATGCCAAAAAGGGACTCTAGATATGATGAAATTAATGGGTGGAAAAGTAGATGCTTTATGAACCAGTTGTTTATGTTTCCCAGTTTCTAAAGACTCTATACTTATACGGTCCTTTCGTGGTTTTGTTATATGTTGTAATAAGTGTGCTTCAATTCTGATGTAATAACAATGTATGTAAAGTATGGGTCGTTATATACAACATGTTCAATGTTACTATGAATTCCGTGGAATCGATCCTTTAACTAACACATGAAATCATAGTGTGAGTCATTAAATCATTTATAGAATATCATAACACCATATTTATAATCTAAAACAGCTTATGATTAACCAATTTTATTTATTCTCCACTTATATTAAAATCCTTCAAATCGTTTTTAAAGAAAATGTGAATTATCCTAAGAATATCCCCCATGAGAGTCATAAGAAAGAGTATAGCAAGGCATGTTGTCATGTACTAGGATACCTTAGGTTAAGCCCGAAACTCCATTTTAGAGTTTTCACTCCTAGGTACATCTGTTCCAGAGCCGTCTCTACCTACTCATATATAGACAGGGATGTATTTCATGGAAAACCCATATAATATTTACATTAACAATGTTTTTGGATGTTCTTATATACAAATCATGAATGTCTATATTAGGGTAGTGTTTCCTAATAAGTGTTTTTTTCTAAATATAGCTTCCAATGATTGTACTAAACTTCCTTTGATTTCAACTGTAACACCCCGACCCCAGTTACCCAAAGTCGGTGCCTTATTACATAACATGTAGAGACCCAAAGCTTGACGTACATGGACATTATATTACTTTTTCGGAATACTTAACACATAACAAAAACAAACACCTAAGGACCGTAAGAGTTTAGTGTCTTTGGAAACTCGGAATATAATCTTTTAATCTTGGTGAAAGATATTCAACATCTCCCATAAATATCTTCCTTTTTTCCAACCTAAAACCTTTCTTTATATCACGGGGAAAAGAAAACATATAAAGGGTGAGCTCAAATGCTCAGTAAGGGTAAGCATGGAGAAAATAAAACAAACCATATACATTTGAACTTCAAAACATGAACATAATATTTAAACATCAAAATCTTGAGAAATGACATAAAACATGGAAGTAATTAAGGAATAGATCATAATGGTTCATAAATGATGATAAAATAGCATGGGAATAAAACATGTAATTGTTTAAAACCATTAAGCATATGATATGATTTCCATAGTATCCAAGACATTGCTGCCAAGACCATCTTAGTGGATAAAGTCCCTTTCTGAATCGGGTTCACTCCTCGTTCCAGTCCTGTATCACTAAACCGGATTAACTTACCATTCCATCCATATCTATCTCATGAGATATAAATCTTTACCCAATGAATTGGAGAGAGATATAGGACCCACCCATCTCATAATGAAACCATTCTTATGTGTTCCACAAAATCATAAATCATACATCAGAGCGTAACCCATGTAATAGAATGGGATTCTTAAACATCATGACATCATAACATAATCCAAATAAAAAATGGATATCATTTAATCATAAGAAAAATCAAACCATGTAAATAATGGAAACATTATAAATGAAACATAAACATATTAAATAATGTCATTTTAGATGGAAAATAGATTTGATAAAACACATGAAATGAATTCTTGAGGAAAATATCCTTTCTTCTTCAAAATCATTTTCTATTCAGAAAATTCCATGAAATTTTAAAAGAAAGGGATTTTCTAGAAAATAATCATGGATCTTGTAGAGGAAGATTCATGAAAACTAGGCGTTATCAAACCGTAAAAATCCGTTCATGCCGTATAAGTTAAAAAAAACATTCTCCTCATACTTTTGCCGGAAAAGTCAAAAAGTACCTCGTATGGTAAATAAATGAAACATTCCTTACATACCATGTAATAAATGTAAAAAATGGATAAAACAGACTTTAAACATAAATGAATCCATTTTTAGAAAACTGGGACATGGATGCTAAATATAACCCCAATAATTACTTACGAATAAACAATCTCGGATAAAAATTTGATTGGAATTATTATCCCTTACCTTATGTCCAATTGCTTCCGTATGTGTCCAAGACTATTGTATAGTGGGTTTAAACATATTATTAACTTGTAAGAGAACCATAATAATATTTATCACATCATATATGATTCACTTACAACTTTATATTATCCATTCATTTGTCAATTCCATGTTAAAGCAGCGTTTTGGGTAAAATCGTTTCATTTATTGTCCATGTTTTGACTTGTAATTATTAATATGATTACATAGATCATGATTACATAATTACAGAATATAAAACATAATTTATATATAATATATATTCAGAATATATATATATATAATATATCGATAAATGTAATGAAATACACCATTCATGGAGACTGTAGGTCGTACATACGTATGAACGCTGTTTTTTGTTTCCTTATTGAATTGAATGGAATTAAGTAGATGAAATACATATATATATATATATATACATAAATACATTAGAATTATTATGTCATATATTTCATTATTACTTATTATATATACTTTATAATCATTCTTTAATTGTTAACATGGAAAATGAATCTCATCGCGTCGTGGAGACGGTAATCCGTACGTAAGCACGAGTGATGATATCGATCACATATTTATTGAATGGAATTGGTGTGGATGATATAATATCATAGAATCAGTATGATGTTATAATAATCATATATAGTTATTCTTTACACTATTATACCCATCCATGTAAGGTGGAGGTGGAAAAACTGATTACACCACGGCGTGGAGACTGTATTTTGTACGTACGCACGCACGGTGATTTCATTTTCCATAGAATGGATAGAAGGTGAAATAGGGTTTTTTAATATTTATAATAACATATCAGTATATAATTAATACTTATGTTATTGATTTATAATTAAACAACTAAATAGGAGGAAGTAGAAGAAGAAAGAAACTTGAAAGTGTCGGTAGAAGAGATTACCTCTTCCTCGATGCACCTCATTTAAACATCTTCTTAGGGCACTAGAGTTGGTATTTTTAGAAGACCATAACCTATATTATATAACTATAGAGGTTTATAAGAGTAATGTTTAGGTTTTTTCCGAGCTTCAAGGCTCAAAAGGGTGTGAAGAGAAGAAGGAAGGGGTTCCCTTTTTATAAGGGAGGAGAGGGGAACCTTTGGAAAAGCGTAAAATATTATTTTATAAAAAAGTCATATTCTGTTTACAGTAGCTACAAATTGATTTATTTTAAATCTAAAGTGGGGATGGGTCTAAATCCTCTCAGCCAATAGTTTTTAGACAAGTTTAGGTCACTATTTTAATCTTATCATTTAGATTTAACTCTAAGTTAAATAATTTTACTTTTAATGTGTCTTCTTGTTTTCTAACACTATATGGTTAATAAACTTTCTATAACAAGCCAAAAGAATCCCAAGTGGTTCATTTTTAATATATATATCTTTATCTAAGTCATTTTTAAGATCCTTAGATTTTTAGAAATAAAATAACAAATAATAATATAATATTTGTTTTAAAAACTATTTTATGTCAATTTTGACACTATTTGGTACTTGATTTTTGTGAAAATCATAGAAGCATGATTAGTTCGTTAAAATTTAATTGAATTAATACTAACATGTCATATTAACCGAAACAATTAGTGGAATTCATTAAAAGACTGAAATTACATTTATTGGGGTATTTATAACATCAATTTTGTTAATATTTTATTAATAAGATAATTACTTCATCATCATTGTGTAATAAATAAATTATATTATTTAATGTATAAAAATTATAAATAAAATACCATTATGTAGGAAATATTTTTATCTTTCTAATTAATATTTATAGTCTAATTTATCTTATGTATAACCCCATATTAAAAATGTTTTAGTTATTAAACTTTGATTTTAACTATTTTAACTCTTCTTTAAATAAAATAATAATAAATGTCCTAATCTAATCCAAGTAGACCTAAAGGGTAATATTTTTTTCCTAAGGTTGTTTTTGGTCTAATTACACTTATCCAATAGAATTAAGACATGTCTTAGGAAAAAATGTAAGATCATTTTTACCCTTAATTACCCTATATACTTTTAACGGTGGTAAATGAAAGTAAAAAAGTTACTATTCACCAAAAATTATTTTTATCCTATTGAACCACATTTTACTCCTTGATATTAACCATGTCTCACGGATTTTTGTAATTCCACTCATAGAAGCAGTAAAATTATGTTTTATGTAAATTTGCAAATTCTCCTAGGAGGTGGGTAAAAGACGGTCAAAAGTTCAATAAAATTTTTATATATCTCAAATTATTATAAAATGACTCCAATTAATTAAATTGAACTTATATAGGTATTATGTATCAATTTTAACATAAAAAAATTTAATTAAAATAAATAATTATTTAAATAAATAGTCGGTTTTTAAATAGTAACCCATTGTTTTCACTATTCATCAAAAATTGAATGTTTTCAGAAAAATACCAAAAATTCCCCCTGGGCTAATTTTGATATTCTGAATCCAAAAATGAAGTCCATTTTGAAAAGTAAAATTTCAAAAAGTGGGTATTACTATTCGTAACGGCTAGTTTATATAACATATCATTGTTTATTGAAACTTGGTATTGCGTACAACATACGATATCATGGAAGGTTGCGATTGCGTGTAATGCAAGCCAAGTCAGGTATGCGTTTAGTGCAATATGCTTTTGGTGTGGCGTACAACACAAGACATCAATGAAATTAAAAATAATATTGTTCATAAAATCTTTGGGTGTTACATTCTACCCCCCTGTAAAATGAATTTCTCCCTCGAAATTCATCGAGGTTATAAATGGTTTACTACTCGAATGTTTTAATAGAAACCCACGTCGTAATGAGGAATACCAAAACTTATCTTTAAAAACTAATGTTTGAAATGAATTGGTTACCCAAATTAACTCATCACTAGGTTTCCACATAGGAGAACATAGGAGAAAATATGGATATGGAAGAGAAATATAACCATCATGTTCTGATGGAGAGTGGTAGAGAACATGGCTATGAAAAATCCAACAATCACAAAGCCATAAATTTGTGATGATCTAAGGTACCATCTGATTCAACAGAAATAAGGGCACTATGAAAACATTTTTGGTTTTCAAGATCATTTCCCTAAAGTTGAAAAGTTTTTGAATTAAAAGAATTACTTACTTGATTTTCGTACAATCTTACTATTGTTTGTGCCTTGAACAATTTCCACTTCATCTCCTTAAGAAATGAAGTTGAATTTGTCTTCCGTGAAGTGTTAGAAGATCATGATATAGAATAACGGGTCATTCCATCTTTCTCAAACGAATGGTTAGAAAAAGTTATTCAATATACATAAGTCCATATATGGCGATATTAAACGTATACGGCTCCAAGAATGGACTTATACTTCATATATCATACCGCTTAATATAATAAAACTATTTTCTACTAACTAGGGACATCCTGTAAGCCAGTGGTAGGTGATAAAGGCCTATTGAACTTCAGTTATAGGTTCGATTCCCACAGCCTTGTCCGATGTGACAGGTTTTCACTCATCCTATGGGTTTTCCTTTTTCAAAAACTATATTATTATAACATTCCAGAAATAATATCAAAAAACATGTTTTATCCTTAAATAATACTATCTGATTTCCAATATAATCCATTCCAATATTTAGGATTATCCAAAATACATCTGTCCAATCTCATAGTATAAGGAAAATGATTACTGGAAAGGTTACATAACAAGCACATGAATACCATCATTTATCCCCCCATATATCATAAGATTTATCTTATTGATCACATTCCAAACATGTAAATACATTAATCATGTATTCTTTTGAAACATGAATTACCATAGAAACTTAATGAAAACATAAATGTTGTCAAAAGTTAACTCTTTCCACATACCAAAATCCCAAAAATCTGTATACTCATACCATGATATCACATTGTCCTTATACAAGTCATGAGCTCATTAATACTATCAAACATCTCATTATCTCCTTATCCTTTCATTATGCACATATCATATACCTTCCAAAAATATTTTAATAACCTTTCATGGTTACCGCTACCATTCATCATATACTTTCAAAAAGTCGAAGAAAGACAACAGTGTAACAATCCTTAGATTTTTCTTTATTCTATTGTACCATACATTATTCTAGATAAACATACAATCATTCCACTACCTTCTTAAACTAGTGATTGAGCTTCATCATTTCTTTCATCTCATATATAATTTGTAGTCTTTTCATCATCAACAACATTAATACTACCCATACGACCATGCTAATTCTCTACATGAAAATTTCCCTTAGAGCATTGGTTTTCATAATGACTATACAGTCCACATTTTAAACATTTACCCATTGTTGATGTCTTAGCAATACCATTATCCTTGTCCACGGTGTTAACTGAACCTTTTCCTTTACAATTACTGGATTTGTGTCCTTCTTTTCAACACCCAAAGCATCTTCAAGTTCCTTTGAAACAATAATCCTGCTGCCTCTTACCACATGATTTACATGATGGAAATTGAACTTTCATTCCTCTGTGATCATCATGAAACTCCATATTTCTCTTATTAGCTGAGTCAGGATACTTTCCAAAGTTGAGATTATTGATCATATTATGAGATTTCTGATTAGGCATAATAACGATGTCTGGACTTCCAAATCCTGTTTCATTTGGTTTCTCATGAAGAATATCATTCCTTTGTCCATCATATCCTCCATTATCGTGAATCTTCCTGTTTCAAGCCATTTTCTAAAACCCAAAAAGAATAGTGTGAGAGGAAAAAATCATAATCAAGGGGGAGTACCTTTAATATCTAACATCTTAGGATTAATTCTAATATCGTTATCTTAATTCTAAGACTATAACCTATACTTATACTTAACCTTATGGACATCCCTATACATAGCTTATCAATATCTCTAGGGATCTCACAAATGTTTTCACACCCTAGTTTCCAATGGTTAACTAAACCTTTCCTATGATACCAACTATAGAGACCCAAAGCTTGACGTATATGGACATTACATTACTTTTGTGGAATACTTAATACATAACAAAAACAAACAGCAAAGGACTGTAATAGTTTAGTGCCTTTGGAAACTTGGAATATAATCTTCTAATCTTGTTGAAAGATCTTCAACATCTCCCATAAAGATCTTCCTTTTTTCATACCTAAAACTTTTCTTTATATCCTGGGGAAAATAAAACATATAAAGGGTGAGCTCAAATGCTGAGTAAGGTTTTTCATGGAGAAAATAAAACAAACCATATACATTTGAACTTCAAAACATGAACAAAATATTTAAACATCAAAATATGGAGCAATGACATAAAACATGGTAGTACGTAAGGAATAGATCATAATGGATCATCAATTATGATAAAATATCATAGTAATAAAACATTTATTGTGGAAAACCATTAATCACATGATATTATTTCCATAGTAGCCAAGGAATTGCTACCATGACCATCTTAGCAGACAAAGTCCCTTTCTGAATCGAGTTCACTCCTTGTTCCAGTCATGTATCCCTGAACAGGATTAACTTACCATTCCAGCCATGTCTATCTCATGAGATATAAATCTTTACCCAATGAAATGGAGGGATATATAGGTCCCACCCATCTCATATTGAAACCATTATTATGTGTGCCACAAAATCATAAATCATGCATCATAGCATAACCCATGTAATAGAATGGGATTCTTAAACATCATTCCATCATAACATAATCCATATAAAAAATGGATATCATTTCATCATAAGAAAAATAAAACCATGTAAATAATGGAAACATTATACTTGAAATATAATCATATTAAACAATATCATTTTATATAAAAAATAGTTTTGATAAAACACTTGAAATGAATTCTTGAGTAAAATATCCTTTCTTCTTCAAAATCATTTTCTATTCACAAAATTCCATTCAATTTTAAAAGAAAATGATATTGTATAAAATAATCATGTAATATTGTAGAGGAAGCTTCATGAAAATGAGGTGTTATGAAACTGTAAAAATCCATCCACGCCGTATACTTTAGAAAAAACATTCTCCTCGTACTTTTGTCGGAAAAGTAAAAAAGTAACTCGTATGGTAAATAAAAAAAATATTCCTTACATACCATATAGTAAAAGTAAAAAATGGGTAAAAGTGACTTTAAACATACATGAAACCATTTTTAGAAAACCAGGACATGGTTGATAAATATAACCCCAATTAATACGTACGAATAAATAATCTCAGATAAAAATGAGATTGGAATTATTATCCCTTACCTTATGACCAATTTATTACATATGTGTCTGAGACTCCGGAATAGTGGGTTTAAACATATTATTAATTTGTAACTAAACCATAATAATATTTATTATATCATATATGATTCACTTACAACTTTATATTATCCGTTCATTTGTCAATTCCATGTTAAAATAGCATTTTGGGTAAAATCGTTTCATTTATCAACCGTGTTTTGACTTGTAATTTTTAATATGATTACTTAGATCATGATTAATTAATTCAATAATATAAAACATGATTTATATATAATATCTATTCTAAATATACATATAAAATAGATCAATAAATGGAATGAAATACACCATTCATGGAGACGGTAGGTCGTACGTACGCATGAACGTTGTATTTCGTTTCCTTATTGAATTGAATGGAATTAAGTAGATGACATACATATATATATATATACATAAATACAGTAGAATTATTATGTCATATATTTCATGATTACTTATTATATATACTTTATAATCATTTTTGAATTGTTAACATGGAAAATGAATCTCATCGAGTTGTGGAGACGATAATCCTTACATACGCACGAGCGATGATATCGTTCCCATATTTATTGAATGGAATTGGTGTGGATGATATAATATCTTATAAACAGTATGATGTTATAATAGTCATATATAGTTATTCGTTACACCATTATACCCATCCATGTAAGGTGGTGGTGGAAAAACTGATTACACCACGACGTGGAGATGGATTGAAGGTGAAATAGGGTTGTTTAATATTTATAATAACATATCAGTTTATAAGTAATACTGATGTTATTAATTTATAATGAAACAACTAAATAGGAGGAAGTAGAAGAAGAAAGAAACTTGAAAGAGTCGGTAGAAGAGATTACCTCTTCCTCGGCGCACCTCCTTTAAACTTTTTCTTAGGGTACTAGAGTTGGTCTTTTGAGAAGACTAGAACCTCTATGATATAACTATAGAGGTTGATAAGAGGAATTGTAAGGGTTTTTCTGAGCTTCAAGGCTCAAAAAGGTGTGAAGAGAAGAGGGAAGGGTGCCCTTTTTATAAGGGAGGAGAGCAGAACCTTTGGAAAAACATAAAATATTATTTTATAATAATGTATTATTAAGTTTTTAATAGCTCCAAATTGATTTATTTCGAAGCTAAAGTGGGTATGGGTCGTAATACTCTCAAACAATAGTTTTTAGACATGTTTTGGTTACTATTGTAACCTTATCATTTAGATTTAACTCTAAGTTAAATAATTTAACTTTTACCGTAGCTTCTTGTTTTGGTCACTATATGGTTAATAAACTTACTATAACAAGCCAAACGAACCCCAAGTGTTTCGTTATTAATATATATCCTTATCTAAGTCATTTTACAGAACCATAGATTTTTTAGGAATAAAATAACAATTAATAATATAATATTTGTTTTAAAAACTATTTTATGTCAATTTTGACACTATTTGGTACTTGATTTTTGTGAAAATTATAAATGCATTATTAGTTATATAAAAGATAATTTAATCAATACAAACATGTCATATTAACCTAGAAAATTAGTGTAATTCATAAAAAGTCTAAAATTACATTTATTTGGGTATTTATAACATCAATTATGTTAATATTTCATTAATAAGGTAATTACTGCATCATCATTGTGTCATAAATAAATTAAATTATTTAATGTATAAAAATTATAAATAAAATACCATTAAATAGGAAATATTTTTATCTTTATAATTAATATTTATAGTCGAATTTATCTTATGTATAACCCTATAATAAAAATGTTTTACTTATTAAACCTTGATTTTAACTATTTTAACTCTTCTTTAAATGAAATAATATTAAATGTCATAATCTAATCCAATTGGACCTAAAGGGTAATATTTTATTCTTATGGTTGTTTTTGGTCAAATTAAACTTATCCAATAGAATTAAGATAGGTGTTAGGGTAAATTTATTTCATTTTTACCCTTAATTGCCCAATTTACTTTTAACCATGGTAAATGAAAGTAAAACGTTACTATTCAACAAAAATTATTTTTATCTTATTGAATCACATTTTATTCCTTGATATTAACTGTGTCTCCCAGATTTTCGAAATTCTACTCAGAAAAGCAATAAAATTAAGTTTAATGTAAATTTGAAAATTCTCGTAGGAGGTGGGTAAACGACGGTCAAAAGTTCAATAAAATTTATATATATCTAAAATTATTATAAAATGACTCCAATGAATTACATTGAATATATATAGGTATTATGTATCAATTTTGACATAAAATAAAATTAAATAAAAATAATAATTATTTAAATAAATAGTCGGTTTTTAAATAGGAACCAGTGTTTTCACTATTCATCAAAAATTGAATGTTTTCAGAAAAATACCACTAATTCACCCTAGGCTAATTTCGATATTCTGAATCCAAAAATGAAGTCCATTTTGAAAAAATAAAATTTCAAAAAATGGGTATTACTATTCATAACGGCTAGTTTAGATAACATATCGTTGTTCAGTGAAATTCTGTATTGCGTACAACATATGCTATCGTGGAAGGTCGTGATTGCGTGTAATGAAAGCCAAGTTAGGGATGTGTTTAGTGCAAGCTCCTTTTCGTGTGGCATACAACAGAAGACATCAATGAAATTAAAAAGAATATCTTTCATAAAATCTCGGGGTGTTACATAACATTGGCATGATACATGGAATCATGTCCTGAAGTACCGATTAGTTTAGTAACCTTGGAAGTACTAGATGCACTCATAAGGTTTACATTACGTCTTGAAATAAAACATCAACAACATTTTGTCCCCTTTTTATACATACTTATATCCTTAGACTATCCCTGTAGATCAACCATAAAATACTTCTTCATGTCCTAGTAAAAATAAAACATAGAAAGGGGTGATCTCAGATGCTTAGTAAAGATAACAATCTATCAGAAACGTTCATAAATAAGCATAAACATTTAAGGTAATGTATAAGAATAAAACAAAATCCTTTTAATCTTAAACTCCAGTGTAATATGGAAAAGATAAAATAAAATAATTCCATTTACTTATTCACATGGATATTCTACTAGTCTAATAATCACATGAAATTTTAATTTCCACATTCCCAATGACAGAATGGATAATGCCAGACATCATAACAACATAGTCAAGGCCTTGTTCCAAGACTACAAATAAGATTTTGTCAAGGCCATATGAAAAGACACTAGTTTGTCTCATGAGGCCTACCGATTCTTCAAGGAGCTATAGTGGGATCCACCCTTCACTTACTAAGTCTAATGAATGCCTCACATGAAATGGTTGAAACATAATCTAAACATTTGTATTTAAACTAGCATACAAAATGTCATTATTTTAACCACAACCCATGAATTGCATAAAAATATCACATCTGCAGTCAAACATATCTCATTGCATACAATATGGATTATTGTATTATAATAAATCAACCTCAATCAAGAATAATTAGGGATATTAACATATATGGAAATAATCATGAAAACTATTTGAAAGAAATATCCCCCTTTTTCTTGAAAACATTTAAAAGTATCACTATTTATCAAGAAGCCGTTTAAAATGGATTTTGAATCAATGTGTCCCATACCAAATTAAAAATATTGATTTTAATTAAAATTTTAAAACATTCATGTACATATAAAAAAATCCTTAAAACCATTTTTAAAACATGGACATTAATGAGAATGATTTAGAAGAATAAATTTTGAAAACATTTAAAATGATATTTTATATAGAGTTCCCAACCAAATGTGAGATTCGTGAATATAAATAGATGTGGAAATAAAAACATTATAATATGATGGGAATAAAGGGATTAATGAAATAATATTTCAATGTATATTATATATGCCAATCCAAAGTGAGTTCGCACATAACAACAAAGAAGATGCAATGGAATGTAAGTTGAGATGAAATCCCTTATAAAGACTGTATCATTAGATTAAGGATAAATCAATGAAATGATTATGTGTGACAAATATAAATACACTCAATATGATTGGATATTCTATGTAAATAAATCATAGTACATTCACACATATTATGGTAAAAACAACACCAATGAATTGAATGTTTAACTCAATGAATAGAGATTGAGTTAAAATTACTCTTATCAAGTTCATATCGACAACTTGAAAATTTATCAAAGTTGTGATTATGTGTTTAAAAATTATATCCACAGAAAGGAGATTTTAAATTACTACAAAAATAATAAATAGTGATTTCACATATAATCATAGAGTCAAATAATCCATGAAGTATGCGTAAAGCCCAATGGGTGGAAAATTAAATTTTAAATTCCCTTACCGATTTGGTAACTTACGAAACATACACCACCATGAAAGAATAATAATACAGTTAATATGTAAATACCCTTAAATTATGGTATATTACACATATAATACAATCATGGGTAGTATATACACCACACAAAAGAAAATAGTGGTAATATAGCATGAATCTCACAGGAATAAGAAGTTAGATGAAAACCCCTTAACTTGTACTTTTCCTTGGTCTAGGGTACATTAACCTCCATTATAATAGTTAAATAATTGTTATTAAATTATAAAATAACTATATACATAAATATGATATCATATATGATCCTCTAATATTTCCTTGTTAATAATATTTTAGTAGTATCATCATTTCGGGTGTTTACTGATCTGTTTTCCTTTATATACTCAGGTATGTAAGCCATATTTTTATTGATATGATGAATTTTATTCATATATATAATGATATTAAGTTCATAAAACTTATTTATAATCATAAAATGAAAATTATTCTTTAATTATTTTGATGGCGAATGAATATAATCGTGTTCGTGGAGACAGTAATCCCTACATACGCATGAGCGACAATATCATTATATTTATGGTGAAATAGTATGTAATTGGATGGTATTTCATATATAAAGAATAATTATCATGTTATATTTATTTTTTACATCATTTATACACATTATTATACCCATCCAAATAATGAAGTGTTTGATTGACAAACTACACCACGACGTGGAGACGGTAATCCTTACCTACGGATGTATGGTGACATTGTCATTTATATGGTGGAAAGAATAATGAATATTATTGTACCATTTTTATAATAAAATCACTGTATATAAAAGATACTTAATTTATTATTTTATAATGAAACCATCAAATAATGATAAAGTGGAAGATGAGAATAACTTGAAAGAGGTGATGAAATATTTACCACTTCTTTGGGTTCTTCCTTTTGATTTGATCAAAAGGGATCCATAAGATGGATTTATGACCAAAGTAAGGCTTCTTGGATGATGTAAGGAACTTTGTGAGTATATTTGGGTAGGTCTTGGCCAATAAAAAAGGATTTGGAGGTGTGAAATTAAAATAAGGGGAAGTTCCCTTTTATAAGAGTGGTGAGGGTCACTTTATGAAAAGCTTGAAATATTATTTTATAATAAAATCATTTTCTGTTTCTAATGGATCCAAAATGAATTATTTAAGGTATAAGGTAGGTATGAGTCTAAAACCTCTCTACCAATAGGTTTTCGACAGGATTATGTCATCATATTAACCTTATCATTTAGATTTAACTATTAGTTAAATAATTTGACTTTTACCATATCTCTTTGTATTTTTATATTATATGTTTAATAAACTTACTATAACATGCCAAGAGAACCCCATGTGGTTCATTATTAATATATATAACCTTATCTATGTCTTTTGGGATTGACTTAGATTTATAGGAATATTATATCAATTAATAATATAATATTATTTAGAAAAAACTCAATTATGTATATTTTGACACTATTTAGAATTTTATTTTTTTTCAAAGCCATAAAAACATTATTACTTCGAATATAATTTATTCAACTAGCCTATACTTGTCATATTAACTTAGAAAATTATTTCAATTCATCAAAGGTCTAAATCTACATTTATTTGGATATTTATAATATCAATTATTTTAATACTTCATTTATAAGTAAATTACTACATCATCATTATGTCATAAATAAATTAAATTAGATAAATTTTAAATATTATAAATAAAATACCATTATTTATTAAATATTTTTATATTTCTAATGAATATTTATAGTCTAATTGATAATGTGTTTATCACTATATTAAAAATGGTTTAGTTATTAAACATTGAATTTAACTCTTTTAACTTTTCATTAAATAAAATAATAATAAATGTTCCTATCTAATCCAAGTGGACCAAAGAGGTTCATATTTTATTCCTAAGGTTTTTTTGATCGATTTATACTTACCCTATAGAATTATGATAAGTGTTATGGTAATTATGATATCATTTTTACCCTTAATTACCATATTTACTTTTAAACGTGGTAAATAAAGTCCAAAGTTAATATTCAACAAAAAATATATTTATCTTATACAACCACATTTGACATACTGATAGTAATCGTATCTCTCGAATTTCTGAAATTCAACTCACAGAAGCAGAAAATTCTGTTTTACGTAAATGTTTAAATGCTCCTTGGAGGTGGGTAAAAGATGGTAAAAAGATCAATAAATTTTTATACATCTATTTTTATTATAATATTACTCCAATTAATTACATTAATGTCATATAGATATTATATATATATTTTGACTTACAAAAATATAAATAAAATAAATAATAATTTAAATAAAAAGTCGTTTTTAAACTGTAACGCAGTGTTTTCACTGTTAATCAAAAATTGAATGTTTTCAGAAAAATACCAAAAACTTAACCTAATCTAATTTTGATATTCGAAATTAAAAATTGAATTCTATTTTACCAAATTCAACACATATATGTTTCATTAATTAATTTGAAATTAAATCCCATTATCAAAACCGAAAACATGGTTTTTAAAAAAGTAAAAAACTATCAAAATATTGACATATGTTTATGTCCAATTTAAATATTAAATTATTATAAAGACCTACATTGTATTAAATGAAAAAAATACAATCTAATTATAATTCAAAACCATAAAAATACATAATTTAACACTACAAATTATTTTGATTAAAAATGTTGTTTTCAATTAAAATTTAGAAATTTTCAATATTCAACAAAATATGGAAGTTATCAGAAAAGTACAAAATATTTATCCAAAATAATGTTTTATGTCCCTATTATAAATAATAATTTAATTTCATTAAATTGAACAAATAAAAGTGTCAAATATTGGTTTCAAAAAGGTTTTTCCATTAAAATGCTGTAAAATTTCATTTTTTGAAAAATATTTCGTTTAACTACAAAAATGTATTTGTTCTTATATTATGTCTAAAAACACATAATATAGATTATAAAATTATATTTATTATATGAAATAAATAATGAAGTTAATATTATTCATAATCTCTTTTTTAACGGCTAGTTTGTTAAGTAGTGATGTGCTCGAACTTGTTGTTGCATGTAGCGCAAGCAATTGAATTATTTTAAAAAAAAATAACTTACTACGAGATCTTGGGGTGTTACAACCATCACACAAAAAATAGGAGCATACTCCTTTTATAATCATCCATAACATTCTTTCCAAACACAATGTAATCCATAGTCATCATTCTTTGACATAACATATACAAATAGATATTCAAGGACATGAAATTTCTTCTATTAGGAAAAAAGCCAATTCATATTGATTTAAATGGGTTTTAGTATCTAAAACAATTCTATCAAGTATTCCACTTATATATTTGTTCTTTTATTAATTTTTATCATATAATTTAAATGTAATTAATATAATTATAAAATTTTATTAAATAATTTTTTTAGAACACAAAATTTAAGTAACATATGGAAAATTAAAATCAAATTATATTAACACATATATAAATGAATAAAATTTATAAGATATATAAAACACTTTTAGATAATAGGTTATAAAATATTAAGCCAAAATATAAACATGGAAATATATTCTATGAACAGTATGTAACTATTATTGTTTTTTAAAATAACTAATTTCATGTGGTTGTGCAGCATAACCCAATGTTCTACTATTTATAGATTAATAGCTATGAATTTCCTCAATTCCATTGTAATTAAAACATCTAAATTTTTCATACACAATAATCCTTTATAATTAGGTTGAAAATATAAAAAAAAATTATTCATGGTTACAAAATTATATATTATTTTATACAAAAAATGTAACTCCTTACATGAGTTGCATGACATTAATAAGAAGTATCAGTACACCATGAACAAAATACTACATTAACTCATAATATAAATTCATTTTAATCTTGAATAATTATGTATTAAATACATAAATAAGTGAATACTCCCTAAAATTATATACGATACAAATATTTAGAATAAAGCATAAAAAACTATAAACACTTTATAATTAATTATTCAATATATATAATCAATAATTAAATATACATGAACATTATATATTTATTTCAATGTTAAATATTTCTTATTTTCATTTTAATTGACATTTAATATTATTTTCTTATTATTTATAATATTTTATAATTATGCATGTTTTTATAATGTTTTAAACATTCCATATTTTATGTAAAAACATTATATAAACTACATATCACATATTTAATTTTATTTAAACATAAAAAAATTAATAAAATAGATTTTGGTATGTTTTAAATATATCTCAAAATAAGTCCTTTTATTATAAACATTTGATATTATTATTTATGAATAGTTCATAAATAAATATAAAATCTATTATATTTATGCGTTTTTAAATTTTTATATACTATATAATTCTATCATGAAAATTCATTTCTAAAACATAGATCAAATCCACCACAATGTTTTTATTGTATCTTCTAAATCCCCTTGTGGATTTTGAATAGTCTAATAATGATGTTATTCTTAATTGAATAAACATTATGAGGGTACCATGAAAATTTTCATTTTTCATAATGTTGGTCATGCACAAGGTAGACACCCTACGAGTGAGGTTGGTGGTGAATCTGGTAATTTCAATTTCAAATTACCTTTCAAAATAATACTTTTTAATGACTAGTTAAAATTCTCTTCTCTAAATAATAATAAAACATGGATGTGTAAAATTTTAAAATATAGACATAATATATTTTACATGGTTCATCCACGCATGACTATATTAATAGATCATACTACATTGGTGTGTTGATGATTCAAAATCCACTCTGTGAAATTTAAAATTGTTATAATTATATTGTAGTCTAATTGGCCTTTTCGGTTTACAACCCCCAAAAATGTAGGTAACTCACAAATATCCTCACATAGAATTATTTCACTACTCCTCCATGTGCAAACCTGATAATACATAAATAGAAAATTAAAAATATAGTGATAGTTGGGAAAAAAATATACACCCACACAATCAAATTTTTAAGTCTCTATGACCTTCTAGTGAGTTGAATTCTTGGGTCTCTCATATTTATTTCTTGAAATATATGAAATTATATTTCTTCAATTAACCTATAATCTATTATATTTTACCTCCTTTTATTTTGGAATATGTTCCACTCATTAGAAGATAATTTTTGATTTAAACCTATTATTATTAATTTTTTTGTATTGATTATAATAGGGAAATTCATCCTTCAAAATCATATAAATGTAACTAAAACTCATTGAATCCAAAACATTCAATTCCATTAAAAATAAAGGAAACTAGAAATATATATATCAACTAAAACTTACTCCACCATGAAAAATACAATGTCATTATGGCTATTTTAATGTACTGGTCAACCCTTTTGATTCTATAATGTACATCCTTCAAATATTCTACAACATAAATATCTCATCATTTCCTTATTTCAATTATACATATCCAAAAAACCCAATAAAAATGAACCTCTAGACCCCCATATATGTTTTATGTGAAACACATTGAATTTTGTATCTTCTTTATTTATTTCTTATATTATAAAACATTCAAAAAGATGATAATTAACACACCATGCACCATATCAGAGTCTACTCTAGCTACCTATTTCAATTAATCATACATGAATGAATAATTCCTAACAATAAATCCATTTAAACCTCTTTGTTTCCTATGAAAATTTACATCACACCTCAATTAGTGAGGTAATTATTTCTAACTTTACCATCCCATTTCCATTAATAATACTTAATAATAATTTCTAATAGAGGCACCAAAATGGCTTAACTCAAAAATTTATCACTATAAAAAAAGATCCTCTAAATTGTAACACCACTGGTAACATTATTTTTAGATTACACATACTCACCTTAAAGACATTATCCAAAAAAATTGATTGTTTACACTAGTCATGGACATAACCAAGAAAATTTAACCTTTACACTATTGAATATATAGAGTCATCATACCAAACATCAAACAACCATCCTTTAAACATCTTCTATGAATTATATACCTCAATAAAATTAATATTTATCATTATTAAATGTATTTTAGAGGATATAAATTATGATTGTTCAGTAGATAGAACCCAAAATTTTGGAGATAATTTGTTATAACAGTTTACCCCATTGGGAATGTTTCAATCAATCCACAACTTCACCCATCTCCCTTATCTAACACAATATTCATCAGCTGAAACTTACATCTTCTAATATCATAATTAATTATTCACTAACCATTAAAATTATTCTCATATAATTTATTATCCTCATAAATAATATCATTAAAATGAAAATTTCCATATTAAATACTACATTTATGATAATACTTTTCTTTTTACACACCCTATTACATAAACTCTTTATACAAATCCTTATTCAATGTACCGCTGACTCAGAATAAATCTTCAATCGCTCCTATAAAATAAATCTAAAAAACTCTTAACCAAAATTAATAAAATTGGATAACTTTCCGTTTTTCATGAAAAAACCGCACACCTCATAAAATTTCCTTGAGTTATATCTCTATTTTTTAAAAACTTTTTTCACAATATCTACCCAATGAAATTGAATATATTAAATATATAACCATTTTCAAGAAACCCAAAAATATCATTATTTAATGTTTATATATTGAAAAATAATAATAATACTAAATCAAATCCTAATGTATTTAATACCTTCCTATAGAACCCTTATTGAAAATCACAATTATTGAGCCTAATAATGGAATAGAATACAACTTAGGGGAGTAGGGGAATCATCAACAAATCCTAAATTATATAATAATAGTTATACTACATGAGATAAATGTTTCTCTTTAGGAACTTCCTTTGGTATTTATGTAGTTACGATATCAGAAACATGGCTTCGAGAAGAAATATACAGTAGCTTTAAAAAATAACAATCAACCATCCCTTTTGTTAAGTGATATTAGATATTGATTTAAATATCCCTAACTTGATAGTCTATATTGTTTCGATAATTAATATTATTTGATTTATATTATTTGAGATCAATAATATAAATTTATTCAATATCCATGGCATCATGAAATTTCTTCCTCCATGGAAGTTTAATACATGTTTGAGTGGACACTGTGTATTCAACATTTATTATTCTAAATGTGATACAACCTTCCTTATATCATATCAATGAAATAAAAAAATCTATAATATTAAATAAATCTCTAGATGTTGACCATCTATTATCAAATAAACTATCCTATTTTGTTGTCATAAATCCCAATAAATTTTATTATTATAAAAAAATTGTAAATCCAACTGAAATCCCCTTTTTTTTATACGATAGTATCCTATTTTCTGATGGTAAGGGTGTTTCTTTAGAAAATAAATGGTTCCTTATGACATGAAAACCAAAACTTTAATTTATGTTCGTGTCATTGTTATGTAAAATATATTTTAACTAACTTTATATATTCCATGACATCAACCCCATTTTCATCATCATCAATTAAAAAATCATATGAGTAGCAATCAGTTTTTTCCATACCTTGGAATATTTTATTATAAATATTTATAGAAAATTCAATGAATTTATTTATTTAGAAACAAATATTCTTTAACACCAATGAATAACCTAAAAACAAAGGTAAATTTTCCACTCTCAAATCATTGGAATTTCAAATTTGTACTAGAATAATTCTTTAAACTACTTGTGTTATGATTCATTTGATCATGGAAATAGTTTGTAATCAATATAAATAAATACCATCATACATATAGAATTGTCATTTTTTGAAAAGGTGTATTTTATAGACTCATCCAAATTGTAAAAATCTTTCTCAAGTGTTTATTAAGCCAAAAATATAGTGATTATAGAACTTTCATTAGCCTATTAAATACATTTATCAACTGAAGATTTTATAAACATATTCAACATAAACTATAACTAGATATTATTTGTATAATGCATCCTCAAGAACTCCATAAAAATAGACATTTGATATCCAATTAGAATATATAATATCCCTTTTCTACCACTAAAGAGTATAATAAATTAAACATATCCAAAAAAGGGTAAATGTTTCATCATTTTCAATTTACTTAATTTGGTAATTCTATTTACCCAAAAATCATTCCCAATTCATAATCACCTTGTATTCATCGTTTATTTTTTAAACCTAATTTGGATCTAATGACATAATTATTCATTGGAAACAAAATAATTTTCTATGTTTGATTCTTCTTGATTTGAAAAATGTATTAATTAATCACCTTGAACTATATTTCATCCATTGAGACTCATCAAAACTCTTTGGATATATAATAAATTAGAGTGATGTTTTCTGAAAAAAAAAATCATCCATAACCTTAAACTACAGTTATCTATTCACCTATTTTATTTATTGATTGATTTTATCCTCGCTTCATGACTTTGATGTTGTGGGTGAACCCACATTAAACTGCATATCATCAATGTTATCATATGAACTATCACTAACCCCTTAGGCCCCATGAGAATCGTTACTCATAAACACATTATCCTATAATTATCTCACTCTTTTTGAAAAAATCTCATTTCCATTACAATGATTTCATAAATTTCAAATATCATTCCAAATTATTTAATGAAAATTTAAATTCCTTCTTCTCTGATGAGTAGTGATGAAATATTACTTCCTCTCCACTAGACTCAGTCTTGAAATGGATTTCACCATATTGAGTATAAATGAATTAATATTAAAATTAAATATTTATTTAATTTTTGTATATTTCTTGTACAACATATAATTTGGATTCATTTTTTACCAGTATAGAAGAAGGATTAATTGGTTTTATACTCTAATGAAATGGTTACTTACTTCTAAATTGTTTTGGTAGTTATTTTCTATAAGATCCATTTAATTGGGGTTTTTAATGATCTAATTCTTCCTCTCAACCAAAATATTTAAAAAAGGCATCATTATCCATGATAATTAGATAATTATCCAATGCTTTTGAGGAAATACACCACTTATCTATTATAAAACCCTAAGCCATTAATTGTTTGAAATTTTCGAATTTTTTATTATGAATATATTCTTTGATGATAATTGATTATGTTTAAAATATTATAACACCTATTAATTATGATTTATCACTATAAACAATCCATACTATTGTACTAGTCAATGAATATCCCACAATACCTCCTTAAATTAATGAATTTTTGTGATATAACTCCATTTAAATCAATGTGAATAAACAAAAGAAACAGCATCAATTACATTTCATTCAACATATAGTAAATCCAATAGATTTTTAAATTTTTCGAAAACATTGTTTGTGTGTGTATGATCATGTGTATGTTTAGAGATATCAAATGTTCTTTAAATTTTCCACAAATCAGCCAAGTTTTTTTCTCAAGAAGCCAATACTTTTATAGCATAACTTGTTAAAATCGTCCATGTATTGAATACACAGGTCTTATTATCCTCAAATGAGGTAGATAATATACTTTGAGTACTTCATTTAGATCACAATTACACATAACATTACATTGATGATATAATTCATATTTGTGAAATTCATTTCAAACGCTATGTCACCCAATTAACTAAAACATAGTGAACAGTGGCCCATCCTTGGACAAATACAATATCAATTCCCCTCATGCCCATGCCTATTTTTTGGAATTAATATACAAAATGATATTAAATATTATATAATTTTCAAATCATATGCCACATAATTTTTAATTCATGATTTTTATTATAATATCAATATTTGACATAATATAAGAACATTATATACTATCAACAATACACATTGTAGCTCAAAATTTTACATTCAATGATATATATTGGACAACTATTTTCATATCTATTAAATTTTTTATAGATGGATTTTGCATCACCTCCTTCAACGGTAATTATAAAGGATTGTCCATTGGATATAATGGAACAACTTTATCTTAAAAGATGAAAATTAATTTTTCTCTATAACTTTACTAGATTATTCCAAAATCTATGGAGTCTTACTATGTTGAGTCTCTTATGAAACAATTTTTCATAATACTAATGGTAATACATGGATTTTATTACATATCCCTCACACAAAGATTTTGTCCATAAAAAATATACTGATTCAATAATTCCTTACACAATATTTTCCCTATTTATATTTCTTCTGAATTAAATATCCTATTGTACATATAAGAAAGATAATTTGTATATCCCATCTTTACACAACAATAACAATAGATTTATTTTAAATTATTATCTATCTTCAATGACACTACAATAGTACTTTAGGCGTTTTGAGAATCACCAAAATCAATATTCTTTATTATAGTGGTTGATAATTCTTTAACATCAACCATGAATTACATTTTCTTATAATCCATACAAACTGTGTATTTTTCTTCTTTTTGAGTCATTTTCTTAAAATACAAATGTACAATTCCTCATTGGATCATGATGATTATCATTTACGTTCACATCTTTATGGAATATCCAATTTGTTTAATATATTTTTGGAGTCTCTAGTCACTCATAATATTTAGCATTCATTATAAGAAAATGATATCCTTATTTGGAACCCTTATATTATTAACTCAATATTTCACAATGCTAATCAAACTATAAAAAATCTAAGCCTATTGTCTAATTTTTATATTAATATCAACCACCTTAATAGAGTTATTGAGATTTACATATTTTAGATTTTCAATCATACCCACCAAATTAGTTTTCACCTCTTTTTAATACAAAATTTTGAGTTTGGTTTCCAAAACTACTACATTGTATTTTTTCATATTTGACAAAATTTATATATAAAAAATCACACTATTCATCTCTAATTTTAGGTATACTCTTACCTCAACATCATTATACATTATAATACTAAGATATTATCTTTTTGGAATGTCAATGTTATCTATAAGAATGTACCCATTGATGTCCTTGTAGTCCCAAATTTATTAAATTCTCATTACTTCTATGAAATAATCATCTTGTGATAAATAATTATTTTAATTATTTTTATCTTGAGTTATTATTACATTTTAAACCCATAGATAATTTATTTAATATATTATTTTTCATCATCATAAAATTTCTCAAGACATTTTTATGAGTTTAATAAATATTACAAAATGAAACTGATTGAGTGTATGTTTTCTCTTCAAAATTTATTTTTTACTTTAGTTACATCCTAAAATAAATAGAAACAATTAATATTTCATGTGATTTACATTTACATACATTAAAGTAATATTAATTGATATAACAAAACATTCCCCACAATAAATTTCCAAATTTTCATGCAATAACCATTTTCTGGATTTCATTGGAAAAATATTCCACTAAAAAAATTTATTCCATTATCAATAGAATGGAACTGTTTTTTTATTGGTTATATATATTTGAGTTAAATGATGATTTTAATTTCAAGTTTGAAAACCAAAAAAAAAATTTCATAGTGTTATGAATTATTGTTACATCCCATTCACCTAGACGTTAATGGTTTTTCCATCAAATCACCAAATATTATTGTTATTTAAACCAATTTAAATGGCTTACAAAGACACCATACACTGAAAATTTTAACCATATAACGTAATAAAAAATATTTGATCCAAATATACAATATACCTTTTAGACAATGGAATTATGGTATATCTATTTTAAGATAGGATTCCCAATTATGTTGTTATATGATTTTTAAAAATAATAATCTCATTGATAACATATATTATAGAGTTGAAAATCACAAAATAGTTATATAAGAAAGTATACATTGTTTACCCACACTATGATAAATCTAAGAATCATGATTCATTGATATGTGGTACTAAATTACCTAGATCAAAACAATAATTTGTGACAAATTCATAGAAGTTTTCCTTAACCACTAGTATTATAACTCTCTTATAGGAAAATAATTTAAATAAATCTTCACATTGAAATAATTCAATGTTTATATAAGTTGAAAGTTGATATTATTGAAACCAAGAACTTGAATTACATAAACAATCATGCACAAATATGTATGTATGTCATTAAAATTATTAATTTCCATCTAACCCTAATATAGAAGAATAAAGTGTGAAATTGGTCGATTTATGTTTAAAAAATCTTATTATTTTACAACTACAGATAATAAATAATTTTAATGATACATATTATGAACTAATAATCCATAAAATAATACTGAAATGTCATGGAAATTAAATAAATTGAATTTTTTGAACAATATGAGATAAACAACAAGAAAATGACATATAAATAAATGCAACGATGTTATATAAAAAAAATAAATGAAAACCCTTATGAAAAATTACTAAAGGATATAAAATGTTATTATCAATAGAATTATTTTATTTTTGTCTAATGTGGTAAGAGAAACAGTACCCAGATCTATAGGATACATGTTCCAATACCCATGATCTAATTCATTCTAAATGATCACAACATATTATTTATAATACATTAATTTTTTTATAAAATAAGTAAGTAAAAAACATTTACAATAATATTATCTTATCACATAACCAGTTGTAAGTACAATCCTCTCGCTTCATTGAATTAATAATTCAAAATAAAAAATATTAATCATTATAATCTCTTATATCACATTGGATATGAGGAAAATGAATATAAACGATAATATTAATGATTCTAAAATGAATAACCTCATAATTAGAAGACCTAATAAAACTATAAAAACTCATACAAATGGAATCACCTGAGAATTAAGATAGTTCATAGATATTAGATATATAATGATAAACATGTACATAAATCATAATCATCCTAACATTCCAATTAATATTACTAAAATTACTAGTCTCAATTTATAAGTGTTGGAAAAAATTCCAACAGTTATCTCTCATTTCATTGGGCACAACTCTCACTTATTATAAAATCAAAATGATAAACTCTACCATCAGTTCGATGTAATTCAAAAGTTAACACATAGTTATGATACATACATAATTTAGAATCATATTATAAGAACCTTTGATTTGTAAGTTAAAAACAACATAAAAATAGAAATAAAAAACACCTATGTATGTTTAAGAAAAATAAATTGTGTGTTGTGATTCATCCAAAAATTGGATCCACAAGCAGTCATTTTAGAGCAATGAATCTGTATCTCAATGAATATCTAGTGAGATAAACACGTTGATCTCTATAATTCCATTTTAAAAATGTATGTGACACCATTATATTAATATCATCATTATTTTCTGATCATTCCACTCATTTTATATAGTAATATGTTTTTATAATATGATGTGAATCTCAATGTTATCCTTATCTTTGTTTCTTTGATATTTTTTTATTATGATCAGAAACTTTATCCATAAACATCCACTAAATCCAATTAAAACTCATTTAATTTTTATTATTTAACACTCCCTATGGTATGTATAGTTCAATATAGATATATTAATATAAACCCAACATAATACTTCATGTATAGAATCACTATTTATGTTTAGATATCCATTTCAACAATTTTGGATCTATAATGTTTAAAATTAAAATATTACCTAGCTTGGAAACAATCCCCATATCTATGTTTAAACTACTAAAATATAAACACCAACAACACAAATAATAGTACAACCCATGGTACATGCTTCATTCATGTAAAATAGCTTGAAAAAAACATGTATAATGATAAATTTCCTTTTTCAGAAGAACTATGGAATACACAATATGTAAATTTATTTTCACCCACAAAATTGCCAACTAAATTATCCAATTTTAATCAATAATTAATAGAACTATAATTGATATTTGTATATCCATTTCAATCCTCCACATTTCCTAATAGTTTTTTTTATAATAAAAAAATTAGTAGAACAACCACTTAATAATGAACAACCCCCTTTCAATTTGTCCAACTTAACAACATTTTTTTATAGAGGAACTAAAATGAAATGAGTCCCCATTTTATGATCAATAAATAATTCCTCCATTATGTAACTCCTCCATGCACAATACATTTAGAACATATTTATATAACTAATAGAATAAATCCAACAATCTATCCATTTTCACTTTTTTTGATCAGCACCATATATTTGAAAACCTCAATATCAATTTTTATAAACATCTTTATAACAAAATTTATTTATCAATACTCAAGGATTATTCAAGTATCCAACCTTCAAAGTTATCTATATTTATCAATATTAAGAATATTTTAAAGGATATCAATTATTCTTGGTCAATAAACACAACACATAAATTATTTCAAGGATTTTTTTAAAAAAATATATCCATTTCTAGGTTAGAATTAAAAAGGGACACCTTTGATACCATAATTTTTTTTCATATCTACACAGAAATTTATCTTTTTAGATATAGTTTTTATAATAATCATTATTTTTTAGTAAAAACCATGTTTTAGAATCATTTTTGATTAGTGTATATTTTCACAAACACTTTTCATTCCTTTTTTAACCATATGGTAGTTTTATAAATATTAATAGCCCTGAATGTTTTGTAGAACTACTATTGTAAATAAATATATTAAGAGACAAGAAAATTTTTCATTAAACACGTCATGGTTCAATTAAATAAATGTTTAATATTTCTTCATCCCTTCAAACCAAAGTCTAAAAATAATGGAATTGGATCTAATACAGCTAGAGTTTTTTTTAGAATAACAACTTTACAATGGTATAAAAATATATTTTTTAACAATAATCAATCCATTCATTTGAATTTAATAAATATAAATATATATTATACTATACTTATGATAAAATGGAAACATTATTATTTATCACCATAGATGATTAAGATCCCAAACAATTATCCAAATGACACCTTCATCCTTTTTTTCCATGGGATATAGTGAATCAAATTATAAATATAATGTACCCTCTTCCAGATAGGTTTATATAATATTATTTTATTATATGTATAGTTTCTTATGAATAATGTTTGTAACACCACAAGCTTCCATAGTACGCTTCTCTTTCAATAATGCAATAGCTTGCATTGTACGCAAGTTCGAGATTCTAACACACCGCGACCAATCAAAATAGCTGTTATGAATAGTAATACCCAATTTTTGAAATTATATAAATTTTATATTTCAGAATGGAATTCATTTTTGTATTCGGAATATCGAATTTAGCCTATGTGGAATTTTTGGTATTAATTCGAGAACTTCCAATTTTCGATGAATAGTGAAAAATACATAAAAACAACATTTTTAATCAAAATAATTTATAGTGATAAATTATAATATTGAGTGGTTTTAATGTATAATTAGAATATATTTTTACCATTTTATCCAATGTTGGTCATTATAATTAATTTCACTTTGAAATTGGACATAAACAATTGTCAATATTTTGATTGATATTGTTTCTTAAAAACACGATATTTGTTTTGACAAAGGGAATAAATAATAAATTTAATTAATGCAAATTATATTTTTGGAAATTTTTAAAATAGACATCATTTTTGAATTTGGAATAACATTTATAGCTTACGGTGAATTTTTGGTATTTTTCTGAAAAACATCGATTTTTTATGAATAGTGAAACCACTAAGTGGTAGTTAAAAAACTGATTTTTTGTTTAAATGAAATTTTACCAACTCTGTGATTTGAATTTCAAAAATCCAACACACATCCTTTTCATTAGTAAGTAAAATTTGGTTCAATTGGTTTAAAATAATTTTTGGTGAATAGAAACTTTTATGTTCTATTAATCACGATTAAAGGTAATTAGTGCAATTTAAGGTAAATATAATGATATAATAATTTGAAATTAACTTTACACTTGTCCTACCCTTATTGGATTAGTCATTTACGACCAATAAAATCCATGGGTCAACTTGGGGACCCCATGGAGTCACTTGGGTAACAAAATGACATTAATAACTTTTTATTTAAAGTAAAAATAAAATTGTCACAAACATGTGTTGTTTTACTAAAACAATTATTACATGGGGTTATATAAGTTACAGTTTCGACTGTAAATATTAATTGGAAAGATAAAAATATTTACTACATCATGGTAATTTTTTTATAATTTTTAGACATTAAATAAATTAAATTTTTTATGACACAATGATGATGAAGTGATTACCTCATTAATTAATGATTTAAATAAAATAAAAAGATAATGTAAAATATAAGAATTAAACTTGTCAAAAACCTATTGTATGAGTATATTTCTAACCCTTAACACCGTCTCCTAGAAATATATAATTGTGGGTCCTTTAAAATCCGAAACTCAGTATATAATAACATAACATTTCATGACATTCCAAGAGTGCCCCTCCTCTCCTCTTATAAAAGGACCCCACCTCTACAACCTTATTCACACCTCTCTATCCATTTTCTCAGCCAAACTCTACCCAAATACTCTCTAAAATTCCCTATCTTACTCCAAGCAGCCTCACTTTGGACATAAGTCTTCCCAAGGAAGCCTTTGGCTCAAATCCAAAAGAGTTACCCGATTTTAAGGTAATGTTTTCTCTTATGTTCTTTTGTTTTATTTTGATTCTCCAACCCCATAAACTCTTTTAATTCCATTATATTGTAACAAAACCAGTATCTTCAATATATTAGGATTTTGTTAGGAGAATTATTTGTTTTACACTTACACACAACTTCGTCTAATGGTTAAAGAACATACTGTTTCTGTGGGTGGAAAATTACTGCCTCACGAAACGATGATTGTTAAATCTTCATTTAACACCTTTCATGGTGGACATTAATATTTCACTATATTTATATATGATATATATTATGTTTATGTTTTCCTTATGCTTTTTTATTTTTCATTTATAGAATACCTTTATGTTTTCCATTATGGTTAAACGCGATAATTTCATCTTAGAAAGTGCGGACTACCACCCCCTCAAAGTGATTTGAATCATTAATGCCATATGTGGGACATGTAAAAGATGGAGTGAATGATATTATATATTATATTATACTGTAATTATAATACACCTTTATATCATAATTATTTTATTCCACTAAATATGAAATAGAAATGAAAGTAGCGTTCATGCGTACGTACGACTTACCGCCTCCATGAACGGTGCATTTCATTTCTTACCTCTAAATGTTATATAATATTATAAATGCATGTATCTACTGGATATATATGATATGTCTGATATCTACATCATGAATATAATTCTGGATATAATGGATATTTTACCACATGAACAACTTGTAATTATAAGAAGGTTATTTTTTACTCAAGTACCAATGATCGAAAAAATGCCAGTTATTAACTTAAATAATTACATAATGTTCATAACATGGAAATAAGTGATATAAAAGTAATAATGAACTTGAAAAAGGTTCTTAATAAATTATAAATTAACTCTAGTTTATTATTCAGGAGGTTAAATAATGATCGAGTCAAGTCAGACAAGAGGTAAGGGACTTCGTCTCAATCTCCTTTCATTGAGGCATATTTTGTTTTATACACAACATTATTTTATACGGTGTATAAACCCCTTTGAATTTTACGTTTATTCAAAAGTAGTCTTTTTATATGAAGCGTTTTACTAAATGGAAAAAATGAATGTTTTTTTTGTCGTATGTATGTGGCGACAACGACTTCTCCGCCACCGTGACCATTATTTGAGTTTCGGCTTCCTCTACAAGCCATAACTTTTTTTAAATGAAAAATAAATACCAAGTTTTAATTTTATTTAATTTTGGTATTGAAAATGGTTTTGATAATTTTGTTATTATATCAATGTGTTTTATTTATATCTTGTTATAGAAATGTGGAAATGTTATGTTTCCTTTATGCATGTTTTATATGATACGATTATGTTATGGTTTATGATATGTTTTAACCTGATCATATGAGGAATGAATTTGACATAATAAGTGATGGGTGGAGCCCGCTATAGCTCCTCAATGCATCTTTAGGTCTCATGAGACAAACTAGTGTCTTGGCATGAGGCCTTGACAAAATTTTATTTGTAGTCTTCGCACGAGGCCTTGGCTATGTGGTTATGATAGTCTAGAATTATGCATTCCATCATTATGAAAGTGGTTATTGATATTGAATGTGATTATTCGACTAGTAGAATATCCATGTGAATAAGTAAATGGAATTATTTCATTTTATTTTTGCCATATTATGTTGAAGTTCAAGTTTAAAAGCCTTTTGTTTTAGTTATACATTGCCTTAAATGTTTGTGTTTATTTTTGAAAGTTTCTGATGTGTTGTTATCCTTACTAAGAATCTGAGCTCACCCCTTTCTATGTTTTAATTTTTCCAGGATTTGAAGAAGTATTTTATGAATGACCTGTAGGGATAGTATGAGGGGATATGAAGAAAATATGTTGTAGTAGTTTTTTTTAATTTATGATGTATTGTAAGCTTTATGAATATATCTAGTGTTTCCAAGGCTACTAAACAAATCGGTCTCCCAAAACATGATCTTTTGTGATCATGATAATGTTACGTAATAATGCACCGACTCTGGGTAACTGGGGTCGGGGCGTTACAGTTGGTATCAGAGGCAGTTTATTGCTAACCTTGGAAGCTATATTTAGATAAACTCTTATTAGATCACATAGCCCTAAGATAGACTTTGAGGATTAGTATAGAAGATCTTACCAGAATTTTGGTTTTATAAAGATTTTGTGAGTTTTCTGAGAAATACATCCCTGTCTGGATATGTGCAGGTAGAGGTGGCTCTGGCACAGATCTACCTATGGGTAAGACCCAAAAGCACCGCTTTGAGCTAGACTCGAACGGGAACTGGTGCACGACAACGGGCCTTGCTGCACTCTTGATTACGACACTCCCGAGGGATATGATTAGGATAATTCCCATTTTCTTTAAAAACCATTATGAAGGGTTTATGAGTATATACTTTCTCAAAGAAAACATTTTTATGATTATGGATTATATCCATAAACTTTTCAATTTATGTAAGTGTTTTACAAGTATGGAATTATATATTTTGATTCATAAATTGATCTAGTTTATTACATTGTTTAGAAATGGTGCCTAGTGGAAGGAATGGAAACAGTATCAATGCACGCACTCCATGTAGGGATTTCCCTTCTACTCAAGATAATTATAGTGTAGCTAGTGATGCAACTGGTACTGATCAGCTAATCACCATACTGGGACAACTCACTCAGGTTATGGATAATAACCTTACCCGTATGGAGCACCCTGATCCGCAATGTGGAGGATCTTTGTTTGATCATTTAATGAGGAAAAATCTGCCAACATTTAATGGGGGTAAAAATCCATTAGTAGTTGAGAAATGGATAAATTCCTTAGAGAAAATATTTCATGCCTTGGGGAGTAGTGAAAGGGAAAAGGTTATCATGGTCGTTTACCACCTCACTGGAGATGCTGATCAATGGTGGTCATTGATTCAAAACACAAAGGAAGATGATGAAGTATCAAATATATAATAGAGGGAGTTCAAAGATCTTTTCTTATAAAAATACTTTCGTC
Organism: Viscum album; assembly: GCA_963277665.1. Classification (NCBI taxonomy): domain Eukaryota; kingdom Viridiplantae; phylum Streptophyta; class Magnoliopsida; order Santalales; family Viscaceae; genus Viscum; species Viscum album. The sequence goes on from OY728163.1 coordinate 1,756,953,067, forward strand.
GTGACCATCGAGCAGATATGGAAAGGCAAATTCTGAGTCTGAGATAAAAGGAGGATGAGAATGTCGCAAAGTATGAGGCCAACTTTATAAGGTTAGCGAGGTATGCTGCAAATTATATACGTAACCCAAGAAGTAAGATGTATCGTTTCTTTGATGGGTTAAAACCATTTCTCTATCGAGCATTAGTATCACAGTCTTTCTCAACGTACGAAGATATAGTCTCATGTTCTATCAAGACAGAAAATGAATTCTCTAAATCTTATGATAAAAAGGTAAAGTAAGAGAAGAATAGAACAGTGGAACAAGAGACAGATAAAGGTAAAAGGGGAAAGAATTATTTTCCATTATGCGATAATTGTGGGAAGAATCACCCTGGTACTTTCCTAAAAGGAATATGAGTTTGTTATAAATGTGGAGAAAAAGTTCACCCAGCTCATGATTGCAAGGGAACGAAAGATGTTATCAATGTTGAATGCTACAATTGTAGATAAATGAGGCATTATGCAAATGAATGTCCTAACCGTTAGGTAAACTTACCTCAGAAAAGGCTAAGGGATCAAGGCCAAGTTTATGTTGTTACTATAGATGAGGTTGAATAATTATTTTATTTGTGTTTTCGGACTCAAGAACTACATTATTGTTATAAGAATAATTTGAAATACATATAAGGATTGTACTACAGTACTTGTTGTTTTCATTAATTTTTTAATATGATGAAGGTAATCATATTTTTAGTATGTGACAATAAGTGAAACTTTACACTGTTTGGGGAATCTGATGAATTGATTTTGGAATTTAGAGACATTTTAGAGAAAGTCTGGACAAAGGTATTTTGGATAACTATAAAGGTTGGAATGGATTAATTTGAACCTTGGATAGTATTGTTTAAGGTTAAATCATTTTTGAAGATTATTTTTGGATATTATAATACTATAGTTTTAGGAAAAGGAAAACCTACAGTTCGGGGGATACCCCGTCGTGTCGGACAAAGATGCAGGAATTGAACCCACAACCATAGTGCGACAGGCCTTTATTACCTACCACTATACTATAAGAAGTCTATGGTTATTATAAAATATTTTTCCTAATCTAAATGGTATGTGTTAATATTTATAACAATGTACGATTAGGATAAAAATAATATTTTTGAGTTCTATTATCTTTTTGAGTGAAAGATGAGTTTGTGGTAGAAATTAGTTGAAGGTTAAAACTCTACTTGTCAAGCATATATATACATACCTATCTCTTATTCTATGAATAAATTAATTATTAAACTTTAGGAAAGGGATATTAAAATAAAAAATGTGTTATCCTAATACCTTATGTTTTGTTGAACTGATGATATTTTAAATCAACATAGATTGAAGGCTTTGAGGCCCTCAATTTTACACTTGTTTGTGATTGATGACCTCAATCACTCCCTACAAATATTTACGTTTTTCCTCCAATTATATGTCTCTAATTTCCACCAATGTTCTCCTAATAGAGATCATACTTTGGTGGTGACTTTTTCATTTCCCTTTCCCTCTTATTAAGGCTAAATTTTATTAACCTTATTTCCGATGTGGGTTTTCCACAAAGGTATTTTCTATTTTAAACCTTTTATTTTTGAAGAAAATTTTCAAATTTTGAGGATGTAATTTATTGAAGGAAGGTATAATGTAACCCCCAAGCATCCATGGTATGCTTCTCTTTGAATAATGAAATAGCTTGCATTGTACACAAGTTCGAGATTCTAACACACTACGACCAATCAAAGTAGCTGTTATGAATAGTAATACCCACTTTTTGAAATTATATAAATTTTATATTTATGAATGGACTTCATTTTTGGATTCGGAATATCGAAGTTAGCCTATGTTGAATTTTTCGTATTTTTTGAGAACATCCAATTTTCGATGAATAGTGAAAAATACTTAAAAACAACATTTTTAATCAAAATAAATTATAGTGATAAATTATATTATTTAGTGGTTTTAAAGTATAATTAGAATATTTTTTACCATTTTATCTAATTTTGGTCATTAGAATTAATTTCTCTTTGAAATTGGACATAAAAAATTTCCAATATTTTGATTGATATTGTTTCTTAAAAACACGCTGTTTGTTTTGACAACAAGAATTAATTATAAAATTAATTAATGCAATTTATATGACTGTAATTTTTTAAAATATATATAATTTTTGAATTCAGAATATCATTTATAGCTTAGGGTGAATTTTTGGTATTTTTCGGAAAAACATCGATTTTTGATGAATAGAGAAACCCCTAAGTAGTAGTTAAAAAACAGATTTTTCATTTAAATGAAATTTTACCACCTCTGTGATTTGAATTTCAAAAATCTGACATTCATCATTTTCATTAGGAAGTAAAATGTTTTTCAATGGGATTAAAATAATTTTGGTGAATAGTAACTTTTATGTTCTATTAATCGTGATTAAAGGTAATTAGTGTAATTTAAGGTAAATATAATGATATAATAATATGAAATTAACATTACACTTGTCCTACCCTTATTTGATGAGTCATTTCCGACCAAGAAAATACATGGGTCAACTTGGGGACCCCATGGATCCACTTTGGTAAGAAAATGACATTAATAACTTTTTATTTAATGTAAAAATAAAATTGTCACAAGCATGTGTTGTTTTACTAAAACAATGATTACATGGGGTTATATAAGTTAACTTTTAGACTATAAATATTAATTGGAAAGATAAAAACATTTAATAAATCATGATAATTTTTTTATAATTTTTATACGTTAAATAAATTAAATTTTTTATGACACCATAATGATGCAGTGATTACCTCATTAATTAACGATTTAAATAAAATAAAATGATAATGTAAAATCTAAGACTTAAACTTGTAAAAAACCTATTAGATGAGTATATTTCGAACCCGTATCACCTTATCCTAGAAATGTATAATTGTGGGAACGTTAAAATCAGAAACTCATTATATAATAATATAACATTTCATGACTTTCCAAGATTACCCCTCCTCTCCTCTTATAAAAGGCCCCCACCTCTACCACCTTATTCACACATCTCAAGCCATTGGCTCAACCAAAATATTCCCAAATACTCTCTCAACTTCCCTCTCTTAATCCTATAAGCCTCACATTGGGAATAAGTATTCCGAAGGAAGCTTTTGGCTCAAATCAAAAAGACTTACTCAATTTTAAGGTAATGTCTTCTCTTATGTTCTTTTGTTTTATTTCTCTTCTCCAACCCCTTAAACTCTTTTAATTTCCTTATTTTGTACAACACCAGTATCTCCAATATACTATGATGTTTTTATGATAAGGATTTTATTTACACTTACACACACCTTTGTCTAATGGTTAAAGAACATACTGTTTCTGTGGGTGGCGAATTACTGCCTCACGAAATGATGATTGTTCAATATTTTTTTAACACCTTTAATGGTGGACATTAAGATGTCACTATATTTACATATGATATATATTAGGTTTATGTTTTCCTTATGCTTCTGTATTTTTCATTTATGTCATACCTTTATGGTTTCCATTATGGGTAAAGGCGATAATTTCATTTTAGGAAGTGTGGACTACAGCCCCCTCAAAGTGATTTGAATTGTTAATTCCATATGTGGGACATGTAAAGGATGGAGTGAATTATATTATATATAATATTATACTATAATTATAATACACCTTTATATCATTATCATTTCATTCCATTAAATACGAAATAGAAATGAAAGTAGCATTCATGCGTATGTACGGCTTACCATCCCCATTTATGGTGCATTTCATTTCTTACCTCTAAATGTTATATAATATTATAAATGCAATTATATACTGTATATATATGATATATATGATATCTAAATGATTAATATAATTCTGGATATAATGGATATTTTACCACAAGAACAACTTGTAATTATAAGATGCTTATTTTTGACTCAAGTACAAATGATCGACAAAATGACCATTATCAACTTAAATAATTACATAATGTTCATAACATGGTAATAAGTGATATAAAAAGAATAATGAACTTGAAAAAGGTTCTTAAGAAATTATAAATTAACTCTAGTTTATTATTCAGGAGGTTAAAGAATGATCGAGTCAATTCATACATGAGGTAAGGGACTTCATATCAGTCTCCTTTCATTGAGGCATATTTGGTTTTATACACAACTTTCTTTTATACAGTGTATAAACCCCTTTGAATTTTATGTTTATTCAAAAGGATTATTTTTATACGAATCATTTTACTAAATGACAAAAATGAATTTTTTTTGTCATACATATGCGGCAACAACGACTTCTCCTCTGTCGTGACCATTATTTGAGTTTCAGCTTCCTCTACAAGCCATAACTTTTTTTAAATGAAAAATAAATACCAAGTTTTAATTTTATTTTATTCTGGTATTGAAAATGGTTTTGATAATGTTTTTATTATATCAATGTGTTGTATTGATATCTTTTGATTGAAATGTGGAAATGTTATGTTTCCTTTATGCATGTTTTATGTGATACGATTATGTTCTGGTTTATGATATGTGTAAACCTTCTTATATTAGGAATGCATTGGACTTAATAAGTGATGGTTGGATCCCACTATAGCTCCTCGATGAATCGGTAAATCTCATAAGGAAAACTAGTGTCTTTTCATGAGGCCATGAAAAAATCTTATTTGTAGTCTTGGCACGATGCCTTGGCTACGTGGTTATGATAGTCTGGCATTATGCATTCCATCATTATGAAAGTGGTTATTGATATTGCATTTGATTATTCGACTAGTAGAATATTCATGTGAATAATTAAATGGAATTATTTCATTTTCTTTTTTCCATATTATGTTGAAGTTCAAGTTTAAAAGGCTTTTGTTTTAGTTATACATTGCTTTAAATGTTTATGTTTATTTATGAATGTTTCCGCTGTATTGTTATCCTTACTGAGCATCTGATCTCACCCCTTTCTGTATTTTAATTTTTCCAGGATTTGAAGAAGTATTTTATAAATGACCTGCAGGGATAGTATGAGGGGATATAAAGACAAGATGTTGTTGTAGTTTTGTTTTACTTTATGATGTAAAGTAAGACTTATGAATATATCTAGTGTTTCCAAGGCTACTAAACTAATCGGTCTTCTGAGACTTGACCTTTTGTGATCATGCCAATGTTACGTAATAATGCACCGACTCTGGGTAATTGGGGTTGGGGCATTACAATATTCACTAATTTTATAATAACATTCACATAAAAAACATTGAAAATGATCTATGGGATGATGCAAAAAAACAATCATACTCCTACCATGTGTAGGGATCCACCATCTTTATTTATACATGTTGTTAACACTCCCCCTATAAGGGGTATTCAAATCATGATGGTCCACCAATTTAGAGTATATATAAAGTAACTCAAATGGATGATAAAAATACACAATAAGGCAGGTCATTATATGGAAAGACATAACAAGTACTCATGAGAACATAGTATCAATAAATGTGTCCATGTGATCAAAATCAGTGATGGAAACATTTTACACAATAAATACTCATCGAATCAAGCAACATATATGAGTCTCATTGACTATATTCACCCATGGGAAAATAAAATCTAATATAAAAAATGAATGCTGTAAAAATATAAAAATAATGGAATCATTAGTATAAAATATCATATAATGGTAATTAACATTCTATCTTATTCTCATTTATGATGTAATCAAAAGTCTATTAAATTATTAAATACCAAACCACATCTCATGCTCAATAAAAACTAGATTATATGACAATGATGCCTATATTGTGTTCTGGATCTTTGATGAAGAGGTGTATAAATTATACAATTGGAGATTAAATGCCCTGTAGAACATTCAATAATTACACACCTCAAATATTTTGTTAAAAAACTAGTTCCGAGATATTTTGATGAAGGGGATTTCAATTATAGAGATCCCATGTCTGTTAAAAAATTGATCATGAATTCCATTCCAATTATAGATGATAAACTCATGTATACTCAATGATCCATCACTAATCCTTCACCACAAATGAGATCCACGATGGAATTCTATATGAACATAATGTCAAGATAATTGATCATTAGGAACATACCTAGAAACATCATCCATTCAAAATAGATATTACTTTAATCAAATAAATTTCATTGAAATGTAAGAACTTTAATCCACTCTTGAAATGATCTAATAATTCATCATTTTTTATATAAATACATATATCATTGAACAATAAAAAGAATATATATTTTTTTCAAGGGAAAATAGGTGAATCTAGATTAAACCCAAATAAATAAAGTGTTTGTATCATGTAACTCAATTTTCATTCATTGTCCCACTTGGGTCTACCAGAATAGAGATTTATATGAGTGGAAATCAACATGTCTATATGTGTCTTATGGTTAGAGGGAAAATTATATATAAATAATTACATATCAAAATCAACCATTAATGTCTGATCGATGGGATTTTTGCATCATTATTTCTCACAATCATATATTAGTATCACATTTTATTCAAACCATGTGTCGACCATGATTTTGAAACTATAAGGGTTGAATGGATATCAAGAAAAAAATGTTTTTCAAACCATTACCCTTAATGTTGGTTGGTTTTTAGGGTTGTTTTATGGTTTTCCAGACTATATTCTTTGGGTTGAATGGTTTTAATATAGTGTAAATTGGGATGCATAGTTTCTGTATGATTTATTAACAATGATCCTTAACCATGATTAAGATACATGGGTTTTCAATCCTTTTACATTAACTATGCTTCAGCTAAATCTTTACCTAGAGAATCATCTGGGTTTTTTAAAAACCTTTCTCACACCTACCACTACAAGAAATTTCGATAAAATTAAAAATATAGAAACTCCAAAAACACCTCCCAAACAAATCATAATTTAAAATCACATGATTAAGATATGAAATTAAATCATAAATCACCCTATAATTATGAGTTCACTGCAATATACCTTTTAAAGAAATCTCATCAATGAGAAGAATCTCTAGGAACCTTCCTTAAAAAACTCAATACAATACATCTGGTCATCTACCTATCCGTCCAAAGTCTCCATTTGGATCTGTTCATATCCCCATAAAATCCATAAAAGTGGTATTATCCTTCTCGAAAGGACTTTCTCACTCTGGTGAACATTCATAAATGGTAATTCCTTGTATGATATGTTAAAATCTATATCGAAATCAATGATTTCATTGACATGTGTAAAATTAGGAATTTACCTCTTGAGATGATACAGATGAATCAAATTATACATATCTCTGTTGTGAGAAGGAACATCCATATGATACACCATTCTTCCATCCCACTCAGTGATCTCAAAGGGACCGACATAAAAAATTTATAGATTTTATTTCTTCCACAATCATTTATGGCCTACTAGTGGACACACTATCATAAAAAAATGTTCACCTATAAAAAAATCAATGGTCTCCTCCTATGGTCATCATATGATCTTCCCTAACATAAGATGCGGTCAACCACTTCTTATTTAGACATAAATTCATTGAGGTGTCCAAAACCATGCTTGAAAACACCATTTCTACCTAACACAACTCAATCTAATATACTGGTGAATAAAATAGCCAACCATAGGGAGACACAAATGGTTACATTTAAATAGAATCCTGAGAGATATTACTGAATGTAAACACATTCAATGATATTTGACAATCCCATTTGAGAGGACCACTTTTGGATATACTCAATAATGAGAGAGTTTTGAATCAGTGATGGGATAATATTCACCAATTATAACATTTATCTCATTAACCACTTTTACCTACTAGGATATTGATTCAAAAATTCCATTTTTATTTCTATATGTATGTATATTAAATCATTAAATTAGATCACAAGATATTATTTTCAAATTTTAGTACTCTATAAGAGTACCGAATACTTTCTGTGTACGGTTATGACTAGTAACTAAGTTAAATACTATAATGTAACAAATGTTTTAGTGGTTTGGATAGATTAAAATAAATAGCTTATCTTTGAGTCCATGTACTTTTATAGGGGGAAGGAAATAGATCATCTTCTATACACTAGTAATGACATGGTCCAACATGCAGCTTCTCACTAGTTCATTAAAAATATCTAAAAGTTGGACTTCACCTTTTTTAGGTACATCCTAAGATCAATAAATTCTTCAACAAGTTGATACTTTTATTTGATCTAATATTAATGATTTCTTATTCTCATATTTCTAGAATTACATTCATAACTTCTTACATGTATCTCTTATTCTGATTCAGAGTAGAAAACATACAGCCCCTATATTTTATTTGTCTCTTATTCAGAGAAAACATATTGCCCTATATCTCCTTGTTATTATTTATAGAATCATAATCATCCTTCATAATTGTGGAAACATTGAACCCTCAAATCATCATATTCAAAATTACTTCTTCTTATTATATAAAAATATGAACAATAAATTTAGTATTTATATTTTATAATTGAAATTAAATATTATTATTTCCCTACTAAAAATGCATTGAAAAAATAACATCATATCACATATGTATTTATAATAAATTACACAACCACTTCAATTGAAACCCTAGTACACATAATCATCATTTTATTTTGTATTTTATTTAGAAATAATTAGTATTTGATCTTTCATTAACTATTTTAAATTTGATTAGATATATTATATTTTTTTTAATCTTTTTAACTTTAAAAATGTTTATCAAACATGTATACATATAATTTTTACACATTCAATGTTCACTTCATCCCCTTCCTTCTATTTACTTCAAACAAATTTAATAGTGTATAACAATCTTTCACCCTGTAACATCACTTATTTTAATGTCATATTATCATTGTGATTCATGCACTGTATTTTTTATAGAACATTAATGGTTAATGATATTTTTTCATGTTATTTATCATTATCAATATATCTATATGGGTAGTGATTTTATGATCTCATGTCGATCACTGCCTCCATGTATGGGTAAAACCATTGAATAGGGACATTGAAAAAAACATTGAAGTATTTGTGGGACTGATCTTCTCAAATATCTATGAGTTTTTAACATAGAAAAATTCCAATAGTTTAGTACTTTATGTTCATAAAATATTATACATTTTCCAAAAATTCACGTTCCTTCACTTAACTAAATTTATAAATATAATCTCAACTATCTTCACATACTACATAAAGTACATAGTTCTTCTTCAAACAAGATTGTTATGGAACCTCTATTTGCATAGCCAGGTGGATCATAATGCATATTATTCACATAATTGGATACATCAAGGCTCAAATCTTGTTATATTTTTTATAAAAAAATGTTTTCTCTAGGGAAAATCCAATAACAAAAACTTTTCTTTGTTGATGGGTATTTATAGAAGAGGATGCGCTTTCTCTTTGTGGTTACTTCAGTAACCTATTATTCCACTATTTAATCCATGATAGTTAATATTTTAATATTAATAAATATAATGTTAAGAAAAATATTCAACTATTTATTTCCATCTCTAAATATAACGAATAACAGTGTCACTTCCTCTATGATTTTTAGTTCTCACATTGTGGTGAATTGATCACATGAAAACGATGATAATCTAGTGATCCTTTTATAGATCAAACTAATCCAGGCTTATGGATACTCAAAAACCCCTTGAAACTTATTATAAAGTTTATGTTCCTAGATAGATATGGTGATTTCTTGGAAAAATTATATCTCATTCACTTGACTTAATCCTTAAAGAGGACTGTATGTGCATTACCAAATCACCAGTGGTGGTTGCAGTGATTTTTTTCATATATTAGAGTCATTGTAAAAGAATTAATAGTTGGTAAATATTTTTAATGAAGGTAATAGATGATTTCATGGTATATTCCAATCCACCAGTGCCATATATCTATCTTTTAAATAGATTTGTGAATAGTATCGAAGTATCATCATCCCACGTCATTATTTCAATCTATTAAGCATTGCATTATAATTGATTTCTTACCACATATTATTCAATCTAGTAGTTGGGTTTGGAACCAAAAAAACATCACACAGTCCCCTATGGGTTTATCCTAATATACATTACTCCATCCAAGAATCACCATACATGATCTCTACATGCTTCATGCCTCCTCTATGTGGTCCATGTTCACACTCTTTCATAGAAAAGCAATAGATATTAATTCCCAAAACTCCTATAAAATCATGACTTCCTTGGAATGTTCTTCCTCCCACATAGTTTTAACTTACTCCCATATATATTTTGAGATGTCCTACCCTGTGGGGCTATAGTATGCCATCTTTTTTAATCAATGGACCAAAAAATAATACTTAGAATAATTCAATGTATATTAATCAATAGAAATTAATTTAACCACATCCATAACTTCAAAATAAAATACTTTAAATATATTTTATTTTATGGTTGTATCATTAATTAGAAATTCCTTTTCACCATGGAAAATATTATTTTTAATGTTCTTCATATTCCTCCACTATTCCATTTGAAAAATAATTTCAAAACAGTCCTTCCTCATCTAATCATCCTTTATCTCATATTCACCATTACTATAAATAATGTGTAACCATTGGAAAATGTATTTCAAATGAAGAAAAATTTGAAAATAATCATATTTACAGTAACAATGTATTAAAAATAACATAGTTAAGATAATAAGACTTTAGTTCCTTCTTCATCGTCCATTCATATAGGTTATATTCACCTTAATATCAAGCATTGATATCATAGATACTTTATAAACAACATTTTATCTAACTTATTTAGCATATTTCAATCAGTGAAATGTTTCTATTTAATTACAGAACATTGAGATCCAATATAAACCATTTATAAAAAATATAACTAAAACAAACTATGAGTTCATTAATCTTCAGGTTGTATTTATGGGTAACATGTTCAAACATCATTCCAAATGAATTTTTTAGTATGTGAATATATCCCATTTACTATTCCAAAAATTCATTTCAAATTATCTACAGTTTATTTAAAAGAAATAAAATGTTCATTTTAAAAGGGTATAATTCCATACTTAGTAAATGTGGCATCCATCATTTCACTCTAGGTATATATGATCCTTGCTTACTATAGCTTACAAGTGAATTCAATTAATACAGAAAAGTTTTACCTTATCAACTGATCATGATACCTATTGAAATGAGAACTCATATACATTTCTACAATGGAAGTCCACGTTCATTAAAGGGTAATGATTCCAAATGATATTTGATAATATTTTTAACAATCAACCGGAAACACCTTCACTATCTTCAAAAAACATTGAAAAAACATTCATGTGAAACAAGAAGGGTACGTTTCTTTGAATCAAAAAAACTTTTATTATATCATTCATTAATTATATTATTCCACATTTGAATTATGTTTATTTTTTTATAACCATGGATGAGATAATTTGAAAAACATAACATTTCAAATGTTGTGATCATCAATAAATTTAATGAATAACAAAATTTGTTACGAATTGATATAATTAATCAGGATGTAACTTTCCCATTATTCATTTTATTCTTCCATACGGAAAGTTATGATCAACTTATTAATAATGGTGAATATATTTGTTAATGTATTTTAAGATGTTCCAATTTGGAGAATAAACCAATATGTAACTTCTAATTGCAGATGTGCAGATTTTACATCTTCCACAACTTCACCAAAGATGATATTATTTTACATTTTTTCTTCAGGATACCAAATATACGGTCAATAAAATATTATGAAATAAATATAATATTATCCCATATATAATAAAACATTATTATAATTTACTAAAAATTACCCCATTTCATATTTTTTTGAATACCAATTTTGGAATCATTCAGGGTTGATTACTTCTCCAATATCCATGTCATGAATTCATAACACTCACCAATATCTAGAAACACCAAATGTACACTTAGATTCACCTTCTATAACCTCCATTATAATCCCAAATAAAAAAAATATTAATGGTATATCGAGGATATTCTTTTCTAATTAATGTTATCAGCAAGAATTGGACAGTTTCCTCAACCCAATTTCTCCATTTCCTCCAGTGTTAATTATTTCACATCTGTTTATAATTTTTTTAATTATTATATAATTATTCATTAAAAATGTTATTATACTCTATGTGGAGTAATTTTCTTCATAAAATCAATCAGGGATCATGAATTTTTATACCCTTAATGAATACTTCTTATTCTATAAGAATTTTTAAACATCCTTTTACACAATGTCCATCTTTTTCACTTATCTAGCATATAACATCATTAACATAAGTGTTTACTTTTTTTAACAGCATCATAATTTCTTTTTATTAATCATTTATACTATTTTCTTTTAGTTTATCCATATACATGGCCTATGAATCTATAATGTTCCTTATTCACTCAAAATCATATGGCCATATAATGAACATATCATTGGGAATATTGGTAGTAGGTTTTGATGTTCTACACAGCTTCTTCTGAATGTTATCAAATTTAGTAGTTATTTTAGATGAATAACTTATGTTCAAACACTTTTCTTTTGTTTAAATCCATGATCTTATCAATATTATTTCTTGAAACTTCTTTGGAAAAAAAATTTTAAGAATATTCATCTATGCTCATACTAATAGTGCTTCCTATTTCTATGATATATTTTATTATCCTTTTTTCTCAACATCTATGGATACATGTCAATATGATCATGAAGAAATATTTTTACCACTAATATTTCATAAATAATAGATATTTTAATGATTTAAAAAAATATTTTTAGTATATAGACTATTCTTAAAATGTTGATTTTTCGTCATCATCTCTACCTTTCCCCCTTGACATGGGACTTCATTATACATTAGAATTAAATTATTATCCAAACATATATTTCATAACTAATTTATCCATTACACAACCAAAATCAAACCCCAATGTATGATCTTATTATTTCTATTGTATCATGTTTTTGGTCTTCTTCATAGCATGTTGGGCTCTTCATGGGGAACAAGCTTCCACACTCCTTTTCATATCCATCATAGTCATAGTGGTGGGCATCACATCACCTTTATTCATCCATTAATATAGATTTTAATTTATCTATCATGTATAATTCATAGCAACATATTGATTAACATTATTATTATATCTTATGGATTGTACCTATTTGTCCACAACTATTTGAGATAGATCATTGAATGAAGTCATGAAATTCATATCACATGATTTAGGTCGTTCATTCTTAGAATACTCTAGTAATCATTTTGTAGAAATAGTAACATTATCCTTCTTTTGTTAAGTCTCAATATGTTTCTTCCAATAATTTGTCAAATAATCATTTAATTATAGATATCCCATATTGATTGTGTTTTTATGATCTTCAATCAAATTCATCTTCTCTTCAAAAAAAAATTTAACTCTTTCAACTTCTTATTTATGAAACATAGTAGTATTTTGCAACAGAGTGAAGTTACTTGATATTATTTTATTTTAATTCAAAATTCAAAAAATCAAACCAAATACCATTTTTAAACATTTCTTTTATTGCGTGGATATTTTCATAAGGAGTATTTTTTAATCTATTTTTATCATCAACCTCTTTGATCTGTTTTAAGGTCATTATTTCTAGAACCCTATTTATTTGTTCAAAGCCTCCATCCTTTTTGGAGGGAATTAAACATTATATTTTTTTCATTTAAGTCATTATCTATGTTATATGTATCTTCTCCAATGTAGGTGATCTATTACTTTACAATTTGAAAGGCTCTACAAAAAAGAGAGATGTTAAATATTGAAAGTACTAAAGAATATATTTCTCACTATAAAAAGATATATCTAGAGAATATATAGATTTTTAAACATCACCAATTATTATAGAATATTCATCCAAAAGAATGTTTTTACAAGAATTTTTTCAAACATTATGATCACATACAATTCTTGAATCACATGATATAGGAATTTTTTTCCCCTTTAGGGGAAGCTAAGAAACCTATTATCTACATCACATTGCTAATAATTCTTCATTGATGGAAATTTATGGAGTGATTGATTATTCTTAATCTTAATTTATGAGAGATTTTTTCTTCAACCTTATTTTATCTTTCATTGTCATGTGCATTTTGATCTTGGTAGATATAGAATTCTGCTCAATGATAACTAGTTATTCACCAAAATTACCCTCTATTATTAGCACATGAAGGAAACTCAATTTAATAAAAAAGAATAACTATAATTTAGTGAATCATATAGAGGAAATAATTTTATATGATACAAATTTAGTGGAATAATTTGGGCTATAGTTATCACTGGGGGGGTTAATCAGTGTTGTGATCATTTTCATTAACTATAAATTTTATCCCATTTTCCTTTATTACTTGTTAGGATTGTGATTATTATATTTTATTTTTATTATCACATAAAATAATATAAAATCATTAAATGATAACACATGCTATTTTTAAAAGGTTGAATACTCAATTTCATTACCAATTACTTTCTTCATATAATGTCGACTAGTAAATAGATTCTAAATTATTACGAAAAAACTGTTATAATAGTATTTATAGAAATAATACTTAGACTTAGGTGTACTTCTATACACCTTATTATTGGGAAGGAAACAATTCTTATTCCCTAGACTATTGATGACCTGATCTAACTTATAGATTCTCGCTAGTTCTTTATACTTATTCAAAAGATAATATTCATATTTTTTATAGATACATTGTACCACTAATAATTTATTACACTAAATGGGGATTTTTTTATGTTACAATGATTATTTTTTCTCCACATACCTCTATTATTAATTTAATAAAAACAATCATGTGACTAATCTTTATCATCACAACAGTAAAAATAATGGTTATTTATCTTCTCCCGCGATTCTTCTATGAAAAACAGACTCAATAGATATCGTTATTCTCCATTGTAGAATCAAAATATACATTCATGATTATTAAAAAATGAATTCTCAACAAAACATTATCACAACCATTTATTCTTCTTTGAAGAAATATCAACAGTGAATTTTCTTTTTGTATCTTCTTAGGGAAACTGAATATTATGAAATCACTACATACACTACATTGAAAACTTTACATCATACCATGATTGTATTAAGGATATAGTTGATGACTTATTCTAAAAAACCCTATAAAAATAATATTGAAAACATTTTTTGTGATATTTATAAAAAGTATTTAATCATATTTCCTTGAACTCTTTTAAAATTGATGAGATATCTTAGTTAATTTTATTGGTTTCTATTAACATCTAAAGTTATTTTCCCTCACATATTCCTAGAAATAATTTAGAGTCCCTATTCATATCCAATTTTTTCCCTTTAATATCATCATGAATATGAACTTAATTTGAAATTTATTTCACTATAAAATAAAACATATATGAATGCATCTCTATCATTATGTTTCATGGATAATTTATTATGTAAAATAGTATAGGTACTAGAATTATTCTGCATAATTTCATCTTTAAATAAAATGAATGTATATGAATCTGGTTCACATGATATCAATATAATAAATAACATTGTATATGGGATAGAACATAAGAATATGGACATTGGGATGTCCAAGAGGTCTTTATGGGACGAAAAATCACGAATATTATTTAGTTTTTAACATCATGAATTAATACAGTTCTGGTCATCATATTTTAATAGGCTTATGTTTCATGGAAATGACAAGATAATTCATGTAACTAAATGTGTACGTTAAATCTAAATGATCTTCAGGTACCATAAAAGGTCCACAGTTCTTCATTATATATGATATGTTTTGAACCTCTCTTTGCAATAGGAGTTAGATTATGGGGCCTTTTCATTTCATAGGTGGATATGTGATGTCACCACAAGTCATGTATTTTAAAGGGAAAACAAATCACTCAAGAACATTCTGAAGCATAAAATTAGCCATGTTGATGGGTATTTATAGATATGGGTACATGGCCTCTCCAAAGTTCTTTCACCAAACTATTATTCCATTGTGTATCCCATGTCCATAAAGACTTTAACATCATTGATTATATTGGTAAATCAAATATTATACCATGAGTATCTATATTAGAAAACACCAAAAAACATGGTTTCCTTTCCTACATGTGTTCAGGTTTTCTCCTTATAGTGATTTTCTAATTTGAACATGATAAAAATATTTTTCTACCTTTCAAGATTGAAATAATCCATTCATATGGATACTTGAATGGCCTTCACAACATCTCAAACAGAGGATTTTCCCTGATATATTTGGTCCTTAATTCATTCAAAAATTCTTAGTTCATATATATTGATCACTGAAGATAATTAGCAGTGCATGAACTAATCATTGAGTGGTGGATATTGTAATATATATTAGACACTCAACTCATCATCGAATGATGAAAAGTGGAGTATTTGTTTGAATGAAGTTAGGTGACCATATCCTGGAACAATCCCATTAAATATAACCATATATAAATCATTTTAATATAATATTTAATATTACTATAGTAGAATATACTAACATTAATCCCCCATGCAATTGATATATTATTTATAAATAATTCTTTTATACATTTTACTTTACCCGATATTGGGGTTAAACACCCAAAATCACATCAGACACACCGTCCATCGGATGTGCCTCACCCATATTGCCCACCCAGGGGCCACCATGTGCACTCTATGTGTTCTTTATGTGTTTTATGCATTCACCATACACACTCCCTGAATACCTAGGTGGTTTCTATGCATGACCACATCTCCTCTTACACAATGGATTCCATTTAATAGTCTAGCCCTAATGGGGAAGAGCTTCTATTCCATATGTAGTCTAAGATAGACCTCAATGGGAGGCAATGATTAGCCGTATTTTTTTAATAAAAGTCCAACTAAATTAATTGAAGTGCATTGTGTTGCATTTGTTGTCAATGAGGCATGAAGTTGTCTTGGAATGAATGGATGTCAAGGAGTCAAGATGTCAATGTCAAAGGATGTGATGGTGATGGTGATGAAGGAGAATGGCCATGGTACACAGATGCATGTCACTTAGGAGATTCACTAAGTGACATAGGAGATGATGGTTGAAACATTCTCTAAGCACATCAGACGATTGTTGAACTGATCTTTAAAGTTCCAAGAACTTGTATCAACTGGATACAATGTCACAACAAGCTTTAGAAGACCATGCATTGTATTGACAATGCATGAGAAGAGGAAGATGATCCATCCACACCTCCTAAGTGGATGAAGTGAGCTGAAGAAGTCCATGCACTATTACTTAGTGCATGAGAATTAGAAGAAGCCCCAATTGATCTCTGATTAGATCAATGAAGCACTTTGAATAATTTAAGTGATTCAGGAGTTCGGTTGAAGATGAAGAACCTTCAAGAATTTCCATTCCTAAGTGATGAACATTTGTTTAAGAAGTATGGAGGAATTCTAAGAAGAAGAAGAATAGAGATGGGAAGAAGATGGCTTGGAATGTGGCATTTGGCTTGAACTTATGGAAGAACTTTGTATTTGACAAAGTATTATTCTTTACTTTGCCAAAAAAATTGGCCACCAAGGAGGCCAGCCGAGGGTCATCACCCAAGGCACTTCTGGGACTCAAGGTCACCACGCCCATGGGGAACCCTCAAGGCCAGGGCAGCAACCTTGAGGCATGGGGCGCACCCAAGGACACCGTATGGGCGCCTGGGGCACGCCCGGAGGAGCGCAGGGGGCCGTGTATAAGCCCCCGAGGGCACGCGGTGGTGAAATCCGCGCACCGGAGGAGCATTGTGGGCGCTAGGAGCGCGCCCGCAGGGAGCATAGTGGGCGCAGAGCGCGCCCGCAGAGAGAACCCGGTGCGGGGCGGCACCGGGAGGGGAGAGAATTCAACTGAGCGCTTTCCCCTAGCGCTTAGTTAATAAGCTGCGGAAAAACCGCGCCCCGTTTCGATGTGGGACGCGGAAAATTTCCCGGGATTGAATCTGAGCCGCTCGATTGATCGCGCGCTTGATCTGCGCCGCACATCTGATCTGCGGCGTCCCGATCTGATCCAGGCCGTCCAAAGTCGTTTGATCGGCTGATCCAACGGCCCAGCGACTGTCTTCTTCCCCGAGCTCGCACAAGGCCATCCGACGACCGCCGACGAACCAGAGGCCTCCGAGCACCAGTTTTCGAGCTCCCGGCCATCATTGTTCGATCCAAAGACTCCATTGAGATCGTCTAAGCACACTGAATACATCCATGCAATAAAATGGGCCTGCATGCACGAAATGGAGAACCTGATGTTCGGTCGAGGCAAACCGAAGGTGCCGAGGCTATGTTAGTTTATGGTTTGCATGGATTAGCCCAAAACCGAGGCCGTGCATGCATTCGAAGTCGCATGCACGAAGAGGAAGAAAATAATAAAGGAACCCGCGTGAAACAGATGAAGAAACGAGATTTGAAAAAATCTTTAAAGATCCGAAGATCTCGGGAGTTTGAGAATTATTGCACGCGGATGATTCGGGCATCTCTCTGCCTATAAAAGAAGAGCCAGAGGCTCTCATTTTGTTTGCTGAAACGCTGTTGAAAAACCGAGTCCCGCGAAGCCTCTGCCTCGCGAAGTTGAAGCCCCGCGCAAGGTATTTGCGCGGCTGAGTCCCTTTTGTGCACTCCTTGCGCAAAAGAAGTTGGAGGAGACCCTGCGCGCCTCCTTTGCGCGACAGGAAGAACCCCAGCCGCATCTCCTTGCGCGCTTGCGGTTGGCACCCTCACTGCCCGTATACCTGCGTGGCAGGAGGAAGTGCATGCGGATGTTGCACTTGGGTGCCCCGCGGCCAATGCACACTTGCGCGCTCTTGTGCTCCAAGCACTTGCGCGGCCAGCTACACCCGAGGTGAACTCACACCTTACGCGTCTTGAAGAGGAAGTGAAGTCCCGAGGCCGTGTGTGCTTAACAAAACAAGAGAAAGGCCGTGGCCGTGTGTGTGCTTAAGGAGGAAGACCACACTATTTGTGTGTGTGCAATTCAAGTGAAGGCCGAGGCTTTGCCTCGTGTATGTGCAAAGTGGAGAAGAGCCCAAGGGCCTTAGTGCTTATGTGCTAAACAAGCAGGACCCGAGCCCTTGCACCCTTTGAGTGCAAAGTGAAGAAGAAGAACATACGGGTGTTGTGTGTGCAATTACAAGAAGGTGGCAGTGGGTGTGCACCAAAGAAGACCCGAGGCCTTAGTGAAGTTGTGTGCCAAGTGAAGTGGAATACCACACATTGTGTGTGAAGTGGATAAGGCCGAGAGGAAGTGTGTGCAAGTGGAAGAGGTCGTAGCCTTGTGTGTGCACACTATTGAAGAACAACTAAAAGAATACTAAAGTGTGTGTGTGCAACAAGAAGAGGAAGGTCACTACAAGTGGATGCTAAGTGAAGAATTTGTGTGTGCAAACTAAAGAAGTGACCGAACCTAGGTGTGTGCACTAAAAGTAAACACACTTAGAAGAAGAAAGAAGTGGAAGACTCACACTAGTGTATAACACACATTTATGTGTGTAATCAAAAGAGAATAAAGTGTGTGAAGAAGTGAGAAGGTGGTGTGTGCTTAAAGATACTACACCCTTTGTGGGTCTACTGCACCAAGAAGAGAAAGAGGACAGTGCATGCATGCATGCATGCACGTGCACACGTGAACATAGCCAAATCAGTGGTGTGCATTTGAGTTGTCCAAGACCAGGACTGAGACTGGACCAGACCGAAGATAAAGATATTATTTGTCTGAGCATTCAGTAATTGGAGAGAAGCCGGGGCATCCTTAGAAGAAGGTGATAAAGCCCGAGCAAGATGAGAAGACCTGTTCACCACAAGTGATCAGAAGAAGAGCAAGGCCAGCAGTCTTTATCCCAGACTGCTGAAGATACTTGAAGAAGCTTAAAGTGAAGAAGAGCTACTCATGTTACTCGAGGAGCCAGGAGAAGACCCTGTGGGACTCAGGGAGAAGAAGTCTTCAGTGGGATTCTGGAGCAGGCCAGTGGGACTCTGGTAACACTGTGGGACGCAGTATAAAGACCCTCCTGTGGGACTCAGGAGAGATACGGTGGGAAGCTGTATCGACCATTGTAATACTAACAGATTATAATGGGAGAATCCATGCTTGGAGAGCATGGCAAGGATGTAGGCCTTTGGTGCCGAACCTTGTAAATCCTTGTGTCCTGTGCCTTTTCATTACTGCATTATCCGGGAAAGGTTGAGAGATACAAGAAGAGTGGATCGAGGCTTTAACCAGCCATAGAGGTTTAATTGATTAAGAATCAATTAGTAAAAAGTTTTAAAGGATCACTGATTCACCCCCTCCCCCTCTCAGTGATTCACACTGATCTGGGCACTTCAATTGGTATCAGAGGCAGGTTCCCTCTAAAAGATCCAAGGGAGTCTTTATGGAGTGCAGATTTGAGGAAATGAGTGACCAGCCTCAAATGGAGATATCTGCCAAGACTCAGAAAAATAGAAAGAAGAAACAGGCAAAGAAGATGAGGAAGAAGGTTGCTGCAATCAGAGAAACTCCTTCTATGGAAACAAATGTGAAAGTCACATCAGATGACAATTCCTTTTATCATTCTTCTGATGAAGCCTGCTCTAGCTGTGATGAAGATGGAAGAAATAATGATCTTCTAAATGCAATCAAATATCTTCAGAAGAGAGTCCCCAAGGAAATTGCAATGTGTATAGCTACAGGCCTCCTTGATCTTCAAGAAGAAAAATTACAGCTAGAAGATGAAGCCAATTCTCTGGAAGATCAATTGGCAAAAAGGGTTGGCATAACCAACACTCTCAGAAAGCTGGTGAAGGCTAAAGATGAAACTGTTTCTCTTTGCAATGAAAGATATGAAGACACTGCTGAAGAATTGCAAAGAAGCCTTTCTGAGAAAGATTTCTTTAAAATAATGGTCAAAGATGTTGTCCATGCACTGCAAAAGAGGAACAAAGTGTCAATGGTTGTCAGAGATGCTCAACTTGAAGACAAAGTAAAATTGGTGAAGGAGCTGAACAATTCATTGCAAGAATTAAAGAAGGTGCATGAAGACGAGATGAAACAACTGGTGGAGAATTGGGAAGGAAGGCTAAGAACTGTTGAGGATGAGAAGAACTCCCTTAACATGAAATGCTTAGAACTAGAGGTGATATTGACAAATCAGCAATCACCTAAAGCCAAAGCCTCCCAGTCAACTGAAAGAAGAAATGTTGCTACTCAAGTGTGCTTTGAGAAGGATGATTCTAAAAGCAAGACATCCTCTAGTGAAAGTGCAACAACTTCTAGAAAGAAGGTACCATCCATACCATCTTGTACTGATGCTTCTAATTGTGTTTCCACAAAAAGTGCAGGATGGAAAAATAATTCCAAACAAGTATGGATGAAGACAATGAAGAAAGAAAGCTCTCCTGAAGCAGCACAACAATTCAGGACAGGTACCCAACAATCAGAAGGAATCAAGAGGTCAAGATTTGTGGGTCAATGTTGGTGTTGTAACAGGTATGGGCATTGTGCAAAGGATTGTTGGTACAATCCACTGAATGCCAAAGCACAGAGGAAGCCCATGCCAAGGGGGAGCAAGCCAGAAGGAAAGAAGCAGCATCCACAGGTCCAGAGACATCTGTTCACTGCTAACAGATTTGGATTACTTGACAACATCTGGGATGATTGCAAAAGTGGTCAAAAGAATGATACATGTCAATCTCCAACTGTATCCAAAGATGGAATGAGGAGAAGATCACTGAACCTGGCTAAAAGAGATTCCTTGGGAAGCAAGCAGAAGAAAGTAGAAAATGCTCCCAAGAAGTGTTTGAAAAAGGAAGAGAAGACCTTGGAGTCTAAGTCCAAGAAGGGTGAGTCATCCAGTAGGACCACCAAGAAGACATGCTTCTACTGTGGAAAGAAAGGACATATCATGGATCTTTGTAAAGAAGCCATGAAATTCAAAAGAAGCCAACTGAACTCAAACAGACAATCAATCCAGAAGAAGCAGAAGGGAGTGATTGAAAACAAGTTGCCTAAGAGAGGTAGCTTGACAGCATCAAAAGAACCATGTGGAATTTCCAAAACTGAGGCCACACTTCCAAGTGACTTACTAGTCATATGGCCAAATCAGTTGCAACTTGCCAAAGATCTGAAAAGAGCTGAAGATGACGTTCTGGCAATTGCTAAGGAAAGAGGGAAGAAAAATATTTCACATGAAGATGTTTTGAAAACCACACCAGCACAATCATCAATGAAGATCAAATGTGCAAGTGTGAAGACTGGTGAAAATGGGACATCTCGGTTGAGAGAATCTTCTCAACCTTGTTGTTCACATTGATGAACCAAGGAAGTTCCATCTTATTCCCTTATACATTGGTATTTACATGTGCTAACATTGCAGGGAATTGAAGATGATGATCATTCTCAGCTGGAGGATGAATTGGATTGAATGGAGTGCACCCCTTGAGGGGGAGCCAATCTGGAGAAGATGATGTTCTAAAATTAATATCATCTTGAGAAAGTGAAGGTATTCCAATCATGCTTTCATCCCTTGTTTCTCAATTGAGTTTATCTTGTCAATTAAGGGGGAGTATGGATTGAAGACAAATGATTGAAAGGGGGAGCTTTATCTTTGCACTGAACTTTCTAATGAGTTTTGTGAAGTATGTGCAGGATTTAGCAATTCATTGTTATATCTGAAAAATTTCAACCCCTAATCATGATCTCACATGTGTAGAGAATTGTGGACAGCTTTGAATTCCTTGGTTATATCACTCTTGTTTTCTACACCGGGTTAGCCCAAGTAGACTTAGAGCTGATTTACTAAAGGTTCATTGCTCAAGTGAACATGTGACATCATCCCTCTCTTAGTGCTTTTCAAGAAGATGCTATTCGAAGGGAGGAAGAGATATTTGTGAAAGAATACCACACCACACCTTTGCATTTGATTGCCAATAAGGGGGAGAAAATATTGGCACACATATTGACCCATTCATATGTGCTAAAGGAGTGTATTGACAACAAATACAAAGGGGGAGATTGAAGTGCATTGTGTTGCATTTGTTGTCAATGAGGCATGAAGTTGTCTTGGAATGAATGGATGTCAAGGAGTCAAGATGTCAATGTCAAAGGATGTGATGGTGATGGTGATGAAGGAGAATGGCCATGGTACACAGATGCATGTCACTTAGGAGATTCACTAAGTGACATAGGAGATGATGGTTGAAACATTCTCTAAGCACATCAGACGATTGTTGAACTGATCTTTAAAGTTCCAAGAACTTGTATCAACTGGATACAATGTCACAACAAGCTTTAGAAGACCATGCATTGTATTGACAATGCATGAGAAGAGGAATATGATCCATCCACACCTCCTAAGTGGATGAAGTGAGCTGAAGAAGTCCATGCACTATTACTTAGTGCATGAGAATTAGAAGAAGCCCCAATTGATCTCTGATTAGATCAATGAAGCACTTTGAATAATTTAAGTGATTCAGGAGTTCGGTTGAAGATGAAGAACCTTCAAGAATTTCCATTCCTAAGTGATGAACATTTGTTTAAGAAGTATGGAGGAATTCTAAGAAGAAGAAGAATAGAGATGGGGAGAAGATGGCTTGGAATGTGGCATTTGGCTTGAACTTATGGAAGAACTTTGTATTTGAAAAAGTATTATTCTTTACTTTGCCAAAAAAATTGGCCACCAAGGAGGCCAGCCGAGGGTCATCACCCAAGGCACTTCTGGGACTCAAGGTCACCACGCCCATGGGGAACCCTCAAGGCCAGGGCAGCAACCTTGAGGCATGGGGCGCACCCAAGGACACCGCATGGGCGCCTGGGGCACGCCCGGAGGAGCGCAGGGGGCCGTGTATAAGCCCCCGAGGGCACGCGGTGGTGAAATCCGCACACCGGAGGAGCATTGTGGGCGCTAGGAGCGCGCCCGCAGGGAGCATAGTGGGCGCAGAGCGCGCCCGCAGAGAGAACCCGGTGCGGGGCGGCACCGGGAGGGGAGAGAATTCAACTGAGCGCTTTCCCCCAGTGCTTAGTTAATAAGCTGCGGAAAAACCGCGCCCCGTTTCGATGTGGGATGCGGAAAATTTCCCGGGATTGAATCTGAGCCGCTCGATTGATCGCGCGCTTGATCTGCGCCGCACATCTGATCCGCGGCGTCCCGATCGGATCCAGGCCGTCCAAAGTCGTTTGATCGGCTGATCCAACGGCCCAGCGACTGTCTTCTTCCCCGAGCTCGCACAAGGCCATCCGACGACCGCCGACGAACCAGAGGCCTCCGAGCACCAGTTTTCGAGCTCCCGGCCATCATTGTTCGATCCAAAGACTCCATTGAGATCGTCTAAGCACACTGAATACATCCATGCAATAAAATGGGCCTGCATGCACGAAATGGAGAACCTGATGTTCGGCCGAGGCAAACCGAAGGTGCCGAGGCTATGTTAGTTTATGGTTTGCATGGATTAGCCCAAAACCGAGGCCGTGCATGCGTTCGAAGTCGCATGCACGAAGAGGAAGAAAATAATAAAGGAACCCGCGTGAAACAGATGAAGAAACGAGATTTGAAAAAATCTTTAAAGATCCGAAGATCTCGGGAGTTTGAGAATTATTGCACGCGGATGATTCGGGCATCTCTCTGCCTATAAAAGAAGAGCCAGAGGCTCTCATTTTGTTTGCTGAAACGCTGTTGAAAAACCGAGTCCCGCGAAGCCTCTGCCTCGCGAAGTTGAAGCCCCGCGCAAGGTATTTGCGCGGCTGAGTCCCTTTTGTGCACTCCTTGCGCAAAAGAAGTTGGAGGAGACCCTGCGCGCCTCCTTTGCGCGACAGGAAGAACCCCAGCCGCATCTCCTTGCGCGCTTGCGGTTGGCACCCTCACTGCCCGTATACCTGCGTGGCAGGAGGAAGTGCATGCGGATGTTGCACTTGGGTGCCCCGCGGCCAATGCACACTTGCGCGCTCTTGTGCTCCAAGCACTTGCGCGGCCAGCTACACCCGAGGTGAACTCACACCTTACGCGTCTTGAAGAGGAAGTGAAGTCCCGAGGCCGTGTGTGCTTAACAAAACAAGAGAAAGGTCGTGGCCGTGTGTGTGCTTAAGGAGGAAGACCACACTATTTGTGTGTGTGCAATTCAAGTGAAGGCCGAGGCTTTGCCTCGTGTATGTGCAAAGTGGAGAAGAGCCCAAGGGCCTTAGTGCTTATGTGCTAAACAAGCAGGATCCGAGCCCTTGCACCCTTTGAGTGCAAAGTGAAGAAGAAGAACATACGGGTGTTGTGTGTGCAATTACAAGAAGGTGGCAGTGGGTGTGCACCAAAGAAGACCCGAGGCCTTAGTGAAGTTGTGTGCCAAGTGAAGTGGAATACCACACATTGTGTGTGAAGTGGATAAGGCCGAGAGGAAGTGTGTGCAAGTGGAAGAGGCCGTAGCCTTGTGTGTGCACACTATTGAAGAACAACTAAAAGAACACTAAAGTGTGTGTGTGCAACAAGAAGAGGAAGGTCACTACAAGTGGATGCTAAGTGAAGAATTTGTGTGTGCAAACTAAAGAAGTGACCGAACCTAGGTGTGTGCACTAAAAGTAAACACACTTAGAAGAAGAAAGAAGTGGAAGACTCACACTAGTGTATAACACACATTTATGTGTGTAATCAAAAGAGAGTAAAGTGTGTGAAGAAGTGAGAATGTGGTGTGTGCTTAAAGATACTACACCCTTTGTGGGTCTACTGCACCAAGAAGAGAAAGAGGACAGTGCATGCATGCATGCATGCACGTGCACACGTGAACATAGCCAAATCAGTGGTGTGCATTTGAGTTGTCCAAGACCAGGACTGAGACTGGACCAGACCGAAGATAAAGATATTATTTGTCTGAGCATTCAGTAATTGGAGAGAAGCCGGGGCATCCTTAGAAGAAGGTGATAAAGCCCGAGAAAGATGAGAAGACCTGTTCACCACAAGTGATCAGAAGAAGAGCAAAGCCAGCAGTCTTTATCCCAGACTGCTGAAGATACTTGAAGAAGCTTAAAGTGAAGAAGAGCTACTCGTGTGACTCGAGGAGCCAGGAGAAGACCCTGTGGGACTCAGGGAGAAGAAGTCTTCAGTGGGATTCTGGAGCAGGCCAGTGGGACTCTGGTAACACTGTGGGACGCAGTATAAAGACCCTCCTGTGGGACTCAGGAGAGATACGGTGGGAAGTTGTATCGACCATTGTAATACTAACAGATTATAATGGGAGAATCCATGCTTGGAGAGCATGGCAAGGATGTAGGCCTTTGGTGCCGAACCTTGTAAACCCTTGTGTCCTGTGCCTTTTCATTACTGCATTATCCGGGAAAGGTTGAGAGATACAAGAAGAGTGGATCGAGGCTTTAACCAGCCATAGAGGTTTAATTGATTAAGAATCAATTAGTAAAAAGTTTTAAAGGATCACTGATTCACCCCCTCCCCCTCTCAGTGATTCACACTGATCTGGGCACTTCATTAATATATATAATAATTATAGAATGTATATTAATAAAAACCAATTTATCCACAACCTCATTATTAAAAAACACATTTGATAAAAAAATATTACATAACTACCTTCTTAATTCTACGTATACATCATCATTAAAAATATTAGATTTCATGGTCTTCATATTCCACCTTTTTTTATTTAGGAATATCTATTTTAATGATATATTAATCATCCAAAAGTATTTTTTCTAATATTCTTAGTTTTTTAATATTACATCTCACCATTGATGCAAGTGGTTTCCATATATATTGATTAAAAAATAATCAATGTCGTAAACTAAATTTATTAAAAGAACATACATAGTATAATAATACTTGAGTACCTTCATCTCTATCCATTCATCCAATATATATTCAATTCTATATGATACATGGGTAACTCAGATACATCATCTACTTATTTTTTCCTAACATCTTATGCATATTGACATCTGTAAAATGATTCCATATCATTAATAAACATTGGAAACCAATATCAACCATCATAAAAATAGTCAAAAACAAAGTGGTTCTTCACCATACCCAATCGAAGTGTAGGATGAAATATTAAATCATGTCATCCAATATAATTATTTATTACTCTAAATTTCTACCTATATGGTGATGATACATTTTAATCACTATCATCTGAGTCCCTAAGGTATTTTTCAATCCTTGAAAAAACTATTACACAAAACAAATATATCTATTAGATAAAGTTATCATGGTATCTATTTAAATAATATAATGTCAAATTAATACATCATTCCCTGATCATCTACTGATTGAGTCTCACATATCCGTTGGAATTGAGAAACATTTTTAGATAATCAACAATCACCGAGAAAACATCAAGGATCTTTATTGTCCCCAGTAACCGATTCACAAAGTCTTTTATTATATCCTCCCTCTTCCACATGGAAACATAAATTTTATAGAGTAATCTAAAAACATTCATTGAGATTGAGAATTATCGTCTAGAAGGTAAGGGAATATAAAATGAAT
This sequence comes from Viscum album, assembly GCA_963277665.1. Classification (NCBI taxonomy): domain Eukaryota; kingdom Viridiplantae; phylum Streptophyta; class Magnoliopsida; order Santalales; family Viscaceae; genus Viscum; species Viscum album. Next base: position 1,756,980,545 of record OY728163.1, read on the forward strand.
CTACCAATGTTCCTCTTCATCCATGGCCACTAGTATAGCTACCTAAAATCATGGTACATCTTCTTCACTCCATGATGCACCATTTACTAAGAGGTATATATATCTCCCATTGTATCTTATCTAATATAAACAAGGACTAAAAATATCACATTTCCAGGGATCACATCATCACCATATAATGAAAATCTTGGTTTCATGACACCACCTTCATGTTTTTCTCATATTACAAAACAATCTAGGTTGGATTTTTAATTAGTATTAACTTTGTCTACTAAGAATGAATTGATAAATAATAGGGAACCTTTCATAGATCCTTGGTTGTCATGACCCCATCCCCATGAAGTTTACCCCTCTTGGTATGACAATAGGAGTAGATAGATAGAGACCCTATAGTCCCACCTCTCGTTGGCCCCATGATGGAAACTACCATTGAGGGTAAAATAAATATGATGATGGGAGGCATTACCCTCTTACAGAAACACATGCATAAGAAAGAGATAAGATATAAACCAACTAACTCCATTCCATACTACTATTTATAATAATCCCATGTAAAAAAATATAATTTCAGGAAGGAACTACAACAACTGTAGGGGAAAATGAAAGTACAAAAATAATGTGAAGATGACAGTGACCACGACGCACAAACAACTCCTACAACACAAAAGCTAGTAGTACCCAGCCAAATCTCCAAGCTACTCCAACTAACCTAAAATTCGATTTATATAAACGTAGGGTAAGTATAATTTTATTCTCACTAAGATCATCTCTAGAGCATCTCGTGAAAAAGTAAATATGGCGTGCTGATGTACAAATTACAATAATTGAAAGTAAGTCATCACAAAAATAGGTATACTAAGCTCATAGCCTCACCATGGATACACTCACCAAGTATCGAATACATGATCATGTTATTAAAAAAAATATCTAGGGTACCCCTCTACTACTTCCACACTGGTTTTCCACTTGTCCCCAACATCTCACATCTAGATAATCTCTCTCCAAAATTCTATCTTACAGACACCTGGGTGAAGTAACACACCATGCATCTCTTGAAACACACCACCACCTCCACATAACCAAAAGTAACTAAGTAGTTTTTGAGAGCCACCATTTCTTGCATAACATGTATCATACATATGGTATTATAACTTAATCTGTCATAACCGATATGCCGAGTAATGATCCAAAATCCATCACAACTTATACAAGTTATACCTATAGTAGTCCATCGAAAATTATATCCATAATATTTGTATGTGAAATAACTATATTCAATTTATATCCCTATACACACATATATTGGAAAATCTAACTGCTCTGAAAAAAAATCAACTACTAAGAGAAGAGAGTGGGGGTAAAGGGGTAGTCACTCATCCATCCTCCAGCAGAGATGTTGGGGAAAACACCCACAAGGGATTAAATTCCATGGGGTGTCGGTTTCCCTAATTAAGTGGGTGGAGTAGTGTATAGAAACAAAAAAAAATCTAGGATATAATATATCTCACAACCACACTAAGGGAATATCCTAGTCATAGGAAAAACTTTAGGTAACATCTCTCAAACTACCAGATGCCACTACTATGACTAGATATCTTATACTGACACAAAAATTTAAATAGGTACTTTAAATTATCTTATCCATTTCAATAATTAAAAATTTACATAAATTAATTATTAACCGTTATAATTTATTTTAACACCCCAAGATTTCATAGTGTGTTATTTCATTAAAATAATTTAATATCTTTCACTACACGCAACAGTGAGTTAAAGCGCACCATGACTTACCAAACTAGCCGTTATGAATAGTAATACCTACTTTTTGAAATTTTATAAATTCTATCTCTCAAAATGGACTTCATTTTTGGATTCTTAATATCAAAATTATTCTAGGGTAAAATTTTGGTACTTTTCGGATAACTTTAATATTTTGATGAATAGTGAAAATTACTAAATTTTAATTAAAAAAAACTTTTTTAATCAAAATTATTAATAGTGATAAATTATGAATTTGAGTGGTTTTAAAGTATATTTAGAATATATTTTTACCATTTAATATAATTTTGGTCATTGGATATAATTTTACAATTATATCGGACATAAACAAGTGTCAATCTTTTGATAGTTATTATCTCTTAGAAACACACTTTTTGTTTTAACAACGGGAATTAATTTTAAATTAATTTCTGCCACTTCTGTGTTTCGAATTTGGAAAAATGGATTCCATATTTGGAATCAGGATGTTCAAATTGTGTAAATAGGTAACTTTTATTTTTATACATTTTGAATAATTACTTCGGTAAATATTTTATTTACCATGGTTAAGGGTAAATCTGGTAAATAAGGGTTAAAAAATAATATTATAATAATTAAAAAAAATTACCATAAAACGTGTCCTAGCCTCATTGGTTGATACATGTTCGACCATAGGCATCTTTGGGTTGATTTTGGGACCCCATGGAGCCACTTGTAGGTGATAGGGACACTTAATTTTAATTAAGTTAAAATGAATACAAAAATGAGACAAGCATATATCTTTTAGAAAAACAATTTTTACATAGGGTTATATATGTTGTCTGTTCTACTATAAATATTCATTAGAAATATAAAACGATTTCCTACATAATGGTATTTTATTTATAATTTTTAGACTTTAAATAATTTAATTTATTTATGACACAAAGATGATGCAGTAATTACCATAATAGTGACAAATTAAAATAATTGATATTATAAATCCCCAAATAAATATAATTTCAGACTTTTAATGAATTACAATACTTTTCTAGGATAATATGACATATTAGGATTGATTTAATTAATTTGGTTCGAAGTAATCATTCTGTTATGATTTTCCCAAAAATCAACTATTGAATAGTGTCAAAATTGACATAAAAGAGTTTTTAAAAGCAATATTATATTATTAATTGATATTAAATTCTTAAAAATCTAAGGATCGTCCAAGAGACTTATATCATGATATTTATATCATTAATGGACCACTTGGGGGGTCTCTTGGATGTATATTGTATGTTTATTAACCATATAATATAAAAATACAAAGATACATTGTAAAAGTGAAACTAATTAACTAAGAGTTAATACTTAAATATAAGGTTAATATAGTAACCCAAACCTGTCCAAATTCTATTGGTTTAATGGTTTTCTACCTATCCCCACCTTAAAATTTAAATAATCAACTTTGGAGCCATTAGAAATCGAATATGAATTTATTATAAATTAATATTTCTAGCTTTTCCAAAGGTGCCCCCCACCCCTCTTATAAAAGGGAACTCCTCCATCTCATTTCTTCATACGTTCAAATCCTTTTGGTTCCAGCCAAAATCTTCCCAAATACTCTCCCAACTTCCCTCAATACAACCTAGAGGCCTTAGTTTGATCCTAAATCCAACCTAAGGAGCCCTTTTGATCAAATCAAAAGGAAGAACCCGAAGAAGAGGTAATGATTTCACCACCCTTTTCCAAGTTTCTTTCTTCTTCCACTTCTTCTTCCTTTGTTATTACCATTATAAAATAATAACTACAGTATCATATATATACTGTGATGTTATTATAAATATGGTACAACCATATTCATTATTCTATCTACCCTTTTGAATAACATGTCACCATACGTGCGTACGTACGGCTTACCGTCTCCACGTCGTGGTTTAATTGTTATTCAACATATTATTATTTGGATGGATATAATAATGATGTGTAAATCATGTAAATAATAAATATAACATGTTAATGATTCTTTATATATGATATACCATCCATTTAAATATTATTTTAATATCAAAATAATGATATTGTCGCTCGTGCGTACATACGGACTACCGTCTCCACGAACGCGATGTGATTCATCCTCCATCGTATCCATTCAAGTATAATTATCATTTGATGATTTAAAAATGATGTTTAAGGACTTGATATCATTCTGTATATGAATAATATACAACCTATCCATGAAAAACTTGGCTTATGTAAAAAAACATATCAAAGAAAACGAGTAAGTTAACACCTGAAACGACGATAATACTAAGATATTATTAACAAAGTAATGTTAAAAGATCATATATCATATCATATGAATTTATATGATTCTTTTATAATTTAATAACTATTATATCACCATTATACTGGAGGTTAACCTACACCAACCTAGTAAATGAACAAGGTAAGGGTTTATTTCACAATCTCTTCATTATCCGAAGTTGTTTATACGTAATTATCTACTAGGATCTCTTTATCATAGACATCCATGTTCCTTAAAAATGTATTTAAAAACATTTTTACTATTTACTAGAAAATGGGTTAATGTCATTTATACCCTTATGTGTTTTGAAAGGAATCTTTCCGTCGTTTTCTAAACAAGTGACTTTTAACCTTTTCGACAAATTTAAGGTAAGAATGTTTTTTTAACTTATACGGCGGGTGCGGCTATTTACCGCCGTTATAAAATCGTCAAAGCTTCCCTTACAAGAATATAAGGATATTTTCAAAGTAAATGTTTTATTTTATAATTATGTGACTTTTAAATGATTTAAAAATGAATATTTTAAGAATTTATGAAAGGTACTCTTTATCAAAATCATAATTTTAAATGTTTTAAAGATTTATCTTTCTAAATCTTTTTAATTAATATCCTTGTTTTCAAAATGATTTTAAGGATTTATTTATATGGACATGAATGTTTTGAAATGACATTTCTTTTCAAAAGTTTCAAAGTGGTATGGGACACTTTGATTCAAAAATATCTTTTAAATTACTTCCTTTATAAATGGGTGACTTTTCAATGATTTCTAGAAAAAAGATATTCCTCTCAAATGGTTTTGATTTCATCTATGTCAACATCCTTGTTGGATTTTAAGCTTATTTGAAGTTGATTTATTATGATACAAAACTTTTTTATTCTACTGAAGGTTTTGTGATATGTTTTACTGTGGATGTGTTATTTTTATACCATTCATGGTTTATGAAGAAAGTATTGACATTTCGTATGCTAGTTTTAATACGAATGTTTATGTTATGTTTAAAATTTTTCATATGGGAATGCATTAGACTTAGTAAGTGACGGGTGGAGCCCGCTATAGCTCCTCGATGCATCGGTAGGTCTCATGAGACAAACTAGTGTCTTGGCACAAGGCCTTGACAAAATATTATGTGTAGTCTTGGCACGAGGCCTTGGCTATGTGGTTATGATAGTCTGGCATTATGCATTCCATCATTATGAAAGTGGTTATTGATATTGAATGTGATTATTAGATTAGTCGAATATCCATGTGAATAAGTAAATGGCATTATTTCATTTTACTTTTTCCATACTATGTTGAAGTTCAAGTTTAAAAGGGTTTGGTTTTAGTTATACATTTCCTTAAATGTTTATGATTATTTTTGAAAGTTTCTTCTATATTGTTATCCTTACTGGGCATTTGAGCTCACCCCTTTTCAATGTTTTATTTTTCCCAGGATGTGAAGAAGTAAGTTATGAACGACTTGCATGGATAGTATGTGGGGATATGAGTGTGGTATATGGAGACTATGTTGTTGTAGTAGTTTTTCACTTTATGATGTAATGTAAAACTTTATGAATATATCTAGTGCTTCCAAGGCTACTAAACCAATCGGTCTTTCAAGATTTGATCTTTCTTGTGATAATGCCAATGTTATGTAATAATGCACCGACTCTAGGTAACTGGGTTCGAGGCATTACAGTTGGTATCAGAGGAAGTTTAGTACAATCCTTGGAAGCTAGATTTAGATAAACTCTGATTAGAGCACGTAGACCTAAGATGAACTTTGATGATTAGTATAGAAGAACTTCCTAGAATTTTGGTATTGTAGAGATTTTGTGAGTTTTCCGAGCAATACATCCCTGTCTAGATACGAGCAGGTAGACGTGGCTCTAGCACAGATGTACCTAGGGGTAAAACCCGAAAACACCACTTTGATCTAGACTCGAACGGGAACTGGTGCACGACAACAGGCCTTGCTTCACTCTTGGTTACGACACTCCCGAGGGATATTCTTAGGATAACTCTCATTTTCCATAAAAATAATTATGAAGGGTTTATGAGTATATACTTCCTCAAAGAAAACATTCTTATGATTATTGATTATATCCATAAATAGTTCAATTTATGTTAAGTGTTTTGTAAGTATGGGATTATGTATTTTTATTCATAAACTGATCTAGTTTATGACGTTGTATAGAAATGGTGCCCAGTAGAAGGAATGAGAACTCCAGTAATACACATGATCCAAAGAGAAAGAAGGATCATATCATTCATGTTCTTAAGCCAGAATTTATAAGAGAAATAGTCTCCCATGTATTATCATCATGTGAAGAAATAATATCATGTGCTGATAAGATAAGTAAAGAGTTTACTGAGTCCTATGGCTTTGAAGGGAAGAAAGAGAAGAAAAGTATGGAAGATAGAAAGATGGATAAAGGGAAGAGGGAAAAGAATAATTTTCCTATATGTGATAACTGTGGGAAGAAACACCCTAGAACTTACTTGAATGGTGTGGGAGTTGGTTATAAGTGTGGAGGAAAAGGGCACAAAGTATGTGACTGCAAGGGTAAGAAAATGGTTTTAAATGTACAATGGTTCATTTACAAGGAGTTTGGACACTACGCGGACCTATGTCCCAGTCATCAGACTATGCCGCAAATGATGCTATTGGATAATAATCAAGTTATGATACTACCATAGATGAAGAGGAATGATTAGAGTTCCTATGTTGATTATGTCATTTGAGTGTTGTATCAACAATGTACTTGTTATAATAATTATGGAGTATATGAGGATTGTACTGTAGTACTATTTCATTAAGGACTTGAGATTGTGTGGAACAAAGAAAAGTGACTCAATAGTAGGATAATTTTTTGGAAAATATATGGTTGAGAGAATGATAAACCATAATATAGTTCTGATACCGAGGTAGTGATTTTGGAATAATACATGATTGATTTGGATAAATTATATTGGATATTCTTGACTACCTTGAAACTGATTAATGATTTGTATATTCCATCATTGTTGGGGTTTAAAACCTTTTTGTATTGAAGGAGTATATCTAGTATTCTTTAAGGAATGAGGGATCATGAATGTAATCAATAAGGTTTTATGGTAATTCAGGATGTTGTAGTGTTTCAAAAGAATACATGATGAAGGTGTTCACATGTTATTACACGGAAAAAGGGATCTTTATTGTGTTTACCTTCCTTATAAATTTTGGACTGAAGTATTCTGGATAGTTCTAGTTTGGATTATTTTTTATTTCCATAAAATGACAACTCGGAGGTCGGGCGGTAACCCGTCACGTCCGGCAAGGCCGCGAGACTGAAACCCACAACCGAAGGGCGACAAGGGTGTATCACCTACCACTGACCCACGTGATGTCCTGGATGAAATAATGTCATTTTTTAATGGTTCTACTAGATTAATTATAACTTCATTTTTTTAACCCTATACGAATAGGATAAATAGAATATTATTTTTAAGTTCTATTATCTTTTAGAGTGAAAGATGAGTCTATGGTAGAAATTAGTTAAAGGATGGAACTCTACTTGTCAAGAATATATTTTTCTTTTTCACTTATTCTATGAAGAAATTAATTATTATACTTTATTTAAGGAATCATAAAACCAAAAATGTGTTATCCTAATACCCTATGTTTTGTTGAACCGATGGTATTTCAAATCATCATAGATTGATGAATTTAAGGACCTCAATTTTATACTTGTTTGTGATTGATGACCTCAATCACTACCTATAAATATTTACGTTTTTCCTCCAATTATATGTCTCTAATTTCCACCAATTTTCTCCTAATTGAGATCGTAATTTGGTGGTGACCCTTTCATTTCTCTTTTCCTCATATTAGGACAAAGTTTTAGTAACCCAATTTCCGATGTGGGTTTTCCCACAAAGATATTTTTTATTTTCAACCTTTTATTTTCGAAGAACAATTTCAAATTGCGAGGACACAATTTATTGAAGGAGGACAGAATGTAACACCCCAAGATTTCATAGTGTGTTATTTCTTCAAAATAATTCAATAACTTTCACTACACGCAACACCGAGTTAAAGCGCACCATGACTTACCAAACTAGCCGTTATGAATAGTAATACCTACTTTTTGAAATTTTATAAATTCTATCTCTCAAAATGGACTTCATTTTTGGATTCTTAATATCAAAATTATCCTAGGGTGAAATTTTGGTACTTTTCGGATAACTTTGATATTTTGATGAATAGTTAAAATTACTAAATTTTAATTAAAAACAACTTATTTAATCAAAATAATTAATAGTGATAAATTATGAATTTGAGTGGTTTTAAAGTATATTTAGAATATATTTTTATATTTAATATAATTTTGGTCATTGGACATAATTTTACAATTAAACCGGACATAAACAAGTGTCAATCTTTTGATAGTTATTATCTCTTAAAAACACGCTTTTTGTTTTAACAACGGGAATTAATTTTAAATTAATTTCTGCCACTTATGTGTTTTGAATTTGGAAAAATTGATTCCATATTTGGAATCAGGATGTTCAAATTGTGTAAATAGGTAACTTTTTTTTAGACATTTTGAATAATTACTTCGGTAAATATTTTATTTACCATGGATAAGGGTAAATCCGGTAAATAAGGGTTAACCATTAATATTATAATAATAAATATTTACCCTCAAACGTGTCCTATACTCATTGGTTGATACATGTTCGACCATAGGCATCTTTGGGTCGATTTTGGGACCCCATGTAGCCACTTGTAGGTGATAGGGACACTTAATTTTAATTAAGTTAAAATGAATACAAAAATGACACAAGCATATATCTTTTAGAAAAACAATTTTTACATAGGGTTATATATGTTGTATTTTCGACTATAAATATTAATTATAAAGCTAAAAATATTTAATACATAATTATATTTTATTTATAATTTTTAAACTTTAAATAATATAATATATTTATTACACAATGATGATGCAGTAATTACCATAATAGTGAAAAATTAATATAATTAATATTATAAATACCCAAATAAATATAATTTGAGACTTTTAATGAATTATAATACTTTTCTAGGATAATATGACATATTAGGATTTATGTAATTAATTTTTTTTCGAATTAATCATTCTTTTATGAGTTTCAAAAAATCAACTATTGAATAGTGTCAAAATTGACACAAAAGAGTTTTTAAAACAAATATTATATTATTAACTGATATTAAATTCCTAAAAATCTAAGGGTCAGCCAAGAGACTTATATAATGATATTTATATCATTAATGGATCACTTGGGGGTTTATTGGATTTAAATAGTATGTTTATTAACCATATAATATAAAAATACAAAGAGACATTGTAAATGTGAAACTAATTAACTAAGAGTTAATACTTAAAGATAAGGTTAATATAGTAACCCAAACCTGTCCAAATTCTATTGGTTTAATTTTTTTCGACATATACCCACCTTAAAATTTAAATAATAAAATATGGAGCCATTATAAACCTAATATGAATTTATTATAAATTAATATTTCTAGATTTTCCAAAGGTGCCCCTCACCCCTCTTATAAAAGGGCACTCCTACTGCTCATTTCTTCACACCTTCAAAGCCTTTTGGTTCGGCCAAACTCTGCCCAAATACTATCCCAAAATCCCTCACTACAACCTAGAGGCCTTAGTTGGATCATAAAGCCAACCTAAGGAGCCCTTTTGATCAAATCAAAAGGAAGAACCCGCTGAAGAGGTAATGATTTCACCACCCTTTTCCAAGTTCCTTTCTTCTTCCACTTATTCTTCCTTTGTTATTACCATTCTAAAATAATAACTCCAGTATCATATATATACTTTGATTTTATTATAAATATGGTACAACCATATTTATTATTCTATCCACCCTTTTGAATAACATGTCACCATACGTGCATACGTACGGCATACCGTCTCCACGTCGTGGTTTAATTGTTATTCAATATATTATTATTTGGATGGGTATAATAATGATGTGTAACTCATGTAAATAATAAATATAACATGTTAATGATTCTTTATATATGATATACCATCCATTTATATATTATTTTAATATCAAAAGAATGATATTGTCGCTCGTGTGTACGTACGGACTACCGTCTCCACGAACGCGATGAGATTCATTCCCCATCGTATCCATTCAAGTATAATTATCATTTGATGATTTAAAAATGATATTTAAGGACTTGATATCATTCTTTATATGAATAATATACAACCTATCCATGATAAACATGGCTTATGTAACAAAACATATAAAGGAAAATGAGTAAGTTAACACCCGAAACGACGATAATACTAAGATATTATTAACAAAGCAATGTTAAAAGATCATATATCATTTCATATGAATGTATATGATTCTTGTATAATTTAATAACAATTATTTAACCATTATACATGAGGTTAACCTACTCCAACCAAGGAAAAGTACAAGGTAAGGGTTTATTTCACAATCTCTTCATTATCTGAGGTTGTTTATACATAATTATCTACTGGGATCTCTTTATCATCGACATCCATGTTCCTTAAAAATGTATTTAAAACATTTTTACTATTTACTAGACAATGGGTTAAAGTCCTTTATACCCTTATGTGTTTTGAAAGGAATCTTTCCGTCATTTTCCAAAAAAGGAACTTTTAACCTTTTCGACAAATTTAAGGTAAGAATGTTTTTTAACTTATACGGCGGGTGCGGCTATTTACTGCCGTTATAAAATCGTCAAAGCATCCCTTACAAGCTTATAAGGATATTTTCAAAGTAAATGTTTTATTTTATAATTATGCGACTTTTAAATTATTTAAAAATGAATATTTTAAGAATTTATGAAAGGTAATCTTTATCAAAATCAGAATTTTAAATGTTTTAAAGATTTATCTTTATAAATCTTTTTAATTAATATCCTTGTTTTCAAAATGATTTTAAGGATTTATTTATATGGACATGAATTCTTTGAAATTACATTTCTTTTCAAAAGTTTCAAAGTGGTATGGGACACTTTGATTCAAAAATCTCTTTTAAATTACTTCCTTTATAACTGGGTGACTTTTCAATGATTTCTAGAAAAGAGATATTCCTCTCAAATGGTTTGATTTCATCTATGTAAACATCCTTGTTGGATTTTAAGATTTTTTGAAGTTGATTTATTATGATACATAACTTTTTTATTCTATTTAAGGTTTTGTGATATGTTTTATGGTGGATGTGTTATTTTTATACCATTCATGGTTTATGAAGAAAGTATTAACATTTCATATGCTAGTTTTAATACGAATGTTTATGTTATGTTTAATCCTTTTCATATGGGAATGCATTGGACTTAGTAAGTGACGGGTGGAGCCCGCTATTGCTCCTCGATGCATCGGTAGGTCTCATGAGACAAACTAGTGTCTTGGCACAAGGCCTTGACAAAATATTATGTGTAGTCTTGGCACGAGGCCTTGGCTATGTGGTTATGATAGTCTGGAATTATGCATTCCATCATTATTAAAGTGGTTATTGATATTGCATGTGATTATTATATTAGTAGAATATCCATGTGAATAAGTAAATGGAATTATTTTATTTTACTTTTTCCATACTATGTTGAAGTTCTAGTTTAAAAGGCTTTTGATTTAGTTATACATTGCCTTAAATGTTTATGATTATTTTTGAAAGTTTCCGCTGTATTGTTATCCTTACTGGGCATTTGAGATCACCCCTTTTCAATGTTTTATTTTTCCGAGGATGTGAAGAAGTACGTTATGAATGACATGCAGGGATAGTATGTGGGGATATGAGTGTGGAATATGGAGACTATGTTGTTGTAGTAGTTTTTCACTTTATGATGTAATGTAAAACTTTATGAATATATCTAGTGCTTCTAAGGATACTAAACCAATAGGTCTTTCTAGATTTGATCTTTCTTGTGATCATGCCAATGTTATGTAATAATGCACCAAATCTGGGTAACTGGGTTTAGGGCGTTACATTTATACATTACATAACATTACCATTTCAACAATGATCCATGCCCTCCTGGAATAACCAAACCAAGCCCACGGTTTCATTGAATTTCAAACACAACATTTCACCAAAGAAAGCTCTTACCCCATGTGTTAAACATTTATTAATTTTTATAACATAATTAATTTCCATATGATGAGGTGTTATAGGAAAACATTCTAAACTCTCCAAATGTGAGGGGCTCAACATGGTGAGTAGATAAACTACCCATAAAAATATTTACCACCAATAAAATTAGAGTAAACTCGTCCAAACATGAGGAGAAAAACATGGGAAGAACATAGAATGACCTACACATATTCACCTTAATTGGAAATAGAGTGACCAAAAACATCCATCAACCTCACAAAGTGGGTAAAGAAAAGAATATAAAAATGAAGATTCAAAAATCATCTAGCTTTCATAACAATGAGTAAGCCCATTTTTAACCCATTATGTAATATCTAGTGTCTTCCTTGACACCACATGAATAAACAGATAAATCTCACCACTGCATGCTTCAACTATTGCAAAAAATGTCAAGGCACCCTACCCCACATACCTCAAGACACCTCTAGGATCAACCATCCTAGCCTCAAATCACATATTGACCTCCCAACCACCAAATATCTCAAAATCCATCTTGGATTAACCATATCACAAGAAATAGGAAAAAAACACAGCAATAGGGCCCTTATCCCTAAAGTAATACAATTAGCCATTACACATAACAATATCACCCTACACAAAAGCATAAGACACATGGGCTTTTAAAGATTGACAGAAACTAAAGGCCTAAAAATCCATTATCTTTATCACACAACTGGTTCTTATTCCGCCATGAATTAACTATTTCATTATACACATATTCCAACTATTGGAACCCTAATAATCCAACTATCATAAGATATGAAAAAATAATTAAAAAAATTATTTAACATGCCATTAATTATTTCTTCAGGATGCTTCAGTTTCATTAAATAATAAAATAAAACATGACCACATTTATCAATTTGATTTAAATAAAATTATAATGACAACCAGATTCATTAACATGCCTCTCAAATTTCTATAGCCAATTAATTATCAATTAATTCCACTATTATGTTCTTTGACAATTTCCATCAAAACATCATACTAAATAAATAATGGAATATATATCCCACTATCCAACAAATCAAGAGGCAAACCATTATCACAAAAATAAGAAACCAAATTTTTATGTGATCTATAACAATTATTTAATCAAGTTCATGTAATTATATAGTTTAATTTCATTATGATCTAATAGGATAAACCATGCCAAATCTACAATTTCATATAATTAAATAAATATTAAAAAAGTTCCCTACATAAAAAGGTCATCGATATTTTCCATATTAGAAGGGATCAATGAATCGAATCCTAATCTCCTCTCCCATAACAAATACATCTACCTGAGGACACCGCGGCCCAACCAGACCAAAAAAAACAAAGGAAATTCTGTTTGGAACATGGAGACCAAGTGTTGTCACATGAAAAATAGTAATGGGTGTAAAAGTATTGGAGAAACCATTATAAAGAGAAGGAAAATAACACTTTGGATCATGGTTGTTCACCGTGAATGGTAGATGGGCACCCTTGGATCGATCCCCATCGAAGGGATCTCCAAAACTCTGAAGAGGGGACTATCAGGTCGGCTGGGAAGAGAGGGAGGGAATAGGCAGCCATAGGGTTTGACAACCTGAGGGGCTAGAATGTTTTAATATATTATAGAAATAGGGGATTACATAACATGTAATCCCCATTCGTGTTGTGTAATTACTCAAGGTCAGTTTCCATTAAATAACCCATTACCTTTCACATTCATTTTATATTTCAATCCCTAAAATATTACATTATTTTAATCCCACTTTCATGTCGTAAAATTCATGTACACTTCATCCCACTTTCACACAATGAACATTCCCTGCTCTTAGTTCAAGAAACCTAAGTCCCTCCATACATCCTCTGAGCCTCCTATGAGATCTAAAAGCCTTGTAAGCATGAAAAGGGTTGATCAATGTAGAATAGGGACCTTATATTAGATACCACTAAAAAAATTCACATCCATGTGAATCCAAAACCAACATGGAGAGAAAATAGAAAAGGGTTGTATGAACAACAACCCCACGAGATACCTCTCAAGGCTCTCACTATCATAGGAGGACAACCACTTCATCAAAAGGAATATGTGGAAAACCACGAAATAAACAAAACCACCTCATAATCACTCTATCATGGGAGATAACTATCAAATTAGAGATCCGCAATAAGAAAAATATAAATCCATCTCACAAACAGGAAAGGTGTACAACCATAAAATGAAAAATGATACAATAGAAGATCTAAACATCAAATAGTTATGGGTAATGGGTTCCTATCTGTGACTCAAGTTCTTATGTACTCTCCTTCATGACATTGTTTTACCACAAGACATGATCAAAGTGGATATGATGCCCACATAATACCTTCTTTTGGAAGTCCTAGATCTCTAGAGGCTACTTCTCAAGGTTCTCATCATCGTCAATATCGATATTTATCCATGAGATAATTTGAGAGTCATCATGAACATAATGACAGAGATACTACCCCTGAAAACATTGTGTTTCTAGATCAACTGTTGGGGAAGTGCTATATGATTCTCCATGGCCCCAACATGATCCAACACATTAAAGGCCTGAACAAACAAAGAAAAAATCATACTCCCAAAACCAAACCTTCAAGTCCTAGGATGGGGAACCACCTTTAGGAACACATGATCCCCAACATTGACTTCTAGAGGACTCCTTCTATGATATTCATTGGATTATAATGATCATTCACTTCCTTAAACCTCTAGTGAATAGCATGAACCATCTCTATCATATTCTGTAACAATTCTAGCCAAATAATTTATGAATATCCAACAAAAATCTAGAAAAATGGGGAATGGAAATTTTATCCATACAAGGATTGAAATGGGTTCATATTAATGGAAGATTAAAAACTATTATTGTAAGCAAAATATACCAAGGTCATGTGCCTCATCCATGAACCTCTAAAATCAAGGACAATATAGAATAACAAGTCTTTAAGTGTTTTGATGGTCCGCTCTGTCTAACCTCCCTTCTACAGATAAAAAGTAGTTCTATGGTATGGCTTAGAACCAAAGTCTTTATTGATACCACTCCACACCCTAGAGGTAAAATGAGGATCTTGATTGGAAATGATCATCCTCAGGACTCAGTGGAGTCTCACCACCTCCTCTATATATTGTATTGATAAAATAACCACTGAGATCGACTCTTAAATTGCTATAAAGTGAGATAATTTCATGAAATGATCTACTATAAACCATATTGAGTCATAGCCTCTCGTATCATGAGTTAAATTAGTAACAAATTCCATCGATATGTCAACCAACTTGAACTAAGGAACATCTAATGGTTGATGCAAACCACCAAGAACACGGGGCTCAGCATTCACCTTCTAGATGACCAAACATTATTACATAAACTATACAACTACACACCTCATACTGGGACACCAAAACTAACCTCTCATGGTTTTGTTAATCTTTGTTCTGCTAGGATATTCTTCTAAATGTTTACTATTGAACTCTCTGATAATCATCACATGCATCATCAATGAAACAAAAATCATTCCCTAAAATAACACACTATCATGATCATCGTCAGACCTACCATTAGGGGCCTCACTACAAAAAACTAGATCTCTCTAGACCTCCACCTCTAGGTCCCCAAACATGGAATCCTCCACCTTCTATGCCAAGGATTATTGCAATATCATCTCAAAAATACATCCCCTTCCCCCAACATCTACCATATCTAGATGTAATGTCTAATGTTCTACCATTACTCTCCTGAAATCACCCGATTCACACAATAAATTTCTACAAGGATTCTTGCTTAATGCATCTACAACAACATTTCTATTTCATGATGTATATGAAATATTTAAGATGTAATACTTTAAGAACTCTATCCATAGATGTTTATGTAGGTTCAAGTCACACTGGGAGAAAAAATACATCAAGCTCTTAAGATTGGGGAATACCAAAAAACACTCCCTGAGGAGGAAATGTCTCTAGAAATATAGGGTGAACAATACCTCCACCAACTCAAGATCATGAGTGGAATAGTATCATTCATGGAGATGTGACATCAAATACCAATATTAAATTATCGTTCTATACTACATCAGAACATATCCTAACACCAGATGTGTGGAATCATTTTAAACCTCAAACAAAACTCATTCTAATAATAGATAAAGAACAAGATAACTAATAAAAATTATCCTTCACATACTCAAAATATGACTAATATTGATCATTCCACATGAACTCATGATCATTTATATTAAATTATGTTAGAGGAGTCATGAAAATATAGAAATTGTCTATGAACCTATTTTAATATATTTTAGGAAAAAGTAAACTACACTCCTATACTACTTCCTTGGGGGATGCATAAGACACAATTTATTCAATATTTGACTGATCCCTAACTACTCCCTACTGGTCTAAAATTTGACCCATGAAACAAACATCTTAATCCCAAAACTCACACTTTGGTGACTTCCCAAATTGCAGCTAATGACAAAGAACACCCAAAATTGCACATTGGTGCTCTACATCCTCCTACTCGGTCTATAATTACAAAAGGATTTCATCGATGAAAACCACTAAGAACTTATATAGTAACTCACATAAAACAATGTTCATCAACCCCATGAACATAGTTGGAGCATTCGTAACACTAAATAGCATCACAACAAACACATAATGCCCATGATGACAATGAGAAGAAATCATCAGGATATACTCATCCATTATGCACATCTAATGATATCATGACCAAAAATCGATATTTGAGAACCAAATTTCACAATTTAGTTGATTGAATAAATCATCAATCCATGTAAAAGGAAATTGGTTTTTCACTTTCACTTGGTTAAATAATGATAATTGATACACAACCACAAAATTTTATCATGCTTATTTAAGAACAACACTGTTGCACCCCATGTGACACACTTGTCCAATAAAAACCACACTGTAATAGGATGTCGAGTTGTAAACATTTCTCTCCCAACTCATAAGACACAATCCAATATGGAGACATATCGATAAGAGACACCCTTACAGTTGTTCGATCCGAAACTCTATATTTTTTCAAGGGGTAACAATACAACCTCATCTGGAAATACATTAGGGTACACTTCTATGACTCAGGGATACGCAGACTACTAAACCTTAGAATAACCCTGCATTATGTCAACTATCAAGGATAAAATGTACTGAACATGCCTTTAACCCGTTTAAGGGTGTTTCTCACCCATAAACATTATTGTAACTCTATGATCATAAAAGAATATAAACTATATACTAATATAATATATGATTTCTTTCACCAAATACCACCAAACCATGCCAAGGATGGTGTCATATGGTTGTATCTGTAATAATTGGATGTCTCCCTAAGAGCGGTGTTATCCCTAGACCAGTTCATATTTTCAACATAATTCAATTAATTCACCTCACCCTACAACTAGTTTAGTCAATAACAATGGAACTGGAAGCCTCTTAACATCATGTCCCAATGCATGTACAAGGGAAGTTGATATTATGGAATACGTCACATTTGGATCAAACAATACATTTACCCATGTATAAAACAAGATAAGGTTACCTCGATGACATCTGACTCTCCGGGCACTGGAAATTATAAAGCATGAAACTTACTACGACCTACCCCATAACCTATCTGACCATTCAAACTACCACCTCTACTGACATACTCTTCTCTCTGAGTATGAGGAGCATACCAGTGTTATCCACTACCTTCCCCTTATTCACTATGCTGATCCCAAACTAGGGAAACTTGATTCTACTTCCTTAGCTTGAACTTCCTCAACGTAGGAACTGGAAGAAGAAGAATTGGCACACACGGACTTCTTAGAATGGTCAGACACACTCATCGTTGATGACCTCAGCCTCCATAAAAAACATGCATATGATATCTAGGAATAGATTTGAGATCCACAATCCATGTATAAAAAATAAGTTAGTGGTTGATGACTACCCATTGACAATCAAATTCTCCTCTATATTGACAACTGGAATCCCCAAACCATAGCTCTACTTCGTGATGAATCCTAATGAATACCCTCTCTTCACAATTTAGTTTTGGATAATGTCCTCTCAATTAAACATCCCTTTCCAACACCTCGAGATACGTCTTCAACAGAAATTGGGTGACCTAGAATAGGATCTCTAGATGAAAAGCCTTCTCAAAATGCCTCACCCCGACATCCTCATCAAGAAACAGGTCTGTCGTATATCGCAGAAGGTTCTTGGAAGAGATTCCAAACTCCCAAAAATTGGATCTCCACTTATGAAGTGTAATTAGATCCTAGTTACTGGACACCTTCATGGGTGAAGAAAGAAACTCAGCTCTAACTGGTCTCAGAACTCCCCCACAAGACTACATACTCCTCATGATCCCATAAGAACAAGAACCACCACTACCCTACTACCCCACGCAACATCATCAAATACAATCACAACCAGTGATCATTTTGAGAATAGATTGAATTGAAATCTATCTCAAAATCCTCCAACCAGTCTTATATGAATGGATATAAAATAGAGCCATCATACCTCAGTAGACTCTAGGGAAGAAACTCTCACATTGTCCTCCTCCAAGTGTGAGTGTTGTCCAATTCTACTATATGGATATATTCTGGTGCAACCTACTGAACATCTTCTGCAATAACCTACTGAGGACATCGACCTGGATCCATACACTCAAAATAAAAAATTATTTGATCTCGTAAACCTATAATATGGAATACATTAATATTAAGTAATTTTTTTCTTTTATTCATTTTATGTTAAAATGTCACATGGTATAACCATTCAAAAACTAGCAAAAAAAGAATGATGTGTGATCCTTTCCTAGGTATCTACCCTAAAATAAATTTCACCTCATTTAGTAGACAAATTAAACTTAATGGTTATTTCATCATATCAAAGGGGGGCCTAAATACCCATCTGTTAGTTGGTCTCATATGTTTACAGTGATTGTTAATCTTTCATGACACAATTTCCCTACCAACCCAAGAAACCTCTCATGTTCCTTACTCCAAACTCCATCATATCCCTCAATAAGGCCTCTTATACCACTTTTTCATGACCCCCTCTCCACAATATATACCCCTCTTAGTCCGTAAATTTTAGAAGAGAAATAGTGATCCCAAGTTCCTTCTTCATGTAGGCCTCTGGTTGGTGTCTATCATCGAGTGTATAATAAACATCCGGATGGGAGGCATTACCCTCTAAGAGAAACACATGATGAAGAGAGAGATAATATAGACAAATAACAATTCCTTCTCAGACAATAACATAAAATAAACCCATGTACAAAAATATAATATCATGGAAGAGATACTATATCTAAATAGGATATGTTCATATAACAAAAGAAAGTAAAGTTGATAGTGACCACAACCTCCAAACAGCTCATGCAACCAATAATCTAGTAGTAACCATATTGATCTTCAACCTCCTCTAAATGACCTGAAAACCCGTTTATATATATTTACAATGACTATAACAGTATACTCAGTATGATTCCCCTAGATCTTCTCATGAAAAAATAAATAAGGTTGGCTAAATAATAGTGAACATAAAGCAAATCTAACTTTCCATATAAATTGCTATAGTACATTCCCACCCTCACCATAGATACACCCACAATGTATTGCATTCATGGTCCTTTTATATAATCAATAATATCAAGGGTACCCTAAAACCTCTTCCTCACAAGTTTTCTGGTTTTCCCCAACATCACACGTTCTCAGCATCTCTTTCCAAAATTCTAGCATGCAAACACCTCAGTGAAGCACCACAACATGTAACTTATGCAACACAACACCACATCCACATAACCAAAAGTAACTAGGTAGTTTTGGGATCCACCAGAGATTGCACAACATGTATCATACATCAAATATTTTTTCTCAATCTATCATAGCACATAGGCTGAGTAAGGATCATCAATCCATCACAGCCTATACACATGATACCTATAGTAGCCCATAAGAATCAATATCTAGAATATATTTGTGTGAAATAACCACAACCCATTACAGCTCTCTTCAAAAATATATTGGGAAAACTAAACGTCATGAATATGTGTACATTTAACTACAAAAATAATAGATAAGGGACAAAGGGGTAGTAATGCATCCATCCTCCCTCAGGGATGTTGGGGAAAACACCCACAAGGCTCCGAATACTAGGGGTTTTTGTTTTCCCAACCAACAGGGTGGAGTATCATATAGAAAAAAATTTACAGCATATAATTTACTTTTCAACAACACTATGGAGATTTCTGAGTCTCAGACATAACTACAGCTAATGTATCTCAGACTACCAGCTTACACTGCTACGAATAGATATCCTATTAGAACACATCCATTTAAATATCAACATTAAATTATTCTATCCATTTTTATTAGTTAACCATTATGTTAATTAATTTTTAGCCATTAATTAACCATTATTATTCCCATAGTACAGAACATTTCTATTTCAAAAAATATCCATACCCTCTAAGCTATCCAAACCAATCCTACGACTTCTCAGAAATTTAACCTCAATATTGCACCGGAGAAAGTTCCAAACCCTGGTTAAACATTTACTCTTTTATTAACATAATTACTTTTCTTATCACCGGGTTCTCTAAGAAAACATTCCAAACTCCCCAAATACAAGGGGATAAAAATGGTGAGTATATGAACTATCTATCAGGTCTTTTCTATATATAGTAGGATAGTAAAATAGTTCATCCACAAGAAGATAAACGTAGAAAGAATGTGGCATAGCCTATTCATATTCAATTCCTATGAAAAAAGATTAACCACACTCATCTATTTAACTCATTAAGTGTGGAAAGGAAATACGATAAAAAACAAAAAATTCGACAGGCATCTAACTTTCATAATAACTTGTATGCCCAACTTCAATCCATTCTATCATCTGAGGTGCCCTTCCTAAAACTGCATGAATAAACTAATTCATCTCCCCACCAACTTTCACAACTATATTTCCTCCCTACCCCATTTACCATAACAACCCTCTAGGCTCAGCCATCCCAGGATCACATCACATATGGGCCTCCCTACCCCCACAAACCACAATAGCCCTCCAAGATAAGCCATATCACTAGAAGTATGAAACAAACAAATCAATGAGTCTCTTTTACATAAGGGAAAGCTTTCATACTTTACTCACAACGAGCTCTATTGGATCTAAAGCATTATACACTGGCCCTTTATAAGCAATGCAGAAACAAAATCCCTACAAATCCATTATATTTATCACAAAAATAGTTCTTATTCCATCTTCAATTATGTGATTCACTATTCACAGGTTCCAGCTATGGGAAACCTAAGAAACAAGCTATCATAAGGTATCAAAAATTAATTTAACAATTAATTTAACATTCCATTAATTCTATTTTCAACAAAAATCAACATGATTCCTCTGGATTAACCAATTTAATTAAAATTCGGACATCCATCAATTTTATTAACATAAAATTATAATAAAAACAAGATTCATTAACATCTCTTCCAAATTTATTTATCCAATTAATTATCAATTAATTATTCCTTTAAGTTATAAACCAATTTACGTCAAAACAATGTTCTAAACTTATCAAGGAATAGATATCACACAATCTACAAAATCAAGAGGAAACTGTTATCATAGAACACACCAACAATATCATTATTTGATCAATACCAATTCTTTAATCTAGTAAAATTATTTAATTAGGTCAATTTCATTGCGATATAATGGGCTAAATGAAGCTAATAGTAATATTTAATGTAACTAAACATAGAAGAAAAAAAAATATTTTACCTTAAAAGGTTGTCTACATTCAACGCATGAGAACATATCAATCCAATGGATCCTGATCACTCCTCCCACAATAGCTGCATCCAACTTAAGATGACATGGGACAACTAAACTAACCTAAAACATAGGGAATTACATTAGGAACATATAGGGATATTATATTTTATCCCATAGAAAAGAGAAACAAGAGAAAAAGAATAAATGAAACCACTATAAAATGAAGGAAAACCACACCTTGGATCAATCTGGGTAACCATGAATTGAAGGTGGAAACCCAAGTATTGACCCCATCGAAGGGATATCCCAAAAGCTGAAGAATGATTGTAAGGTTAGAGTAGATGAGAGGGATGGATGTTTCATCCATAGTGTTAGACAACCCAAGCGGCAGGAATGTTTTACAACTTTACAGCATCGGGGGAATACATGACGTGTAATCCCATTTCATGTCGTGTAATTCCCCTATGTCAGTATCCACTAAAAAACTATCACATGTTTCTCATATTTTATTTTACAAACCTATAAATATTACATGATGTGAATCCCAATTTCATAATGTAAAACCATTCTAAAAGGCGTGAAACCCACTTTCACGTTGTGAAAGTTCCCCGCTCCCAACTCTCAACACATGAGTCCCTCCAAACATCCTATAATACTCCTCTGAGCTTCGAAAGCCACAGGAACATGGAATGGGTCAATCTATATGGATCTGGGACCTTACAATATTAATATAAGTTTCCATAGCCTAGTCATCTTATAAACTAATCAGACACCAATGTTCCTCTGAATTCCATTCACTAAGTTATGGAGCTATATGAAATATTATGGCTAAAAGAATATGCATCAACATTTATTTTACAAGTACGTATACCATATCACTATTAAAAATTGGTATGTACTCTATCTAAATTCACTAATTCATATTTATGTCCTTCTGAGTAAATATATAATAAATGATCCCATGGTTTCTATAGAAAAATAATCTAATTCCAAATTTATAATTTCACAAAAAAAATCAATGTTTAGAAAATCAATTATAGATCTTTGTTATGGGTATGATAGTATATATCATGATGACATAGTTTAAATGAGCTATAATATACTATCAACTCCTTATACATCAATATTTCTCAAAAACAATGCCTGGTTCATCAAATTATTTGACGTATCCAGTCCGTGTATCATGAAGTGTCAATAATGGATCCAAAAAATATATCTAATTTAGATCAATATAAGCCTCGTATCATAGGTACAACCATGGAAATTTTATCCCTTTAATTAATAGTGTAGTCATGGGAGATGATAAATAGGATCAATCTTGGATAAAATCCATATAGTATGGCACAAAACCTAGAACGATATTGACTGAACTGTGTCCCATGGACATTTTGATAACATCACCACCTCCATTTTTTCTGAGCCTACCTATATATTGTTCTTAGTGAACACATAATGTAATAATTTCACATTCTAAAACCATGTGTTATATTTTCATATATTATTATAAAATAAATGATCCTTAAGTGTACTTAGAACTCTCTTGAGATGCTCAGCCTGCTACTTTTGGGTCAGTGAGTAAAAGAGGTTATCATCAAGAACACTACAATGAATGGGTCATGGTATGGGTGGATGATATTGTTCATGGTAGATAAAAACACTTAATGTGTATTCATCAATCTGAATGATATCATTATGTACTCATATAGTTAATACCATCTCCTAAACACTATCTTTAATAGGTCCTCTTCTCTTACCCGCAACTCGTGATATCTTGATCATAGATCATTCATGAAGAACAACCATATTTTTTAAATTGATCAGTGAAACATTCTATATTGGTAGTAGTACATCAAGTATTTATAGTTACATTTTTCAACTTCTAGAAATATAAACATTGTCAAAGAATGCCTTCTAACTGTTTAGAAAACTAAATAAACACAACTCGAGATGATGTACTCGAGATGATACATCCCTTATGTTCCATGTAATTATGTTTTACATTGAGATATTTGATCTCATTTGATTCTATATTATATGGGGGTAAAAAAATGGATTCCCAACATAGAATAAGTTCTATATCAAATATAACTAATTGATCATGTAAAATACCTATGATGTACTTGGGGAAGAAAAACTAAGAGAGAGCCACCACCAGAAGAAAATACAAAGGTGATGCAACCGATATTGATGAAATATGCATTCCTACAATTTGTGCTCTGAGTTCCCCAATATGGATCTTGTCTGGGCCAACTCTACAAACCCACATCACACATTCACTAGTTATTACAAACTTCTCACCCTTGAGTGATGTAAAATGATACTCATCTCCAATAGGAATAATATGGTATCTGAAACTAGTCTACCCATCCATGATAATAATCAAATCAATTCTTGTTATATCCAAATCATAAATTTAAATAGATTTACTTAATTATAAAAAACCATTGGATATAATGGGTATCATTATAGATGGGTTACATTCATTCTCAACAGTGTACTGTTTGATGAAACTCAAAAAATAACTTGAATGGTAAGTCATGTACCACAATAACTTGTGAATATGTAATGGAATGTGATCAATACATATAAAAAAATAATTAGAGCTTATATAAATGATATAGAACATACCTCAAATATTATACATCTTTTACCACCACATTCAGATATCTTGTCCACTACTTATTCTATTGATTCTATAACATAACAATATTGTCACTAAGGAACATGACTCACCTGATTCATCATCATCTGAGCATGTTTTTGAGGACCCCAACCAAATCCATAGGTTGATAATCATTTCTTTTACAAATCGTAGTTAAACCTTAATTAAGTAGATAAAATCACATTGAGATACACTATCATTCAAAACAAATGAAACTTGACCTGATGGTTGTAGAAATTTTTTTGATAATTCCTACCATATCCATAGTGTTAGTGGATAAAATATACTACTACCATGAAAGGTGTTGAAATACCATTACACTACTATTTCTATATACTACCACCCTTGAATTAATACCTTTACATCTTTTTTAATCTATCTAAATTATTTATAGAATGTCTATCAAAGAATGAGATAAGACTCACTATCATCCTCAACATTCCATAGGAGTCTATATTGGGTCAAATAATTTCTATACAACATCAATCCAATCCTTGACATCTATATGGGGTTTGATTCACTAGATTGAAGGATGATTCTTGAAATAAATTTCCACATCATAATCAACCATAGTCTCAGAATATCTATAGGCACGAACATCAACTAAGAATAATACCCCTTTTAGATGAGATCAATCCTCATAAATCACTTGAACGGGTGTGAGAGCTTGCTTAGCTACATTCTCTAACATGATTGGTGGTATGACTATTATTTCATCTCTTGAGGTAGAATTATGGTCTTCTCCCCAAATCAGTCATGTAAAGAATCTCTGAGATGGAATTATTGTGAACATAAATGAAATGTTTTTAATTTCATAATCCATTTGTATAGATCCAAATCAGTATATAAGATCATAGAAATGTTCTCCTAGAATTATTCCCATGACCCAAGTTATACCCTTCCAAACACTAACATGGTATCAATCCATGCATGTTTCTCATTCTCATATTAATTTTAATAAATAAATACATTCTTCATATTGACTAATTAATTCCTAGATAGATATATATATATATATCACATCTACAAAGAAAAAAAATTTCAGACAACATAAAATAAAAGTCTATAATAATATGTTTTCATAAATAAAGATATTAAATTAAGAAACTAATATGAAAAAAAAACATGTATAAAAATTGAAAGTGATCATATGTTCCTAACCAAGATGCATGAATTCTCCCAAATCCAGTAAAATAGTAACATCAATCTCATCAATTGTAATTAAAAGTTCAATTATAGATATGATATTCAATTACATGTAAACTCCTCAACCGAAGACCCATAGATACCATCCCTATAAAACCATGTCTTAGGATAGTCAACTGGATAGATGAGAACATTTATCTAATGAATTTTTTAATACCCCAACCAAAACAACTAGATCAGACATAGAGAGCCACAATACCTCATGCATTCCTCCCTGTACACAATTGAATTCAAAATAGAAATGAGGGAATGAATTCCATTAATGTGGATACAATACCCTTATTATTATATTTTCCCACTAAAATTAAAAATAAAATATAAAACAACTCATAGTAATCTAGGATGATGATAAATCATCATAATGAAGCAACATATGGTAAACATTTCAGATAAATAAATAAACTATTACGCTAGTTAGTAAAGTAAAAAAATGTTATATAAACACTAAGATGGTAAAAAAGAAACACTATTGAATCCTTTAGAATATGTCTTATTATCACTCTCATCTCTATGATTCTCAGTCTAACCATCTTCCACGAGACCCTTTCCCTTTACTAAATTCATAAATATGATGGTTTAATGTTCATCAAGATTACCATTTTGGATGTGAGTAATAAAACATGATATGACACAAATGATTCATCCTTATACTATGTTTAAAGTTATAATAGCTTGATTCCATGATAATAATAAATGTGAGTGAAATTAATAAAAAAATATCATTAGAGTGTTCATGTAATAACAAATCTGTCATGAGACAAGGTCATACATGCTTTTTCTCCATCCCATAAGGATTATCATGTGATTTTATATTTTAAAAATAACTACATATAAGGATATTAAAATTTTTACTCATTATTCTAAATTCCTTAAGTCATAGGTTGAAAAAAAGTCGACTAGTGAATATATATCAGGTTTCCTCAAGTAATCATGTGTCATCATATCACATGGTATCTATGGCCTAGTGTGTTTCATGTTAGGTCAAAAATATATCATAATCCGACAATACGTATAGGTATATAATCATAATCATTGTAGTTCATGTTCAATCCCTCCCTATGCTCTAATCATATTGTGACAGTCGACATATTATGTCTAAAAAGACAACAACTCCCTGAAATAGTAAATTCAAAAAATAGGGAATAACATATTTAATAACAGAATATCACAAAATCATGAGATTATAAAATCAAAAAATAATAATATGTGATCAACATCAAGCATGGTAACATGAAATACTAGTAATCATATTTGAATAAAGAAACATATTCAAGCCTCATGATCTACAAACACACCCATAACTGAACAAAATAAATCTTGATTAAAAATATATGCTATATAAATATTAATATCAATGAAACTTGATTATAGAATGTTCTTAAATGGTAATGAACAATAAACATTAATGTCATTAATGAATTACACTAAATATTATTAATGGATTGAATATTAATCCACATTGGAATACCAGAGCGAACTTGCTCAAATTTCAAGGATTCTAATATAAGGTTATAGTTTTTGGAAGATGTGGTTTAAAAAGGGAAACAATATCATTCCCTGATATAAAGGAATTTTTTGGATTATATATATATATATATCACATATTTAGAAACATCATAAATTTTAATGTATGATCGTTCCATATTTAAGAGGTTGTTTTCCTGTTCAGATAGATTAAAAGTTATTTTTGGTATTTATTGAATTATATATGGTTGGTACTAGCTTCATTACTGTTTTGTACTATTGGGAATATTTATAGTGTAAATGTGACAATGGGTACAATCCATGGAATATTTTTACACTCTGAGAATCTTTTAGTCCGTAGAATCCTTTTTTATGGCATAGATATATTTTATGTTCTAAAACCCAATTTAATGTAGTATGTCCATAATATGGTTTTTTAACCCATGGAAAAGTTTTTTAGCATACATGATTCATGGGGGTTTTATGGTGTAAAATCATGTTTTGGGGGACAAACTATTTGGACCAGTGGGTTTTTATCAACTGAATGTGTAACTCCTCATTCATACATCATACTAGTTTCTCCATCGAACATATGTATCTCCTTGTAGGAATTTTTTGTGTCTCCTCTCATTGTAGGTTCCTTCATTCAACAGTCAATCTCCTTAGTGACTATTTTTCTTTGTTTTTTAGAGATCATTTATACTAATTATTTATTTCACAAGGTCATGATAGTGTCATTGGGCTATATTTTGGGATCTGTTGATCTTGTGGTGATGTTTTTCACGATAACTTCAATATATATTGTGTGATATTATTAAAAATGCTGCTTTTTTATTGGTTGTGGAACATTGGTTTCATGTTCTATATTCTACGTTTTGATCTTCTCACTCTTAAATATATTTTATTTTAGGAATCTTCTTGTATGATTAGAGGATAAATTTTAGGGCCTCCTATTTTGATTCCTTCCCATGTTGGTGGATCATATTGTGAGTGTGTGTGACAGAAGATTAATGTAGGTGGATTCGTCTCTATAAACTGATTGATGAACCTTGAAGTTGTAGTTTTATAAAATATATATATATATAAATTGGTATTATTTTTGGATCATCATGTCTACAAATTTTTTTTGATAAAATATAGATTTCCCCTTATTTTGTTAAAATAAAGGTTATTTTCAAGACACTTATAAATGATTTTTTTTATGAATGGTTAGGATGAAATGATTTGAAAAATTTACCGCATGGGAATCATTGGTTACATAGGTGGTAGGTTTATCAAGAGGCCTCATCTATTGATTTTATTTGGGTGTTCACACATGGGATGTTCATATTCTCCCATGGCTAATTTCCAAGAGAATTGTTAGGACTATTTGGGGTTCCACTTTCTAGGGTGTTCCTATGCCCCCAAGATTCAATGTATATCTCTAGGTACTTTATTGACATGATTTTTTATGTTTATTTATGAGTGTTTTAACTTGAAATAATGATTGCGATCATTTACATGATTTAATTATTCTTTGGTATTTTACATTTTGATAATTGATTACCTGCTATGATATATTTGTGATGCACTAAAAATATTTTACTTGGATTGTTTATTACAATGGGAAAATTTGAAATGTTTTACCTTGATTTTGATATAATAGAATTTAACTAATTATCATGAATTGATTTCTTTAATTTTTTCTTGTTTCATTTTGTAAGAATGATATATGATATGAAACAGCTAGGTGGGATCCTACTAAGCCTGTTTAACTCACACCCTATACACCTCTTCATTGGCATGTGGACATGTTTATTTATTATAATGCATGATAATGAAAGATGAAATAGTTATACAGTGATGTTTTAGTTATATTGATTTGGTTAGCTAGTGTTGGGATAGTGGGACATTATCCACTTATCACATGGGGTAGTGGATTCTCATTTTGGGATTTCTACATTATTGATGGACTTGTACCACGGTGTTTGTTTAGATTTATTTTAGATTCATCAATTCTATTACATAATTTTAGTTGTGGAATATATTTCCTATTTATCTTATGTTATTTTCTCTGATATGTATTCATATATGACATTTTGTCTATTTCTGGTAGGGAGAAAACATCCATTCTACTTTTAGTAGATTCACAGGTGTTTTCTTCCATCCTTAAGTGATAGGGAACACCCTTTGGGTATCTCATTGACTTGTCCATATGATAGTTATGGGAGGATGTATTGGGTTTGAACAACAAAAAATTGCATCTGAGGTTGTTTTACCTCAAGATTCTATGTCTTAAGACATTTTTTGGACTAGAGATATGGGTTTTTCAACATGAGAGTTAGGTTTTACTGAGTGAATGGACATATATTTTCATTAAGAGACTCATGTAACACTGGTATATTGGGAAATGTTCCTCTTTTATTTGTATTTGAACTTAATCTCAATGTTTTGTGGTTTCCTGATTTCAAATGTGATTGAAAAGTTGTCTCAATATTTCTTATATTTGGGTGTGTAGTATTATTCCTATGAGATATATCCCAATATTTTTATATAAGGATACTGAGGTTACAATATAGGGGAATATAGCTCTAGATAATAATCTTATAGAGGATATATTGTGAGTAGTACATGAAATGGAAAAAATGTATTGAAATTCTAGAAAATAGTTATTGATTTATATGAAAGAGATGGAGGAAAAAAAATTAATATTAGTTGTTCTTACAGGAGAATACCACATAATATAAGTGTATGAATAAGAATGAAGATGTAGATTGCAACATGTTCAAGATTTATCATATAATTAATATCCTAGATAACCCAAATAATATCAAGGTAAAGTGAGAAACATTCAGACTCAAGGGGACCAACAAGCAATGTTAGGATTCCATAGTTTGGGTAGATAAATATGTGGGCATTGACTGGATGGGTTTTTAGACCCCCTTCATAAAAATTTCATTATAGATTCATTAATTATGGAAATGGTTCTATAGTCATCTCTTTCAAGAAAGGAGATAATTTGGTGTTGGCATAAACCAATTGACTTGTATAGATGGTTCATTTTTCTGAAGGAAGTTAATAATGATCATATGAAATCTCATAAGTATCATAATAATTTGTCAACAGACATTAGATCATTGGAAATCATCCTAAATATTTCTACCAATTTAAAGATTGTATAATAGTTTGTGATGGATGAAATGAGCATGATATGAATTATTGGCCATTTTCCCCTTCTCGTCTAGTCATTGTCATCTTTAGTGTCACTCAATGAGATATGAGGAAGTTTAATGAGAATCATTGTAGTGGTGGAGGTGGTTCTGATTAGTACCCCTCCTCTAAAACATATTCTAAATTTAGTAGTGTTCAATTGAATTTCTATAAGTGTGTAATGGTTGGGAACACCTGGAGTTCCTGCTATGAACTTGTGAGAATGTGAAATGGTTCTAGTCACTACAACCATTTAGATTGATTTTTTAGGATATTACTAAGCCTCGTTTTAGTTCGGTATCATCATATCTAATGAGAACTATGATATAGTTAGACACCTACATATTAATAAGGCTTTATCCATAAGCTTCATGACTGAATAAACATTCTGTTGTGAATGATTTTCAAATGGAGGTTGATGTTGGTCTAGTGAAACTTAGAGGTATCGTATTCATTGCATCCTCTATAGATACTTCTTTAGTTGATACAAGTGTCTCCCACTAATTTATAGCTTCATATATTTTAATGTGTTTATACTTACAAAGGATTTCAAGTTTGTTGTTATAGAGTTAGATACACCTAATGTGAATATGTAATATTAGGGAATTCAGTGTCCTTATTATATATCAACAAAGGGATTTTTGTTAGTTTTTTATTTTATCCTTCTTGATCAAGATCTATTTGAATTATATATTAGGGTGGATTTTCTAGTATCTTGATATAATAGTGTTTGTTGTTATCATTAGTAGGTATTATCAGTTGTTGTTGGTCGGATATCTAAGATGTTTTAGGGAAAGTGGGATTCGAGGATTGTTTGTGAATGACCTTTCCACATAGATCTCAAGAATATTTTCTCAACAATTTTAGTTGAACAAATATTGTTTCTTTTGTGAGTGATTTTTCATTATTTATTATAGATCTTCAATAAATTTACCTTGACTCATTTACTGATCTTACTAAATAGAGTGTTTTGGAGCTCACAATAGATCTGAAATCAAGTACGTTGTTAATATTGATACCCTCTTGTCATATAGATGTAATAGAACTGAAATAATCATGATTAATTTGAATTATCTGATGGAAAAAGTCTTTATTTGACCTAGTGTTTCACCATGGGAAACCCCAATTCCATTTTTGAAGAATTATAATAGGTAAATATGATTATTCATGGAATTAAAAAAGGTAATAAATGAAATGGTTAATAATACGTATCTTAAACCCCATGTGGATGATTATTCTAATCAGTTTAATGGGGGTATGTGGTTTTTAACAATCAGTCACAGGTTGGGATATCATAGACCCAGGATTTGGAAGTATGTCATACCCGAAATAGAAATTTAAAGAATATACGACCATTAAAAATATCATCGGTGTCATTTGGTCCAACTAATGGTCCTATAGTTTATATGGATAGGTGTTATATAATACCCCAACATTATCCCAATACTTTTGTGGTTGTGTTCATGGATTATATGTTGCATTATTCATGATCTGATCATGAGAATTAGCTCTCTTGGAATATGGTTTTTGAGAATCTTTAAGAATCATTATATTAAAAATAATAATTGTAAATGAAATTTCATGATACTTGAAGTGAAATTATTTTTTCTTGTGTTTTTAGAAAATGGATTATCAATTGCCCCAAAGAAGATGATGGTTGAATTTTTATTGGAGGATCAGTTGAATGGCTTCAATATTAATAGTATAAATAGTATTTTTGTATAATATCGATGGAACATCTTGGATTTATTGATGTTACAATCATCATTTACTGATCTTACTAGGAAAGGGGTGACATTCAAATATGATGTGAAATTTCAGATATATTTTGATAAACTAAAATGGATTATCACATGTTCTCATTTTCAGATATTAACTGAGATTGATAAGTATCATGCAGTATACTATTATGCTTTCGATGGATGTAGAGATTGTGTAATTATTAAATATTAACAAGTTGTGTCCTATATATCTCTCTATCTTCAACCTATTGAAAATAATTTCCACAATCATGAATTGGATATTTCTATAATCATGCATGGGATCAAATGTTGGAGGAACTATCTTTTTGAGGAGATATCAATTTTTCTGTGACCATAAGATTATGATATATATATTTTCCCTTAAATATATAAATATCAAATAGGGTAGGTGGGTGGAATACATTCAAACATTCAACTTTTACATTTTCTACCACCTAGGTATGAGGAATTTCATTGCAGATACTCTCAGTAAGAAAGTTACATGATAATCTATTTTCAAATCAAAGGAATAATGGATAATGAGACACTTTTCACAGTTGTATATGGATTCTCATGATGATGATTGGGGTATATTTCTGACTACATTTTAGTTTTGTCTATAACTCCTAGAATTTATTCTATAGGATCAGCTATATAATGAATATTTAAGGGGTGCTCTAGAATCCATTTATGGTGGGGTTACCATTTCTTATTGGTATCTCTCATTATATGGTTTTCTATATTTTGGGGATTAGTTTTTTGTACCAGAATTTGTGAAGAGTTCTATTTTATTTCTCTATAAATTTTTTCCATGGACCATTCAACCAGGTACTATAAAAATGTATTTTTACAAGAATGGATGATTCTTGTTTCTATATATGAATCAAGAAATTGTAAATTTTGTGTTTTATTATTACACAAACCAATATATTAAATCATGTCATCTAAAACCTTCGAGTTTATTCATACATATTCCAATGTTGGTTTGCAAATGGGAAGATATCTCAATGGACTTTATTTTCACATTATCATGGTTTATCTAACGGAATAATTCTATCCTTGTGCTTTTTGATAGGTTGATGAAGTTATCCCATTTTATTTTGATATGGGACACTAGTAATTTTGATGATCTGTGTAAAATGTATGTACATGATATCATGAGGTTATATGGGGTTCACTATGTTGTTCTCTCAAGAAGAGAACCTAGGTTCACCAGTAATTTAAAAAACAAATCTCCAAAAGGTGATGAAGAATTAACTCAACTTCATTATATATTACTATATAAAGATAAATGGTTAGAAGGAGCATTCTATTCAAATCATGGAGGATATTCTTTATGTCTGAACCCTGGATATCAGTGGATCATGGGATTACAATTTTAGATTCATTTATTTTTTCAATAACATATAGTATTGGATGTCAATGAGAAGGGATCCCTTCAAGGATTTGTATGGTATCCAGTGCATAACACATATTTGTTGTGAAGAGGTGGGAGACGCCTCTCTTATGGGACTAAGTCTCATTAAGGAAACATTGACTAGGATTCAGGATATACATCATTGAATGAATACGACTCAAATTACAAATAAAACATAAGTATATCTTCTTCTTCTCCCCTTGGTGTTTTTTATTAGTGATAGTGATTTCTTAAAATATTGTCCTAGTTTGGGTAATATTCATATTGGAAAATAGGGAATGTTGGATCCAAGTCTTTTTCTTATAGTTGAGGTCACTAAGTGGAATGTTTAGGTTTCATATCGATTTCTATTAAGAACTCAGTTGATAGGCATTCATGATTTTTTCCATATAACTAATCTCATGATGTATCATTCTGGTACCACTCACATTCTGAGCGGGGACGAGTTTGAGTTAGATCAAAATGCTTCAATTATAGATCATTCAATGGATATTTTGGACTCTCGGTTCATAGTATTGTGTGGGAAGATTATTTTTCTAAAAATAGTTTGATGGAGATATAGATTTGATTCTCAAAAGAAAAAAGATTTTTTATCATCTAAGAGGGATCGGTTTCATCACCTATTTCAACAGAAAACTTCTTCCACATGACCTCCCATGTATGAAATTTATAATGGTGTGGATATTTTAACATCCAATAATTTTTATGGAATGTTCTTTGGTGATTAAAAGTGTGTTTTTGGGTTTACAAGGATGAATTCAAGTGTTTTGGTGTAATAATGAAATCATGGATCGACACTTATTGTAGAAATAATTTACCCCATAATGAATATTTATGGTTTAAATGTATCGTTGGGCATAATCCATGAAATCTATTTATTTGAAAAAATCATATAAGCCACAAAATCCTTTTTACAGAATAAATTTCTTTTACACTATTATACATTCTTTAAAGTCATAAAATCATTTGTTGTGTTTTTTAACCCATGGAAATATGTTTTTTTATATATTTATATTAGGGTGATTAACATAAAAACCCTTGGTTTTTGTTTTTAACCCTTCATCCTATAAGGTTTTTATCCATTTAATGTGTAACTTCTCTTACATTTATTCTATTTTTCTCTCCCTCAAACCCTAGGTTCTCCTACCACGTGATTTTGGGGGTCTCCTATCATTCTAATTTACTTTCTTTGGTGCTCAATCTCCTAGGTGAAATCATTTCTTCTTTTTAGGTAATAGTTTATTCTTCATCATTATTTCCATTGGTCCTTACAATTTCTTTGTGATATATGTGTGGATCTATTAAACCTTTTGTGGTGTTCTGTTTGATCTGCTATAGATCCATTGTGGTAATTTATTTTATGAGTTAGTCATTTTTTGTTTATAGTGCAGTGAGTGTGTGTACTTTAAGGTATGATTTGATCAACCCTCTTCATCATGTGTTTTTTGTTGATTGTGATTCTAAGATGTGTGGATCAATTCAAGGTCTTATATTGTTGTATATTTATTCCTTCCAATGTTGGTGGGTCCCATTGTAATAGCGTGGGACATAATCATGAGTTATGTGGTTCCGCCTATAGCCTATGTTGAATAGACCATGGAAGAAATGGTTTTATAAATTGTTTTGTAAATAGATTGATGGTATTTATTGGTTTTCATATGTGAAAATGATCTTTTTACAAAGATTATTTTCATCTTTTTTTTAAAAAAAATTACTTTCAATGTATTTTGAAATGAATTTAGGAAACAGTTTTCAAATAATTGTATTGATGATATTATATGGAAGATATAGATAATGAAAACCATTTTATACTTATTTGGGAGGTTTAATAGTAGTTCTCATCTATTGAAATTGTTTGGGGGTTAATTCATGGGGTGTTCCTCTGCACCCAATTCCATCATTCCTATGGACTTACTAGATATTTTGGGGGTGGTTTCACATAGTGTAGTCTTCATCTCACCACTAGATTTGATGCACATTTCTATGGATAGGATGCCCATAATTTTATATGTTTTTCTACGAGTCTTTATGAAAGCCTAAACATTACTGATCCTTGTAATTATTTACCTTTTATTTGGTTTTTTACTCTTTCATATTTAATTAACTTATTTTAAATATTTGATATTATTGAAAACTATTTTACTTGGATTATAAAGAATTTTGGATAAGTGGAAATGTTTTAACATTATATTGAAACAATAACTACATAACAAGTTATAATGCCTTTATTAATTAATTTTGAGTATGACTGGATTTTTATAAAGATAATGGATATGAAACGACATGATGGGATATTACCAATCTTGTTTAGATCATAGCTTACACAAATTTTTTGTGGTGTTTTAGACCTAGTTTTGTCTTTTACTGTAAGGAATGTAAGGGTTCCATAGTGATTTTTTATAGTTTTAGTCAGATGGTCCTTGGTATCTGGTGGTCAGATAGTGGGACTTCATCTACTTATCACATGGGGTAGAAAATTATACTTTTGGTTGTTCCTTTTCTATAGGACTCATACATGGGTATTTGTTTTGATCTGTTTGATTTGTATACTTTCTATTGATTCATTTTAGTTTTGGAGTATATTTCCTATTTTCTTCCACTATTTCCTTCTATTATATATATATATGTCATGTTTTCAGATTTAGGTTAGGTGAAATCATTCCCTCTGGTTGATGTTGATTCCCTGGTCCTACTCTCCAGCCCGTAGGGATCTGAAACACCCTTTGATAATGTCACAAACTAGGTAGGTTGCCTATTTTGAAGGGTATCCTATGTTTATTCATGAAATATTTCATCAATGTAACTACATATAATATTTTTCAAATTAGATAATTTCAATTAACCAGATCTATTCTCGATTAAATAATATATTGTGAATTCCATGTCAATTCTCTAACAAAACCTTGTTTCTTGTTAATGAACAATGATCAATCATCAAACCTTCAATATAAAAGTGATCAAAGGATAGATTATTGAATATTAAATTCTCAATATGTCTACTAAATTAAGGAAGAAAAGAAAATTTCCATTGTTCATGTGATATCTTTTTCTAATTAGTGATTTGTCAATAAAATGTGAAAAATTTCCTTCTTTTAAGAAATATTTCGAATATTCATCATTATGTGGTATAAAAATTCAATATTGGGAAAGGAAATGAAATATTTATGATTAATTTCTTGAGAAATTATTTAGATTTAGATGAAACATGAGTACTGAGGGATATTTCATCACACTACTCAATTCCCAGTAATCAATTATTTTTGATATATATGAATAAATTTTAGGATTAGAAGAATTCATAAAGGAACTAAATACGAGTATCAGGTATTAAGTGGTATTCCTATAGAAAGAAAAATGTGTCAAAAAAGATCATAAATAACTGTTAAATGGGATTTTAATGTCATTAGTTCATGCACACTTAGTTTGGTCACATTGTTTTATAAATGGTGTGCAACTGTGCTTTTGCAATTGGAATGCGTTTCTTGGTTTTCTATTAAACATTACACTATTAATAAAACCATTCAACAGAATAATTCATTAGATTCAAGTTCATTTCATTGTTTTACCAACCATTCTCCTTTTCCTTTATGTCTTAAAAAACTATGGATCTTGGTTTGTATGGTTTGTAAAGCTATCCACATTGGGAAGCTAGTTTTGTCAAACCATGAACATTATCCTATAAGGATACTATAGGTTTCCCCATGTTTTATCAAACTATTTGACTTAAAAATTTGTTGGATTATTTTCTATAATTTTTTTTAAACCATGGACATTAATCGTACTTCGGCTACATGGTTATATAATAGATCGACATGATTTGGACAAACCATTATCAACATGTTGACATTTAAGAATCCCTCTAAAACTAATTAAAAATCTATATAATCAATTAATTTATGCCAAAAAATTAATTGTTTAAAAAATCCTGATAATATGTTGAATTTATGTTATTAGAGACAAAAAATCATATTTTTTTATTTTTTCACATGAAATTTCATCATTTTTTCTTTTTTCCTACATTTTGTTTATAGATTTTAATTTATCTGGTGTATCTGTATTCCATTATAGTAATTTTTGATAGAATTATTAATTACATCCTCTTTCGTCAATAACTTGATTTCTTTCATGATTGTAGTTCTTTTCCTATTCACGATTCATGTTCATCATTCGACATATGTTCCATGAAGGTTTCTTAAACTTCTTCTTCTTTAGTACTTGGTATCTCTATATATTCTCTAAAATGATCTATGATGATTCTAAAATTTAAAATTTATTATTCTTTTTATTTTCTACATTAATTGGAATAAAATTTATCTTATATTTTCAATAGGTTTTTTATTCTCATAGAACTTTTCTTTCAATCATTTGATTTCTTGATTTTATTTGAAACCCAACCCACTTAATTCTTTTTTGTCTTTATTATTGGTCATCATCCTCATACTGAACACCTTTCTTGCTTACACAAGTAATTCTAAAATTCTAATTCTACCATATATGAACCATTTGGGTGGGATATTTACTGTATAATTACCCTTTACATTTATAGAGTTATTTGAAAAAATACACATAATCATTATTTACTCTTGATCATTTTCTTTATATTTAGTTAATCAAGTGTACCCAACATCCTCTTCCTTGAGTTAAATATTTCTCATGCCTTCAAATTTCCAATCCCCTATACCCCCCCCCAAATAATCAATCTATCCTCATTTTATATGTAACATGTATACTACTAAATTCAATAGGAGATAAATATTTTAAATCATAAAAAGGTATTTTTTTAATCGAACTAGTGTCTGAGGTTTCTCATATATATTTTTACAATAGATGAGTCCTCTGATGTATTCGAGAAACCATTGATGTTTCTTAAAATTTCATTCAATATTGTGAAGTACGCATAGATATTTTATTTATCACCCATCCTTACATCCTCAAACATACTTCTCCATATATTCTAATTTTTACCCTTTGCAATCACTTTTCATTCAAAAAGAAACTAGTTTTACCCAAATATCCTTAGCTATTCTGATCCAATTCACCATTTTATATAATGTTCCATAAAATAACATACCGATTATAATTATTTCCAATCCATCAATATATAGGTTTCGATTATTAATGAATTTTAGTGGATAATTGTTCTTGATTAGGGAAAACCCATAGTAGTAGTATCATAATTTCAAGGACAACTGAGAGAATATAAGGATTAGTATTCATTGAGAAAATATATTATTTGACAATAAATTTTCAACTATATTTATTATTAATAAAGTTTATGTTCTCTACCTTTAACAAATGTTTGATATTTTTTATGGAAGCTTTATCCAAAACCTATTGATGTTACTAGAAATATGATGTACCGCTGAGAATGGGTTTCAATTAGTTGATAAATTTTAAAATATCTTTTATTGAAATAATCCTCTATGATTTATAAGGGTATTAATTCTCTTAAAAAATTTCTCTCAACCTTGCTCAAATAAAATAGAAATTATAAATAACACAAGGCACATGGTATTTTTACCATGTTCACCCCAATGTGGTTTACTACATTTATCAATGCTCAGGTCAATTGTAGGATATATATTTTTAAATTGCAGTGACAAATTATTAAAAAATATAGTGAAAAGGTATAATAAATTACCCAACTATGTATCCTAACACATTCTTCTTTTAATAGTTTACAATATCTAATCCCATGTTTTTACAATGTCACCCCAATCTGAATGATAAAGCTATAATTATTTTTTATGTTTCTTTAAAAATAGCTATCGTTCTTCCTGTATGATACTATTTTAATTAGAATCAATACTCCCTTACTAAATATTACATCCAAACAATTAATTTCCTCATCCTAAATTTTGTGGGACTTATGTGAATGAAACATACTCACTTATCATCTTATGAAACATAATTTATTTGAACATTAGTTGTAAAAAATTATGTTTTTTCTATATCAAATCAACTTAATTATTCATGAAACTTTTTGTTCATTAAAAAAATTCATGTAGTGGTAATTTAAAATAGTTCCTTAATGACATATATTGTTGGGTTACTATCATCATGAAAGTAATAATTCACATAATTTTCTTGTTTGAAAAGAGATCTTAGCCCTCCCCCATAATTTTGTTTTGAATTCCATAATGATGTAGTTAGGCCCTATTTATAGTCTAAAAGATTTATTTTCATAAAACATCAAAATTGTAGAAATTTATCTGTATTTTTAAATAATTATCATGTTTTTTCAACAATACTTTCCCAGACACATGACTAGTATATGAATCCACCAAGAATTTAGTTGATTTTTACATCTTCTAAAAAAATTTAATTACGTCAAGTTATACTTTTAAATTCATTATTCTGACATAAAAACATAAAAAAATTCATGTAATAGTTTTTTCTTGTGGACTATTTCAATTTGTCTTATAGAATTTATTTCTAGGATAACTCTAAAAATATTCTATACATTAATCATGCATATGAATAATTATTCTTCTAAATAACTCAACT
The DNA here is from genome assembly GCA_963277665.1 of Viscum album. Lineage (NCBI taxonomy): Eukaryota > Viridiplantae > Streptophyta > Magnoliopsida > Santalales > Viscaceae > Viscum > Viscum album. The sequence continues at coordinate 1,757,020,737 of OY728163.1, forward strand.
TTATATCTTTATTTCTTCTTAAATATAAATATCTGAACATCTCCAGCTTCCACATTCATAAAAATTAGATTGTTTGAGAACTTTTATATATTATTCATGAACCATTACATATTAAAGATAAATTGTTTTCTATTTACTTATTCCTTCTCATATAATTCATATTCTCCACTATGATTTCATTGAATTCCATAGATTATTAAAATAAACTAACTTTTAGATATGACCACAAATAGTTTTATAAAACACACTATCTCTAAGATTCAAAATTAATCATAAAATATTCTCTAATAGTGATTTCATTTTTATGTTTTAAAATTCAATTTAGTAAGATATTTTTTTCCAAAAATAGATTCTGGGACATCTTTGACTTATATATACTAAATCATTTTAACTTTTGAATCCTTTATAGTGTATCAATTTTATTCTTCTCAAAGACTTATGAATTAACATAACATGTGTATAACTATTCTTATTGATTCTATCTTACAAATTATATTCATATTAAAATACATAACTCATTAGATAATTTACAAAAAATAAAATCATGTTTTAAAATAAGAATATCTTTTAAATATTAAAAAAATTCATGTGGACGTCATTGTTGTACATTATATATATGGATATTCTATACAGAATTAGATTATTAGAACATATGTTAACTAATATGCTCAGTATTTTCATACCATATTATGAAATATTTACATTCTAAAAACTACCTTACATATCAAAACTTTTGGATTCAAACTTCCAAAGTCACTGATATCACATTCACCATTTTTTCAAAAACATTCTTGCACACAATGATTAAAAAGGATACAACATATCATCAATAATTTCAACAATTACATTAATAAATTCATATTTTATACACTATAGAATAATCTTATATTTTTATATAATTCGACTAAAAATAATATCAAAACAAAGGGTGAGTTAAAATCTCAACAAGGGGAAGATTAAAATTCAAACATGAGGACCATTATCAGTAAGGATATTAAGTGACAACGATGATTATCATGATATTATATAATAAGTTTAAAATTTAAAATTTTCATGATAAATTACTAATCATTAAAATGATTCAATAATATAAAAAATTTCATTATAAAAAAAATCAATAATCCCTAATAATAAAATAGGAACATAAAAAGATGGATCACCTAATATACAGAATATATAACATATCATTAGATATTTATATTCATTTTTTGATGAGGTGAATATATAATATTTTTATAACTAAACAACTTAAAAAATTCAGATGCATAGGTGTTCTATATAATGGTAAATGAAATCCCATTTTTTATAATCAATCAAGAAATCATAACATGACTCCCTTTGAGATAATGGGTAAAATAAAAATAAAATAAATGAAAATTTATTAAAAAAATATAATACAATAAATTATAAATAAAATAATGTTTGAGATATTTTTATGGATTTATATAAAAAATAATACTAACATGAAATATATTTCTATAAGGAATAAGGGATGAGAAAAATCATGATAATGATTATCTAATGTCTCATTCCAACATTGAATGTTATGAGTTAAGCATTGATTAACTAAATGAGGATAAAGGGATATATAAATAACAAAAAACATAAATATATGTGTTTAATAAAACCTAATAGAATCATGTAATGTAGTAATAAAAACTGATATAAAAGAGAATAATATTATTGGGGGAAAAGATGATGACGATGAGATACCCCTATCTAATGTTCCGACATAATATAGATGCACCTATAACATAATGTATAATACATTTATATATATATATTTTATTATTATATAATATTATTAAGGATTATTTTATTTACTTATATTAAAAATATTATATATTTTTATTCCTTTACAATATTTCTGTAGTTTACTGGTGTCATTTAGAGAAGTTATTATTGTGGTTCTAAAGATGTTTATGTTGTGATGTATTAATCATAGATCTTTATCCAAGAGTGTATAATGTACCAAAACATACCAGGTATCATATAAATAAGGTTCATGAATTTAGATAATTTCATATTTTTTCTATAATATATAAAATTATATTTCATAAGAAAATATGTTTCATGAAATGTTCATTTAGGAAATTTTACCCACTATTAAAACATAATTGAATATATTTGTTTTGATATTAATTTTACCATTCCATTACATTAATTATTATTTTATACTATAATATGAAGTTATGAAATAATATTTATATGTAACAATTAGTGGAAATGATATAATTAAAAATTAATACCCAAATAGGTGGTATAAAATAAATATAGAATGAATAATGTTTTAAAGGATTTAAGAATGAAGAAAAAACCATATTTATTATTTAAATTTTAGTTTTATATACATTATTAATTATAAATAATTTTATTATAATATCTATTACATTTAAAAGAATATAGAAAAACATAAGATCATATGTGAGACTATCTCTTCTTTGAGACCCCCTGTTCAATATTTGACTATTTCTTCAGTGGATTATGTTTCATTGAGATAAAAATATCCATTATATATAAAAGAAACACAAGATAATTATTTATTTAGATTACTAAAAAATTGAATTTTTTAAAATTAGGAGAAATAATTGATGAATGTTTGTATATATTCGTAAAAGGGGAGTGTATCTAAAAAACAGTAAATAAACAAATTGTTTTTTAATTTATAAGGATAATATTAATTCTTATCCCAGAAAAAAAAATTATTTTATTGTAAAACTTATGTTTTATTTAATTTTACACAGTGAAAAAATTGAATGGTTTTTTTAAATAATATATAAAATAATTATTCAAAAATGTTTTCTTATCGAAAAAAATATGTGTCATACTTTGGAAACTGATTTATAGAGTTATAAATTGAATATTTTTTAAGAAATGTTATATTTAAATGTATATATATTTCAAAAAAATATATAATTTTAAAAATTAAAAATTCATTTGTTACATTTAAACAATCCCTTAAATTATACCATTTACATGGTAATCATTTTACTAGTTACTTAAAAAATGCACGTTTTTTCATAAAATATAGAAAGAAAAAAATATTTATCAATTTATACAAGACCGTTCCAAATATTTAATCAATTTTATAAAAAAATTATACATAATTTAAATAAATAAAATTTAATTAAAATCAAAATTTATGGTCTTTTAGAATTGATGGATAAACTAATTATAAAAAATATATCATTTTAAATTATTCTACATAAACAAAATTAAAATTATATTAACAATTTAAAATTTATATATATATTATTTTCATAATCAATTTTTATAATGATATAAATTTAATATATTTAAATATATATTTATTCAAATACCTACATATACTAATCAGATTATTATTCCAATAGACTGGCTTCTATTCCAGTAGTTATATTTATAATAGATACATTACACATTAAAGTAATCATGTTAGCACTTATAATCCAATATAAATATCCCCTATATCATTTAATTTCATTTACATTGATTTATCTATAAACACTATATATTTTACAAAATTTCAATCTTATTTCTAAAATTATTCATTATTATTAAAATATTTTTCTCAACTATAACATTTATGGGAAATAACGAACCTTCGTATTTATAACATATAGTTATGTTACATACATGTATTTTTTATGCTATTTTACTTTTTATTAAACATAATAAATATATATGTACTTTCTTTTTATGTTATATTATGAAGAAAAAAATAATCATCATTTTTTCACAAGTAACATATGACTTATTTATGTCATAACATCTATATTTTTAATAAATAAATTTTCCTATAAATATATGGGATTTCTCAAATATCACATAAGATATACACTAATTTCAAGGTGTATGAGTATCATAGGATGCAATAATCATTGATGTTGGAGGGGTGGGTAATTAATGATTAATATATTTCACAAATTTTAAAAATCATTGTTCATTATATTTTATGAGAAATGATAGAGTAATACTCCAAAACACTTAGAACTCTCCCTCAATAGTTATTAAATGAGATACAAATATTTTTAATGAAAAATATAAGTTTTATAGCAGTCACAACTTGTTATATATGGATATTCCATGGTACTATTGAATCAAACTAGAAACACTACTTTACTCCTTTTGTCAAGAAAATTCATTGTATTTATGAATTATCATTGAATATTTTTTTGTGTGTTTGACTCAAAAAAAATTTTAACTTTCATTTTAAAATAAAAAATGATTTAAAAAATTACTTTTAGAAGAATGAATAAAAATATATTAAAACTTTAATATTAAAAATTCTTTTCTATTGAATGATGAATACTTTAATGTGTTCAGAGAGGAAATATTCCTTATAATATATTGATTTTTATACACTTAAAGAAATTTATATACTTTGATTATAATATTAAAATTCATTAATAATTTATTAAATCATTCATCACCCCCAAAACTAAAAACTAAACAATAATGAATATAATAGTGTATTTTTACACAATATTAACTCATTACATAACTTATTATATTAATTATTATAACTATTATGTAACTATAACCACTATTCATAAATATTAACTAAATATATATCATTTAATATTAATTATATTAAAACCATTTTTTCTTAATGGCCTATTAATGTCACTAATATTGATTTAATCATTAAATATATAAATTATGATTTGGAAAACTTTTAACTCAAATTCTATGTAATTATAAATTAAAATTATGATAACCCTACTAGTTAATCACTATACCATAATTAGGTACCCAGTGATAACACTTTTAGAATACCTATACAAAGACACTCCCATACAAAATCTGGTGGGGCATATTTAAAACCATGTATAAAATTTTGGGGAATCCTTTTTTACTTCATCAGCTCTTGGGAATAAAATACTTACCCACTGGTGAATTAATGGATTATCCTAGGATCCTTATATGAAAATATACATATTTTATCATTATAAAATATATAAATGATTTAAATTAAAATACTAAATTATTTAATAAATATATAATAACTCCTTTACACTCTTAACAAATAACTAAGAAAAAACTATAATAGTGTTGACCATGATTCCTTAAAATTTAATATCAAATCCTCTTAAATATGAGGTTGAATTTACTAATGTTTTTAATATATAAATTTTAAAACATCTTACTCAATATCACATCACAATATAAAATTATTTATTTAATAAATATCCACTCATGGGTGTGTTAACATCCCCATATTATTTTATGGACTTATTGAACATTATTAAAAAATATATGATATTTTTATGGTATCATTAATGATATTATTCACATAGTCTCAATCGCTTTATATATCATTTTTCACAAGTATTTTTCTATTACCCATATTATCATATTTTTTATATATTTTTTATTCCATTCATACACATTATATCCATTCATAAAAACTATTTTTCTCATTGTGTTTTTCATCTTGGGTTTGAATTTAATGCTATTTAATTATAGTGGTAATTTTAATGATACTTTTTACTATATTTAAAATAAAAAATATATCAAAAATAGATATATCCATTTTATTAATAATGAATGACATAAAAGATACAAAATTGTTCCTTAATTATCATCAAAATGTTTATTTGAAGGGTATAATTTCAAATAAAAACAAGGAATTAACCTTCTGTATTCGAATTTATTGTGATCCTTATTACATTTTATGATCATATTTTTATGTTTTTTAGTTTATTGTATGGTAATAGTCGGAATATATCAACTTACATTCATGAAAATTCATGTGAAAATATGATGACTTACATTGTTGGGGAATTTCATATTGGGACTATTTTAAGACTTTTTTATCTATTATGGATAATGGTTATCACTTAAAACTATATAGGTTCTAGGATGAAGGTTTTAGGAATCCTATGTTGGAGGATGTTTTTTATATTCTGAGGTTAATCATGTATTCTTATTTTAAACATTATTTTCATCATGTGACTTATTATTTGTCACATTAGGGATGTTTTATCTATCGTTCCTAGTTTGGTTAGTATATTTTATGTAATACTCGATATTTTTTATTATTAAATAAATCTTTTATCGTATTATTGTTGCACAATGAAAAAATTTCTATTTAATCATCATAGTATATCACATATTGATAATTAGAAAACAATTTCATTTAGTTTATAATAGTAGATAAATCATTAACCATAAAACAAGATACAATTTGTGGAAGCGCCAAAATCTAGTACTCTTGTGGACCATACAAGAAAAATGATTACAAGTTGACATGATACAATGCTATTATAACTAAAAAATAATCATTGTAATTGACATGGAATAATTACCTAGATAATGATATGAATGAATTTATATGTTGATGTATATATAATATTAATATGATATTTGGCCAATATAACCACCATTAAATATGGTAATTTGATCATATTAATTTTGGACATAATGATTGTTGGTCCTTATAACCATTATCAATATGACTATTGGTTATATAGTTTTCCAAAATGGATGATTATAATTATTATATATTAAGTGTAAAAATGAGTGATGTCTATAAAAAAATAGGAGTCATCGATCCAATCATTTGTGATATCCCTTATGATGTTCATTTATCAGATATTAGGAATGAGGTATCATCATTAGGGTTTCCCTATGATTCATCCCATCATGAAGACTAACATGTGAAGTTAGAGTGGAACTAGATATAATAGATATTGAATTTAGTTGAGATCACAGTATGATATTTTTTTGCTAAACCACCCCATGAATGTACAAGCACTGAAAAACTTATGCATATATAATATACCTGTTTGATTAGAGTATATATTTATATATGGGTTATATTGTGGTATACTGTAAATTCATTTAGAAATATAATGGTATGTTTACTCATAAATATTATTTTTTGTTAAATTTATCCACATAACATAAAAATAATAATGTTAGTAAATTTAAAATGAATTTGATAAAATGGATTAAAAATTTATAATTGGGATTCCAAAATTAGTCAAGGGGAGAAATTGGGTAATCCTTAGTAAAATATTAACATAAATTAACTACGGTATATATGACATAAAATATATGTAAACATTAATACACTAATTCATGGAAGTTATATATCATAATTTTTGAAGCTAAACAGTATAGTGGAGTACTAAGCGTAGTGCTGGATCACACCAATTATGGTGGGGTACTGAAGGAATGTGCTGAAATAAAATAAATAATAAATTATTCAATGAAATTACACTAACTATACTTATAAATATCCACCCATACTCCCATATATACACACTAAATTAAAATTTCCCTATTTATTTCTCTCTTAAAGAGTATATCTCAAAACACCCTCTTCATTCTTGAAGTATTTGGTTAGATCCATGATTGATTTCCAATCTAAGAAGCTTTAGTGAGGTAAGGGATCCCACTTCTTACTCTTTATTTCCAATTTAACTTTTCATATTTCTAATCTCATTTTAATTTTCATTTTTTATGACTCCTTGATATGTATCCATGTTATAATATCTTTATTTAACTTTTATCATTGATAAAGTATCTTAATCCCACACATAATTTTATTATTTTAATCCATTAATATGTCGAAGTAAGGTTTGATTTTCCCCGATTAAAATTCTTATTTACATTTCCAATTTCACAAAAAATTTAATTCACAAACTATTATCCCATTATTATTAATATTTTATTTTATGTTACACCATTATTATATCTCAACCATTAAATCATTCCATTCACTAACATTATTCACAATTTATAATGTGTTACTCGGTCTTCACCTACTCATCTCTATAGAGATCCTATACTTTGGTTATGTAAAATGTGTATGATTTTCCAAGAAAATAAATCCCTAATTTCATACAATAATTTTTATGTCATTTGTTCTAGATGAATTTAGGTGTAATAACCCCAAATAGTGTTGGTCAGATAAACCACGGTCATCCTACAGGTGCACAGTGAATGGACCCTTACTGCGCACTTGGTTTGACCATCCCATGGGATATTATATAGAAATGTATCATAGTATTTTTAATAAAATTCATAATTTATATGTTATTTCACAATTTTAGTGTTAATTTCTCCCAACCATTGAAAAAACACTTCCCAAAAAACATTTAAAATCATAATTCATGTTAACTACTCATAAGCTATAAATTCATATAACTCATATGTCTTTGGTACTTTTTGAAAATAGCGAATAATTATTTATTACATATATGTGTTGAGAGAATTAACTTGGATATTATTATTATATCATTGATTATGTAAATAATATAATTACCCCTATAATCTAATATTACATACAAAATGATCATGTATTATTAGTTTCACAAAACAAATGTGCCCTGAATTTTATTATTGTTCATTATTGAACATCATTACATGTATAACATATATTAACTTGGTATTTGTTATAATTTAAATTAATTTTATGTAATTTGTGAGGACCAAAATTATATAGCCTCACTATTCACTTGTTTGTCTCCTGGTAAAACTATGATAGTTTAAGGGGAGAGTATATTAATTTTATGTATGATATATTTTAAAATGGCCTCAATGATATGTTTATAAATACTAAAATTATTAAATCCCAAAATTCATATTATAATTCAATCAATGGGATTATATATTTCTCTTTAATCTGTGGACTATAATTTTATAATTGTTGTTATGGAAAAATTTCACTCTCGATGTTTCCAATTCCATATTTATCCTTTGTTGTATTTTATTATATAATTTTCCTTAATGAATGCCAAATCTCACCACCATTACAATGTTTTCAAATTTCCCCATACGATGAAGTAGAATGCAATGATTGAATAACTCCAAGGATAACGGTATCGAATAAATAATTGATCAGTTTTTTCTAAAAAAATATCACATTATTAATGTATTTATTATATATTTATTCTCCTGATGACTATTAAACCTTTATACATGATATGCAATATCATGTATATTGTTTTCTATGTAATATCTAATTTATAATCTATGGAATACCATAGTTCGAGGTATTAAATTTTTGGATATCATATATACATTGGATTCAAGTTTGGATATGTTTGTATGACATGTTATGTATAAAATTGTTAGTTGAATATATAGGTTGTCTATATTTTGTTTTTTTGATTTATTTTTCCCCTAACATATCAATGTATATTCAATGAAACATGGGTGATATAATAATACTATTATAAAATTATTAACTACACCAATCTATCACTCATTGTACATATTATATGATATATACCTTGTCAATGCTCAGATGATTTTAAAATTTAAATGTAATAAATATGTATAAAAAATAATAATCACCAAAATATATCTGATCCACATTGTGTAGTTTAATCATATACCATAACCATATTAAATAATTTAGTATTTATTATATAATAAATAACCATAAAAGTCACATATGTGTAATATATAACATTATCCCAATGAATAATACCACCCAGTAACTCATAATCCATAATAACAATAAAATAATCCATTTTAAAAAAATTAATTTATTAATGGTTAAGTTAATTTGACCCTTTGGATTGTTTGAAATACATATTGGAAGAATTTAAAAAATAATAATGGGATATATTTTCATTCATATGAGGTTGTTTTACATTTTATGGAAATTTTATAAATAATATTTTTAATATGACCATAAATAAATTAAAATTAGAACAATATAATATTGATCACAGTTAATTAATAGGTATTTATTTTATATATTTCTATCCAAATTTGAAAGAGGATGTATTTTATTATTTTAATTTTATGTTGAAAAAACAAGATCTAACACATAAAATTAATGTTTTATCGATGGAATATTTAAATTTACTATGAATGGGTAAGATATATACATGTGAATTTAATATCATAGGTTCGTTAAGATCGATGAATTTTTTTCAAATTTGAATCTCATATTTGAATCATAAAAAATGATAACTTTTTTACAAAATGAAAAAATTCAGACCCAAATATAACATAAAATAAAACAAAATAATGATAGATGTCCTATTACATAAAAATATAAATTCATTCAATCCACATGTGACTAAGAGAATTAAAAATGTTAAAAACTTATTATATTTCAATGAATTAAAAACATGATAAAAATAATGAAATTCATCATTTATAAAGAAATGAAATGATGTTTCACCTTCTATCACTATTATTTTTGTAAAATAGTTCCTAAATTATCTTTAATATATGTCACATGAATTCATACATAAATATTGAAATATATATATATAAATTTAATACATATCATAAAAAGTTAGGGTTTAATACGTGACCCAAAAAACATTGATGTTTACCTAACATGATTATTATATTAGTTTTTAAACATTTTTAATCTTTTAAATGATTAATTTATGATTCAAGGTAATCATAAAATTTATATTCTATTATTTAATTTTCCTATAATGTCTAAAATCTAGTTTTTTATCCATGGTTATGAACCTTTTAATTCCTAATGGTAAATCTAATATGATCTGTCTATATTATATAATTTTAAGTATAACATGGCCATTAATGTAATATATCATACCATTTTAGCCCATTAGTTTTAGGTATTAGGAGCCATGTGTTGATTTTTAGGAAGGGGGAGGAGGAGATAAAAAAAATTCCCCTATTTCTAGTTGTCATTCACACTATGAATAAGTGGTTCATGACTTGAATAACTTTATATATGTTGGATTAAAAATTTGAGAGACATTGCTTCTAGAATTTATTCATTGGATTATTCATAGGATGAAAATATTTTCTTGGAATGAATGTTCATGGTGGAGTTTTTAATTGTTATCTTTTTCGAGAATGTATTTGGTGATAGGGTTCATTTAGGACATGAAATCCCCCTCATGATTGTTGGATTGATACAATTCTTTTTTGTATGGATGTGAACCCCATAATAGTTATGGTGTGAAGCACCCAATCATGTCAGGAATGTGGGGTTTTCTATTATATCGAAAATTTTAATCATCCCTCTAGTTTACCACTTTTTCCATCAATTCTATCAAATATCATTTGGTACCTATGTAATTTTAGAATACATGACAACCTATGATATTTTGGGTTCATCCCTATATTTTAATGATTGAATAGGTTTAATTATGGATAAATACTTACTCTTTTAATCTCTATGTTTTTTCATATTTCATCTGATATTGTAGAATATATTAATTGAATTGAGATGGTGGTTTACCATGTTTTAAATTTTATTAGACATCTTTTTGTTTCATATCGATTTGATGACACCTTTGGTTGTTATAACCTAAGTTTCTTCCTATCTATCTATGTCCTTCAGTAGTGGATTTGAAGGATTATTTTTAGCTAGGGGATTTAGGTTCTCTTAATTTTTAGATGAATTTATTATGTTATCATAATTTTTATTTTTAATGGGTTGTGGAATTAATTGGAATATAGAATATAATAAACTGGACATAAAAAATTGAAGGGAATTGTGTGATGCAGATGCAGTTTCCAATTTTAACTAATATTATTTTTATTTAATCATGATATATGATTGTTATGGAATTATGAATTTAAGTGTTATCCTGATTTTTGAATACCCAATATATGGATAAATGCATGAAGCTGGAAAAGGAAAGGACTGTGTTTATAAACCATTTTTTAAATGTGAAATTGCTAAGTGTGACTTGGTGGCCATTGTTATTTGTAGATTAGTGTCCTTGATTATAATGTGGTGACATATCGTTGCACATTATTGGTAGTGGTTTGATAGTTATTGAATAATATAGGATTATAAAATAATTTTTTACTTTATAAATAATTTATCATTATGAATTTAAATTAGTAATGAAATGTATAATGTTTGGTGGAATTTTTGTAAAATAAAATAATGGTAAATTTAACATCAGGTGTACAACCTTTGTGTGATTATTTTGGTTGGTTTTCTTTTCATTAGAGGATGTTCTATGTGGAATGATATCTTTAGTGTTTTCACATTGATCATGGATGTATCACTTGTGCGAACCCATAGGTTTGGGATTGTTTTATACCATTATAGTTTATTATTCTCTTATGTAAATCATATACACACCACATGATTTAGATATCCTGAATGAATCATAATGACAATAAGGTATTTTTTTCTAAAATCTATGATGAAAATGACATAGATGGGTGACTACTAACTCTCCCCTACTCACCCTTCATTAGAATGTTTTGGTGATACTAGGGTGGATCATCAAATAAGTGGGTGTCATTATACGTAGTTAGTGATATCTTGAATTTGAAGTCCTATTCAGTCAGGATACACTATTTCTATAGTTAAGTGATATGAGGTATGTGGTTAGTTATTAAATATGTGATATTTGGTTGCTGACAAGAGATATTAATTAATTTTGGTACCATAATTGGTGTATATGAATGTGGGGGTAGGAATGGATGCATTGATAGTGGGTGGGAGTGGATAATAATTGGGAAATTGGTTATGGGGCCCATTTCACTACATTATTATGATATCATTTACCTAATATTGGTTGGATTGTTTGGTTAGAGAGAATTATTGATGATTTTCGGTGAAATAGTTGACATGTGTATGTGTTAGTAAATTATTCTATTTATTCTGTTTGATATTAGTATACTCTTTTCACATTTTCATGTGAGAAATTTGGTATGAACCAACTAAGTAAAAATTATATACTCACCCCTTGTATATATAGACTATTTTCCATTTTTCTTGGTGGGAATTATTATTCTATCTTTACAATACTAAAAGTATTTTTAGTGTTATTATTCTTGTATCCCCAATTTTTTTGTACTGTTTCATTCTGGAAATTATTTTATCTATTTTATATTCATGATTTTTTTTTCATTTATGGGATTTTTAATTTTTTAAATAAAATATTTTTTCTTCATTTTATTTTCTATATTTTTCAAGGATATTTGAGGATAGACCATCCCATATCTCATTGATATACCCATGTTGGTAATCACCAACTACGATACAACTGGATACATGACATGGGGGTCACACTACATCATCATTGCTGACCTAGGAGGGGTACCAGTGGAGCAAGGGTAATGATAGAGTGTGATAAAAGGTTTTAGTTAAAATATAGGGTGGGGTCTAGATTGTGGTTTTAGTTTGGACTTCAAGGGTTGGTAAAGGAACAAATTTTTCTAAAAATAATATGTAACCACAAAAAGGAATATAAGGTCGGATATAAAATTTAAGGGTATCATATTATCTAATTCAAAAACATTAATCTTCCAAATTTACTATGAAAAGGGAATCACCTTATAGGGTTGAGACATAGGATAGGTATATAAATATACAACATTCATGAGTTCTATTTCGAAATGGGGGATTTTGGGAATTAAAATGAGTTAATTAAATTAATCTAAATAAATACACTAGTATTGGATATAGGTATCCCACCATTGTTATAGAGAGTCTAGTTTTTTAGTGATAATAAGTGTCCAGAGTTCGGGAGATCAGCAGGCTGACCCTATTTGTTGTTTGAGGCTCAATCTTGATCAATATTATAAGAATTAGAAGATGGTGTTCTATTCCATTCCACATCATATCTTGGAAAATTATGAGGGGAAAATATTTAATCTCAAGATAAATTACTGTATTGAGGAGTTTTCTATCTCCATCTACCTGATTGAATCCCTATTTAAGTATTAGGTTCCCCTGGAATCAAAGTAGGTGACCATAGAAGAACATTATTCATTGATGATGTGTCTTTAGTAGAAGGATGTGTGATACTCCATACCCATAGTCTAAGATCCAATTCCAAAAAAAGATACTTAACATATTTTCTTCGATACCAACTACCCATTCCCATATATAGCTACCACATAATTACACAACATAATGAAAATATTACATTACAAACATACTAAATCCTTTATAGCTATAAAATAGTAGAAAATTATGAAAAACATAAAATAATAAATCCCCAATGATTCCCAACTGATGTAAATATATTTATACTATATAAGAAACAAATTAATCCAAAATGTTTCTTCAACACATCCAAATAATTATCGACACCGGATATCATTTTAGGTATATCTTGCATAATACATTTTGTCATAACTAGGGGAATAGAAACTTAATAACGAGATTTTAACTAATTTTTTTAATGGAATCAAATAACATGATTGATTATGGTATAAATATTTAATTCATAATTTGGATGTAATAATTATACAATATGGATACATAACCAACTGCAACTAAGACCATAATATACCCTGGGATTGCAATGAAAAAAAAATTATCACATGGATATAAATAAAAAAATTATTGTTGATGGAATTCATAATGGTTATTGTATTGATATTTCTGTCAAAACCTCATTCAATATATCTTTCTATTGATCAAGAACATGTCCAATATATCATTATTTTCATTATTACCACAATCAACACATCGTGATGAATTGTGATTTCATTCATAAATTATAAAAATATGTTTTTCACAATAGGCCAACTGATTCCACTTGGGGTTTTTTATTGCTATGCCCCAACTTTCACTTTCATAAGTAAAATGAATTCACAATATGAGAAATTAAATAAAAAATACATAATCACATTTCCCATAATCCCCGATATTAGAATTTTAAAATTCATAATGCTTAAACGTTTCCCCATATATAACATAATAAAATCCCATATGGTGGAATAATGGGGATGGTAAAAACATTTATAATAAAAATGAAAATAATCATCCATATTTTCAAATTAAAAGAAAAAAATCCATTATATTTACCATGTAAGTAAAAATAAAAACATGATGATAAGCCACAATAAGAATAATATGGATAGTTTAGAATATATAGTAAACTTTCCATGAATCATATATATACACATAAAAATATATATTATATTATAAATAGTGAATGATAAACCCTATTTGAGAAAATCCTTTTCCAAATAAAATTTTAAATTGATGTGAAAAATTAAAATATATATTAGAAATCATTTTCAAAATTCATATAAAAGAGGATGTTATGGGTCACTATTAAAAGTATTTTCCAAAATATTTAGTGAAAAATAATTGAAAATAATATTCATTTCTATGGACATTAAAATAAATATGATTTATCTTTGGTAAATTTAGAGAGGAAGACAAAAAATTTGATTGTTAATGAAACCCCATTTTTTATTAATACGAAAATACCATTGTTCAAAATAAATTTTTAGAAATTGTTATAAACCAATATTTGCTAAAAACAAGGTTTACTAAAACTGGATTTTAAAATAACTTATAATAAAGTATTGTGATGAGATTACCCTTTTATGGAAGGATATATTCCATGATAAACAATATGACTCAATAAAAGAGACTTGACTAACTAATAATTAATATGGGAAATATATCCCAACAAGTGAATATTATTATTAAATGGGATTTTTGGTAGGAATGTAAATCCTAAGAAAAAATTATATAATAAAAATTAAAAAATATAATGGTAGAATGTGATCAACTTATATGAATTATGTTCATGGGAATGCTTATAACTCACCAAATAAAAATCTGGTTACAAAAATCCATACTACTGGGGAAACAACAGAATCAATAACCTATTTAACAAGGGAAAATTATTTAGATATAAAATAAAATTTTAAATGATTATAAAATATATATATATATATATATATGTTGGAATTTAATAAACCTTAAAAAAAAGTGAGCACAAAATGTATTATGTCTCAAATATTAATAATTAATACTAAGAATAAAATTTTGAAATTGTAAACTATTGAATGAAAACCCGTTAAAAGATATGGGTTTTAATTGAACATTAAATAACATGATTAAAATATATGTCATTATATGAAAATTAAAATAGGTAGTTTATACACCACATAAATGAAATTAGGTTAATAATACCAAACATGTCTCAACGATATGAATTTCAGGCAAAAACATTACCTCGGTTTTAATTCCTTATGAATTAGAAACGAATGTCCATAATAATTAAATTTGATTCATTTAATACATTAAAAATATTATTAAAAATATACCCATTTATAAAATTCATTTCCAATCATATTATGAATATTAGTTAGTCTTGTATTGTTTTCAATAATGGGTGTATCCAGTTTTTATCTATTTGACCTAGTTTCTTAAAAGTTTTGATGGAATATAATATTTTTCCAAATTCCATCTCCATAAGATCAAGTATGGAACTATAATAGATGTTAGAAAAAATTTATAATGTTATAATTTAGTTTTATGTTAGTTTTCCTATGAACCATGAAGAAGAAATCAATGATGTTCATGGTTCGATGATTCAGAATGAACAAAATATGTTTTGTTAATCAATGAGTGAAATGTTGATATAACATAAAAAATATAACAAAATATGAATTTCATAATATACCATCATATTAGCTCTCATTTTCATTAGTGAAATAATTTATAGAATTGTACAAGTAGTTATTAAATATACCCAAACATTAACCAACTGTTAGTAATATATTATTATTAGAGGGTTTTTAATGATATTATTATAAAATATTCATAATAAATTTATTTACTAATTATTTGTGTGAAACATTAACATAGTAAATAATTATAAATTGAAAATGATTTATATACATTCATTACATAGAAAAAAGAGAAAATTTTCCTATTAGTTTTCTCATTTAAATTGATTGAATTGAGAATAATCGTTTCTTAATAATATCATTAATAGGGTATCTAATGTTTTATACCATAAATTTTATGATTCCTTCAAAATAATATTTCCTTAATAAACCATTCTATGTAACATTAATTATTTGTTATGATGAAAAATTAATTTCATTTCTTATGTGGGTGGTTGTCTACTTGTAGACACAAACAATGATTTTTTTTCATAATGAATGGGATAAATTTATCGAAAATGATCATACCCATAATATTGAAAAATTAAATTATATAAATGATAAAAATATCATTTTATTGGTAGGAAAAGAATAATTTTTAATTGAAATTGAAAATATTAAAAGTTATGTAGGTGACAATATTCCTATCAGGGAGTTGAATTTTATTAGGAATTATCCTTTGAAAAACGTACTTATGATATTTAATGGTGACCGGAAATTTTTAAATTTTGGATAGGGTTATAGTAGGAAAATTATAGTATATTTTAGAGAATAAATTCAATGAATCTGTGAGTCTAGATGTGGGAAAATGTTCCATTTTTATAAGTGTGGATCAGTGAACTTTTGGGAGCCCATATAATTTTTTTGAATAATGTGATGTTATTATTCCAATATAAATGTATAAAAAATGGTCAGAAAAGGATTTGATAGTGATTTTATTTCTAAAATCACATTGAAATCACATTAAGGAGATACATATTCTTGTTCTATGTCATTTTATTTACTTTTAAGATTTCATCTGATGTTATATTTACTATGGTAACTAATTTTAAATTGAAAAAATTAATAATATTTAAAAAATTTAATATTGATCCTTTTAACTAAATTGAACCATGTGATGTATAATATTTAAATAAATATATAAAAAATCAATGGGTTTGATAAGTAAATTTTTGGAATAATATAAAGAACACATAGAACCTTTATTTAGGAAAAAGTGTGTCTTCGAAAAAAATTATTTTTGTGTAAACTGTCAGTATTAAAATTACCAATTTGCATTAATTATTTGTCTATTTTAAATAAATTAAAATATATGATACTTTAATGGTAAAAAATGTAATTTCAACATAAAAATAATTTTCACCAAGAGAACATCTATTTGTTTTTTAAACAAACATGTTAATTTATTTAAATTTTTTGGATATATGATTTATAAGATGAAATAATAAATTAATATTCATAAATTTATACCTTCAATACTTATTCTATTACCAAAATTGTTTTTTTAAATATCAATTATACTAAAACATAATGATAAAATAAAAAAATAAATAATTTTCATGGAAAAATATATGTTCAATTAAAGGCCCATATTTTTTAAGCAAAAAAAATTACTCCAAAACGATTATATAAATTATAAATAAAAAAATTATCTTTAAAAGAAATTAAAATTTAAATAATTCAATAATTTAATATAATCAAATAATAATATAAAAAACTATTTTTATTATCATGTGAAACTTTCAAATATTATCATTTACTAAACTTATTTCATATCATTTACCAAATAAATTAGTGATAATAATTTATTAATACAAATAAAAATATATAATAATTATTAATACATTTCATAAAGTAAAATTGAATATTAGAAAAAAAGGTAAGTTTTAGAGAAACACTTTTCCAATCAATAAATTACCATTTTAGTAATTTTATGTGAATTGCATGAAATTCATTAATATAAAATGTAAAACTTAATTTCATTATAAATTTATTTCATAAAGTGGTTACTCCAATTTATTCTATCGAATTAAAAATATGGTATTTAATGGTCATAATGAAATATTTATATTATATATATATATATATATCATTGTTTCATTTGTGTTTGGTGTTGCATATAGAGAATGTTACCTAACATAGTTATCTCATTTAATGTATGTAATATATTAAAATCATTGGATATTACATTCTCTCGCCATTAAATAAATTACTTATTTATAGGTATAAATATTACTCATTAAAAAACTAAGTTTACAATATTATTAAAATATTAATAATTTGGGATATAACCTCAAATATGACATCAACATTACTCATAATGGATGGATTACATTACTTATAATTATTCAAAAAACATTAATATTACATATATGTATACACTCAATTGTGTTTATAGAATAATCATATATTCATTAAAATATACACTTCAAAAAACCATACGAACCTTTAATACATTAAAAAATAAATAAACCATATATTATTCTAGAAAATAAAATTATATTTAACCTAGAAATGATATTAAACACTAGTTCATAAGTCCACTACCTTGTTGATATATATCACAATCCAATGAAATGATGAGATTTAGATTACCAGAAAATATAAAGGATCACATTATAATTAAATCAGTAATCAATTAAAAGTATATCAATTCAATCAAACTCACATTTATCATAATCAATCAACTTTTGAAAACATTGATATCATTCTTACATTCAATGTAAGAGTTATCTGTACCAAAATCATGTGATCCTCAATAGTTATACCCAAAAAACATAATCATCATAAAATTAATTTTCAGGGTTTTTGGAACCATTTAATATATGTTTCCAAACCATTATAATAGATCTTATGATGAAAAATCCTTTGATATATCACTTAATACTCCAAACATATAGAATATACAAGAAAATATTCGATATATATCTCCCACTAATGAATATAGATAAAAGTGTCATGAATTAATTTCAATTATGATATCAAACTGTAAGAACCCAGTTCTTATTCTTGAGGTAGGGGTTTCTTCTTTTCATTTTACTTAAGTGTTTTTTAGAAAACAAGTGAGATGGGGAAAAATCACAAAATTTATGGGTACACGCCGTGTACTTTTTCTACACGGCATGTACTTTGGCCATGTGGAATGAGAATACTAGGAATGTAGGCTTGTTGGTGATGAAGGGTGTAAAAACAACTACCCATTGTGTATTTAGTATATACACGTCGTGTAATCAGTCGGTATATGAAAAATAAGGCGGTGGGAGTAGCCACCAGTGGAACAATAGTACACGCCATGTACTCATAAATACACACCATGTAACCAAGTCGATAGATGAACAGTGAGGTGGTGGAAGGTGGCTGCTAGAGGAACAGTTAAAAAATGGAAAGGACACTCTGTGTACTTGAAAGTACACGTTGTGTGGTTATTTTTTTCATTAAAAATAAGAATTAACCTCCTCATTCATCAGAGGAGTCATAGAACTCAACAAGAGCCGTAGGAGAGGAGGCCGAAAATTAGAGGAGCTCCCGACGGAAAACCAGGACACTGATTCCTTATCCGTAGATCTCGTTTGAACTGTGTGGGTGAGATCTTCTCTCTTCTTGAAACTCTCCTTCAAATTCTTTAGCGAAGGGATGTTATTTGAGATTAAACAGGTAAATTATTATCCTAGATCTACATCGTTCTCTGGTGGCTCAGGAGGCGTCATTCATGTATATCGATCATAGGAGATCGAGGTAGGTGGGCTGGTGTTTATTTCCAACTATCAAGTTGTTTTTGTGTACTGTTTCACTACACGCCCATGTTTGGGGTGTCTTATGGCTGAGGCCTTCACAGATTAAATTCCTAGAATTTCACTGGTTATCTTTGGATTATGTATAAACTATTGTTTGAGATCGTTTCCTTGATCCTGGGCCACCCTATGGGTGCGTTTCCCTTATTTATATGGTTGACCAGGATACCAATGGGTATGTCGTGATTATATCATGCATTGAGTTTTCTTGAGAGAATATGTATATAAATTGCTTTCTTATTTTTTGGGTTCATCCTGGTTACTTCTTTGCCTGAGGGCAGTGTTTTTCTTAGCCTGAGGGCAGTTTTTTGATTATCCTAAGGGAAAGGATCTGTTTATCCTGAGGGAAATGGTTTTATTAGACTGAGGGAAACGTTTCCTATGCCTAAGGGAAAGTGTTTCGTTTATCCCGAGGGAAAATTTTCTTATGCCTATGGGCAGTAGCTTTCATGCCTGAAGGCAATATCTTGTGTGCCTGTAGGAAATATTCATTATGCCTGAGGGCAATCTTTTGTGGGTTTTTTTTATTACCTGAGGGTAAGTATTTGAATGTCTGAGGATAATGATAGCTTTGAATATTCTCTATGGTGATTTCTTATGTTATACCAGCAAAGCTAAAGCATGGTCTTGGTATTGGTATTACCTTCTACTTGTTGGATATCCAGTTGTGGTTTTTGTTGCGGCACTGTATAGGATATTTTCAGCAAAGGATGTGTCCCAGAAAAACATATAATTCAATTATATTGAATTTTTATATAATTATTAAATTGTAATGGAAATGGAAGGAGTAGCTGATTTTGAGTACTTCCTATCTTACTGCCTTTTATTATAGCACATTGTTGTTGCACATTTTCACTAACAGTTGGGCACGAGCCTTTGGTGATTACCTACTAGGATTTATTTCTCATGCCCCATTTGGGTCATGTCTTTGGTCTAAATAGATTATATTGCTACAGGTGTTGATAAGGGAAAGGGTCCCTATATAGGTACTTGATTGTTCCAGATGAGTAGGAGAGCATTGGGCTGAGCTTAGGCTTGCGATGTTGCTGAGTTCCTACTGGGCTATATTTTTGCTTTTCTATACTTGAACCTTATGTTGTATTGTTTCAGATTGTACTGTATCATGTTCTGGCTGCTTTCTTAGAATTGGGAACATATTGCATCATCATATATATTATTGTTGGTCATTTCGTTACTTCAGTATTGTTTTCCATTTCATCTTGGTATTACTTACTACTACCACTTTTGGTATGTTTGTATTTTCTCTGATGCGCTACACTTTGAAATTTGAGGGAATAGTTTCTCCACAATCAGACCTTGGCCCTTTGGAATTTGGGGAAATGCGCTTGAGGTAATGTGACAAACCGGGTTCGGGGCACCAGCTTTGTGGCACCTGAATCTGGGACGTTACAAAGATGTATTAGATGATTTATTTTATCTTGAAATACTATTTGGAGCCTTTATCCAGGGATAGGAAGGAATCAGTACTTGGTAATAAGTTGTGCCTGGAGTAGCAAATATGTGTATAGGGAAAAACCAATCTACATCGTTAAATTACAATTTTTATGTTTTGTAATTTTACAGTTGATTTGATTTTCACCAATGGGTGATGCACTTGTGGTATGTTGTTTATATTTTATACTTGGGTTCTATTTAGTAGCAACCTGATGAGATGAGGGTATGCCATCTCATGCATCATTTAGGCACATTTTAGAATCACATGGCACACAAAGTTTCTATTCCATGTAGGTGCATTAGAAATTACATGTTGTTGGGATAGATGTTTTGTTAGAAAATGCATGTTTTTGTGATAGGTACCTTGATAGATATGCCTATTGTTGATAGGTTATAGGTATATGTTATGGCTGGGTTTATGGATGGTAAACTTTGGTTCCTAAGAAGTATGTGATCTCCTGAACCGAAATTCAGTAGATCATGATCCAGCCTTTTTGGTGGCGTTTTGTACTATAATGTGAAAGGTCGAATTCTAAACTTTGGTTCATAGGGAGTATGGGCCCCCACAGATCTCAATATGGAATATCGACTCTTGAAATTTATGTAAAAGGGGCTCTGGAGTAGTTTCTATGGTCTACTGTCTAGTAACCCAGACAACATGGTGTGTGGTTCTATGAACACATTCCATGTACACTTATATTCGTGAAGAAATGAAGAATTTTAAAGTACACATCACGTACCTTAAGTACATGTCGTGTAATCTGTAACCATGTCATAGGTTGTGTAGGATGAAACACAGGATTGGAAAAAACACTAGAGGGAACACATCGTGTACCGGTTGTATACACTGTGTCATGTAGACCATGTGTCTGTCGTGTGACTAACAACATGGATGGAGAAAGATTCGCTTAAACATGATGTGTAACTTCCAAACACGTCGTGTAGTGTAATCTAGGAATATTGTAGTGTATCTAACAACACGGGTCAGTGTTATCCCTTTTAGTACATAACGTGTCCATCTAGAACATGTAGTGTAGTGGGAGCAGTGTAACCGGTCATGTCACGAACAACACGGATCAGCGGAGCTCGTCTAGTACACATCGTGTACCTTTGGGACACGCCGTGTAGTCTATATCGGTGAGAGATTGTGTTGAATTGGTCATGCAGAAAGGGAAACAGGGTGGTGTACACATCGTGTGTAGGTGTAACATGCAGTGTAGTGTCAGCCGAGTAGTCGGTCGTGTCACTGAAAACATGGGCAATTTGAATCTAATTCAAACACGCCATGTCCATCTAGAACACGTCATGTAGTGTGAGATGTGTACTCGGGCGTGTCATGAACAACACGGATCGGTGAACCTCATCTAGTACACACCCTATAGATCTTATACACATCTTGTAGTTTGGTTCTAAGGAGATCCATGTGGCTAAGCCGTGTAGAAGAACTCCGGTAGGGGAAGAATATTCAAGTACACATTGTGTGTGGACAACACGTCGTGTGTTTGGGGTGTTACAGGACCAGTTCTAGCAAGAATTACACACCCATGTGAAAGACTTAAGGGAACACGCCATGTTGTTATTATACATGTTGTGTAGTCTTGTTTTTTAACTTGAATGTTTTCTTTTCCTTGGTCCGTTCTTATGCATTCAGTTCTTAGTCCTTGATGATCTTGATCTAAGACGTGTGTTTGACCTTGTAGATTCATCCCACTAAGATGAACTCGAGTTGTTCGCCAAGAGAGACACAACGATTATACTCTTGAGATGGTAGGTCATGGGCTACCAATGGATCTTCCAGCTATGACAGATGCGGCACCATCCGTTATACCGGACGCAGATGCAGATGTGCAGTTCTGTTAAGGCTTCATGTGGTTCTTGCAAACCATCCTGGGAGCACTGTCGATTTCCACATCTATGGTAGAGATGAAACATATATTTCAGCAGCAGCATCCGCCTACATTTTTAAGGGATGGCGGACCATAGGCTATGGAGTCATGGCTGGGTTCTATGCATATGATCTTCAAGCATCTAGAGATTCCTCCTGGGAGGAGGCTCAAGTTCTCTACTTACATGCTGCGTGATTCTGCCAAGAGATGGTGGGATGTCACCACCCAGACTGAGAATCACTTAGACATGGCATGGTATAATTTTCAGGTAGTCTTCAATGGATTTTTCTTTCCATTAAAGTTATGGGAAGATCGAGCTCGAGAATTCATGAATCTACAGTAGGGATCCATGTTAGTGGTGGACTACTTTGCCCGCTTCACCGAGCTATAGCATTTTGCACCTGTTCTGGTGGGTGATGAGATGATGAGGGCTAGATGCTTCGAAGATTGTCTTCTATATAACATCCTCACACTGGGGAATATTTTGCAGGTTGCCTATAGTGCGTGCTATCGTAAACCATGTGCTGATTACCGAGCAGAACCTGTCGGAAGCTAATAGTGTAGGAAAAGGCGGTTCGGCACCTATTTCTGGTACTATTTCTATCGGTAAGAGGAAGAGGCAGATGGATTTCTCTCATGGTTTCAGTACCAGCCAGAAGAATTCTTCAGGTAGCCAGGTGATTTTCTACCAGTGTGGTAAAGAGGGGCACAAGAGACCTTAGTGTCCACGTGTCCTAATAGAGTGTTGAGCTTGCGGCATGATAGGTCATCTGCAACATTTTTGCAGGGTGTTTCCACCAGTGACTAGTGAGAGGGGTTCTGTGCAGACTCCACATGATGGAGTAGGGCCAGAAGCTTCTTATTAGTCAAGGAATTGGAATACGTCAGGATGTTCAGGATGGGGAGGTGGTCGTGGTCATGGTATCCAGACACCAAGATCTCAAAGATAGAAGGGAAGGTCATCTCAGGGTAGCTGGGCTGTGTCGTAGGGTCGTGGCACCGATCAGGCATATGCAGTGCAACAGACCCAACAAAAGCAGGATCTCGGACCTTCCACTATCAGAGGTACTATTCTAGATGCTTTTGTTGTTTCATCAGTACTTTTTGATAATGATGTTACACATAGCTTTATATATGTGCCTGTTGTGGAGAGGCTTTGGCTCTATGTTTCTTCTTCTCTTGATAGCATGACACTAGACACTCCATTTTGAACTAGAACAGACAGTGTGTGTCAGTGAAATGAGTGCCACCATGAGGTTGGTGGGTGTCACTTCTTAAGGTACTTCAATTTCATAGAGATGAAGAGCTATGAAATAATTCTCAGAATGGACTGGTTGGTACCCTTCCAAGCCTTTTTAGATTCCTATCATTGTAGGGTGAGTTTCATGTCACTAGAGGTTAGAGAGTTTCTATATAAAGGCGAATGGGATGTCCAGGCTAGTCGAACTAGACCCGAGCATTGTGGGCGAGGTGGAGTGACAACCCAGATTGCGAGTTTATATCCAGATGACCTGGGAACTTGTCAAAAGGATTTCTTTCTAGTGGTTAATCATTTCAGGGATCTCTTCTCGGATGACATTTCTTGTCTACCTCTAGAGCGAGTGGTGGATTTCTATATTGGGATTTTTCCAGAAGCGGCACCGGTGTCTTCTTCCCCTTATAGGATGGCTACATTAGAGTTTCAAGAGCTCAAGAATCAGTTAGAGGAGTTTCAGGCAAAGGGTTTCATCTGACCTAGTACTTATCCTTGGGGTTAACCTATCCTATTTGCGAAGAAGACCGATGGTACCCTCGGACTCATTGTGGATTATCGGAATCTGAACTACTTGATGATCAAGAACCAATTTCCCTTTCCAAGTATTGAGGATCTTTTTTATCAACATAGTGGAGAATGAGTGTTCTTGTATATTTATTTGAGATATGGATATCATCAGTTGTGTGTTAGACCATCAGACATACTTCTTACAGCCTTTAGAAGCAGATATAGTCTATACAAATACTTGATCATGATGTTCAGACTAACGAACGTGCTATAAGTTTTCATGGCTCTGATGAATCGTGTTTTCCACCCATATCTGGATTTTTTTGTGGTGGTCTTCGTGTACGACATCTTGTTGTACTCTCTCACTCAGCACGACCATGCCACCCATCTTGAGATCATATTGAGTACACTAAAAGAGCATCAATTATATGCTAAGCTCTCAAAGTGCCACTTTTGGATGTACCAGATTCACATACTGGGTCATATTATCTTAGTGGGAGGAGTTTCGGTAGACCCAGAGAAGGTGAGATCAGTAGTTTCTTAGAAGAAGCCTAAGAATGTGTTTGAAATACAGAGTTTCTTAGGGTTGTTTGGTTACTACATGTTCTTTATACAGTACATCTCCCACTTAGCAGTGCCATTGATGGGTTTGACTAAGAAGGGTGGGAAGTTCATTTGTTCATATTCTTGTGAGACAACATTTCAGGAGTTGAAGTAAAGGTTGACACTAGCACATGTAATGATACTTCTAGAGAAAGGTAAGATCTATACAGTTTACTGTGATGCATCAGGTATTGGGCTGGGAGTAGTGTTGATGTAGGTAAATCGAGTAGTTGTGTATGGGTCTTGGCAGATGAGGCCACATAATAGGAATTACCTGAAACAAGATCTCAAGTTTTCTACAGTTGTTCATGTGATACACTATTGGAGACATTATCTATTGGGAGAACATTTTGTGGTGTTTGCAGACCAAAAAATTATGAAATAAATCTTTACCTTGTGTGACCTGAATTTGAGACAATGAAGGAGGGTTGAATACCTTCAGCCCTTCGATGTTGATCTTGCCTATACACCTAGTAAGGGTAATGAAGTAGCTGATGCACAAAGTAGGAGGACTTAGATGCTGGTAGTGCAAGAGGGCAGTGGTGAGTGGTAAGTTATGTCTTTGTTCTCTGAGATGCATTTGGATGTGAAAGATAGTCAAGGGAGAGCATTTCTTTCTTCCTTAGGTTTGACTTCTACCCTCCTGGATAGACTGGAGATGATATAGCTTTCAGATTCAAGAAGTCCTAGTTCTACCAGAGGCTCTGGCAAGTAAGGAACCTCTTTCTGGTGAGACAGTAGGCAATGATGAGGTACAGCATATCCATGGACGAGTGTGGGTTCCAGGGGATATACGCGAGGAGTTGATGCGATATTTTCATGCTTCTTCTTGTGCAGTACAACCTAGGGTTACCAAAATGTACTGTCACTTGAGATGTCTGTATTGGTGGTCGGGTATGAAAAGAGAGATAGCTAGTTTTTTTACAAGATGTTCCACCGGTCAGCAGGTTAAGGCAGAGCATCAGAGGCCCACCGGAATTTTACAATAGTTACCCATTCTAGAGTGGAAATGGTATGATGTCGTGATGGACTTCGTTATTGGGTTTTCGAGGTCACCTCAAGGTAGTGTTGTCGTATGGTTTGTTCTAGACACACTTATGATGGTAGCTTACTTTTTTCCGATCAAGGAGAACTTCGGTGTTGATGAGCTCGGGAAGTTGTATATATGAGAGGTAGTACATCTTCATTGGGTCCCTCGTTCTATCATTTTAGATAGGGCGGCCATTTTATGTCTCATTTTTGGAAGAGTCTTCAGAGGGCACTGGGTACACAGGTGATTTTGAGCACAAATTACCACCCTCAGACCGATGGCCAGTCAGATCGTACGATACAGGTGCTTGAGGACATGTTGTGTGCATGCATCCAGGACTTTGGGGGCTCTTGGGAGAATCACATACCCCTGTTCGAGTTTGTCTACAATAATAGTTTTTTGGAAACTATTTACATGGCACCATATGAGGATTTATATGGTAGGCCATGATGATTGTAATAACCCAAGATTTTATAAGATATATTCATTTTAATTTCTTTCATATCTTCTTTTGTATGCTACACCAAGATTATCTTGTGCTATACGCAACACCGTATTAGCTTGTTGTATACGCAACACTATTCTTATGTTGTGTTACACACAATTTCTAGTTCGTTGATAATAGTCATTCTACACAACATTGAGTATATATATATATATTCAATGTATAAATGAAAATATGGTTGGATTATGTTATAACGAAACAGCAAAGGAGTCTTGCACTATACGCAACCCTGACTTGGCTTGCATTAAACGCAATCGTAACCTTCTTCAATAGCGTGTGTTATACACAATACCGGGTTTTACTAAACAACAATATGTTATTATAATATTATTATGAACTAGCTGTTATGAATAGTATTAACTATATTTTTAATTTTATAAAATTATTATTCATCCTACACATTTTCTAGAACATTGTATAAGAACAAAATAAATTTTTCGGGTAAAAAAAGTATTTTTCAAAAAATGCAGTTTTGCCGCCTTTTGATGGTGCACCCACTTTAAATCTAGTTTCTGACATGTTTATAAGTTCAATTTTACAAAATAAAATTATTCTTTGTAATCAGGATATAAAATTTTACCTTGGATAAATTTTTCATATTATTCTGATAACTTTCATATTTTAATGAATAGTAAAAACATGCTATATTTTAATTAAAACAACTTTTTTCATCATAATAACTTATGTGGTTAAATTATAATATTGAATGGATTTAAAGTATAAATATAATATATTTTTACCATTAATATAATTTATGTCATTAGCATTGGTTTTACTTTGAATTCGTAGGTTAAATTAATTCAATCTTTTGCAATGTTTTAAAGAAAAACCCATTTTCTTTCAACAACGGGATTAATTTTAATTTAATTTCTGAAAATTTTGTGTATTGAATTTGGAAAAATGGATTCCATATTTGGAATCAGTGGGTCCAAATTATGTTAATAAGCTACTTTTTTATTTTTGGGAATTATGAATAGTAACTACGGTAAAATTTATTTACCATAGTTAAAGGAAAATCGGGTAATTAAGGGTAAATATAATATTATAAAATTACCTAACACATGCCAAAATTCTATTGGATGGATAAAATTATACCCATATCACCTAAGGGTTGGATTATATTCATTTTATAGACTTTTGACCATGAAAATAATTTAATTATTATTAAAACCAAAGAAAGTGACACTAGTGCAGAAAAAGTTTTTTACGTCGGTTATTTTTCATTTTTTACGTTGGTTTCTAGCCGACGTTAATACGGGTGACGTTATAAATAACGTTTTTGACGTCGGTTATTTAAAAACAGACGTCAAAAACATAAAATCGCGATGTTTATGACGTCGGTTATTTTAGAACCGACGTGATAAAGAAAATGGGAAGGTTTTATCATGTCGGTTATTTAACAACTGACGTGGTAAAAGTACAGGAAAATAGTTTATCACGTCGGTTCTTAAAAACCCGACGTGATAAAAGGATGGGTAAATGGTCTATCATGTCGGTTATTAAACAACCGACGTGATAAATCGGGGGGAGGAGGGTTTATCACGTCGGTTTTTTAATAACCGATGTGATAAACCGGGGGAGGGGGGTTATCACGTCGGTTATTATATAACTGACGTAATAAACCGGGGTGAGGGGGGTTTCTCACGTCGGTTATTATATAACCGATGTGATAAACAGGGGTGAGGGGGGTTTATCACGTCGGTTATTATATAACCGACGTGATAAACCGGGGTGAGGGGTGTTTATCACTTCGGTTATTATATAACCGACGTGAAAAACCGGGGGAGTGGGGTTTATCATGTCGGTTATATAATAACCGCCATGATAAACAATTTTCCAGGCCTTTTATCACGTTGTTTATTTAATAAGCAACGTGATAAACCATTTTCTAGGCCTTTAATCACGTTGGTTATCAAGTAACCGACGTGATAAACCAGTTCCCAGGCCTTTTAGCACATCGGTTATTAAATAACCGACATGATAAACCATTTTCCAGGC
Organism: Viscum album; assembly: GCA_963277665.1. Taxonomy (NCBI): domain Eukaryota; kingdom Viridiplantae; phylum Streptophyta; class Magnoliopsida; order Santalales; family Viscaceae; genus Viscum; species Viscum album. The sequence goes on from OY728163.1 coordinate 1,757,050,087, forward strand.
CTTTTATCACGTCGGTTATTAAATAACCGATGTGATAAACCCAATTTTTTTTTTAAAATTGAAAGCAGTCATCCTCTCTCCACCAGAATCAACCAGAAAACAAATCAATAAATCATACCACAGAAACAGAAGTAGATAAAAATTAAGCATGCACATTGATAACATATAAAACTTACCCCCTAGACAGCCCCCACCCTCATGTATACCCCATGGACAGCTCTCCCCCATCCCGTTGGAGCCCCCACCCTCATGTATACCCCCCGGACAGCCCTCCCCCACCCCATTGGAGCTCCCACCCTCATGTATACCCCTTGGACAACCCTTCCCCACCCCATTAGAGCCCCCACCACACTCCTAGACTACCCCCCGACCCCCGGACAGCCCCAAACACCCCTCGACAACCCCCCACCCGCCTGAACAGCCCCCCCCCCCCCCCCTCACCCCACTTGACAGCCCCCACCACACCCCTGGATAGCCCCAAAAACCCCTCGACAACCCCCCCCCCCCCCCCCCACCCTCATTTATACCCCCCACCCCTGGACAACACTCTCACACCCATGGACCGCCTTCCCACACCCTTGGACAGCCCTGCCACCCCCCAGGACTGTCCCCCACCCCACCGGATAGCCCTCCCAAACCGCTGGACACCCCCCAACCCCACTGAACGCACCCCCAGACCCCTGTAACCCCTCCCCCACAGACCCAAATCCATACCAGAAAAACCATCAAAAGTAAACCAAAATAAGAAGTAGAGAAAAATTAAACATTCACTTATATAACATTAAAAACTTACACTGTCAACTTAAAAAAACTAAATCCAACCTAAAAAACTACCAAATACACAATTACAATGACAATATTCAAAATTAAATTTTACATTACAAACAACAAAAATTCAATCAAACCTGTAAAATAATTTGACCACTCCACTTGTAAGTGTTTGATGTCTTTAGTAGTATAGGGTTTAGGGTCATCAAAAAGATACAAATGAAAAAGAAGGTAGTTAATGTGTATAATGAATAAATCAAATTGAAATATTATGGCAATGTTTAAGAGGAAATCGTACAAGGTAAAAATTCACAACTGTCCCAGTTGTTATTATTTCATACATAAATCTTAACATATAATATCCGCATTCAATGAGGCCTTGTTGTTCATGAAAATTCTGTTTGAATGAGTGTAAATTCAATATATTATTTTTATGTAATAAATAAAAAAGTACAAATTATAAATGGAAATTTACCTTCCCATTTACATATTTGATCTTTTCATTTCTTTTCTTTGTGTTTTTTCGAAAGTAGGCCCATGCACTGTTAGAAAATAATACGAATGGGGTAAATTTAAAATTCATTATAATATATAAAACTATTGAGAAATTGAAACTTACTTTTCCAATATATTCTTAAAACTTTCCCACACATCACCATGGACAGAGCATATCCAATAAAGATCTTTCTCCCTTGGGCAAAAAACCCCTAACATCCAATCCTAACATCCAATGATCACTGATAAAAGGAAATTTAACATTAGTGGTTTTTTATGTAAAAAGATAATTAACTCTTTTAGGTAAATGTGTTTCATACCTCTCACAAAAAGGAATCATCCAACATTGTGTGATTATATTCTTTTCAAATCTTTCGGCAATATAATCCATTCTTTGTTCCTCATTCAATGCACATGCTTGAGGGGAAATCAATTGCGGGTCCATGAATCCATATACTTCTGTCAGCTCATTCCTCTCACAAATTTTATAAAGATACCTAATACAAAACATACATAAGTATACATTTTTAATAAATATAATGCAGGGGAAAGGTGTTAAGACTTACATGGAAACAATTTTCACCATGTTGATGCCCAACTTATCTCCAGCAACAAGCTCCATGATATCATTTTTTATAATCCCCACACTTATTTCACGTCCACAAACATGAGCTTCCATTGGAAACTCATAATAACCCGACAACAAATGTGAATTTATTGATAATATGTCAAGACCATTTGAATCTGTATCTGATGTCATAGCCATTTGTCTTTGTTGTTGTCTATACAGTATTTATTTACCTTTGAAGTATTCCTATAAAAAAATTGAAAAAAATATTAGTTTTTCAAATGATAAAATAACATTAATAAAAAAATAAAATAAAAGATATAACATTCATACCTCTATGGTAATGAGTCGAAGAAGTCTGGATGGCCAAAATAAAAAATGGCCGATACTCTGTCCAACTATCACCACCTCATCTGTAGGTATTGGTACCCTAGCTGATCTAACTATAATATCCTGTACAGTGACCCTCTGATTCTCGACCTCTAATTGTTGATGATAAACTGTATCTCCTATACAATATACCAACCCATATGCTACTATATGATGTTGAGAATCATCAACATACAACTCGCATTATGTAGGAAGTTGCGGCGGAGGCGTAGGATAAAAAATGGGGTCCACAGGCTGAGATGGGGGAGTGGGAGCTACTGGAGGAGGTGGAGGATAAATAATGGGGTCTGCAGGGGGAGGTGGAGGAGTGGGAGCTGCAGTCTGAAATTGTCTTTGCATTTCGGCAAACATAGACTGCACCGACTCTTTAATCTTGTCCTCCATCGTCGCATTAATATTATGAACTTCAGCCACCAAGGATTCTATTTTTTTTATAAACCCCCACAATGTCAGAATTTGGAGAACATGGAAACACTTTTCTTACTGATACACCTTCCAGATATCCTCTTACACGACCAGGATGTTTGGGCCTTCCCAATACTGCAAATAAAATATCATCCCTCCCAGTAGCTGTAAATGTCCCTTCTGAACTCTGCTCCTCAAGAGAGTCCTGTATTAATTAATTGAACATTTCTGTAATGATTGAAATTATATGAAGAAAATAGTTAACTTAAATAAATTAAATAGATATCTTACAATCCTCTCAGCTATGATTCTCGATTCTTCCAAAAGATATTTCCCTTTTTTTCCCTTCCGAGCTCTCTTCCATTTTTCATGTCTAGATGGAGGGGATGGAGGGGCCACATCTCTAGAGCTTGAAGACTCAGCTCTTAGTTGTTGATATTTTTCCTCCATCATTTGTTCTTCCAATAATGCATACCCTCCCCAAGATAAACTATGAGGGTATACATTTTTAGATTGGATCTCCTAATGATATTTCCTTGTTTTTTGTAATTTAAGAATAAGAAGTCATTAACAAAACATTAATAAAATCATTTATATAAGAAAGTTTATAAAAGTTTACATTACCCTTACCAAAAATGACTCTTTTATTCTACTTTCAAAAAAACTTTCTCCATGTGTCTTCATCTATAAAAGGATATATACGACATGGATTGTCATGACTCATATGACCATAAATGAAATCAGATGAGAGGGTTGATTTGAAATCCCTCCAACTCCTGGCAGCCAACGATAAGAATTTCTTCCTGACTCCTCCAGTGTCAGGAATATTAAATGTCATCTGATAAAGAAGTGGTTAAACATATTATATATACTAGAAACATTAAAATAATATTCAAAATTTTACAAAAGATCTTACCAAAATCGTCTCCCACAACTGAGAGATAATCGCTTTATCCACACTTCTCCAATCATCATATAGAATTCTTACTTTGCTCTTAGCCTGAGTTGCTACAAAACTCTTAAAATATTTTGCGTTCGGACCTCTAGGAATATCATCATCATCAAACTCAACGACTATCCTCTGATCCTGCGTACGGGCAAGTGATAATTTTGGTAAACGTGTGCACCCACGTTTACCAACCTTTGAACTCTTTGTCGTAATAGGAGCATGTGAATGTTCATCCCCAGAGGTATGACCAGTAATATGCTCCTCTCCAGAATCATGTGGTTGATCATCTGAATGATCATTCATTATCCTTCAAATCAAAAAAACAAATGTCAGTTCACAAATATAGAAATTCAAATATTTTAATACTACTGTAATCAGAAAATAGAAAAGTGTACTAAGTTACATAATAGTAAACATTGGTAATATGGTAAGCATGTTAAACAATGGTAAAGATGGTAAAGATGGTCAAGATGGTAAAAATGGTAAAAATGGTAAACCTGGTAAAAATGGTAAACATGGTAAAGTAATTGTCAGTGAACAAAAAAAATAGATATATAATTCATGTAATGGTTATAAACATGATAAAGTAAACTAAACAAACTTAAAAAAAACAAAAAAAAATATACTTATTTTGTTTTAAAACATGTTTTAATAAATAAAAAACTTAAAATATCTAACATTTATGGAAAAAATAAATATAAAAAAAGAAATAAACATATGTTACCTGTAATTTTAGGAATATACAAATGGATTGTTTTCCCCAAATTCCTTCGTCGTGATCTTTCCTTATGGCACAAACTATGTCTTCAACATGATCATCATTATGTTTTGTTAATCTTTCCATGGATATAGAGATCTCACATAAATCAGCATATTCATCAAGTTCATCCTCACCAACATATTGTTTTTTCCCTTGTAAAACAACAGCCCACTACATATATGATTGATCAACTACATAGAAAATTTGTTTTCCATGTGTTTCCATTATAAAAGAATCAGCTGTGTCTTCCCATCTATTCAGATTAACAAGTGTCATTCCAAATTCATCGTGTCTGGCACTGTTGTTACCGTTAAACCATTTACAGTTAAAAACGGGAACTTTAATTTTAAAGTAATCAACCTCTTATATGTCTTCAATCACTCCATAAAATACACTTGATGCAGAAATTGGGTTTTTGTCCTTAGCACTTGAAAAATGCATTGCTTCTGCAAACACCAATACACCACTATTCTGAACTGCACTTCTATTGTCCTGAGCTTTCATATGAAATGTATAACCATTAATGTCATAACCAGACCATGTTATCACATTTAAACATGGACCACCCACTATCCATTTTAATGTCTCTGATACATCTGATCTACCGAGCAAATTCTTTTTAATCCATGAAACAAAATGTTTTGTTGTGCTCATTCAGAATCCACATTTATTTCTTCTTTGGATGACATTGTTTCAACTCATTAATATGCAATGTGATATAAGGTTGAGCATCAGCTATGTTATTCAAGATGTAAGATTCTAACTTCTTCATCTGTTCAGCTGACAATGATTTTACTTTCAAGCCGTGAATCCTCTTTCCCTCATTATTAACTCATTCATGGCGAGATAGAGGCAAACCTATGGGTTGCGCCGCATCCAAGTAGCACGTACAAAACTCTGCTACCTCCTCAAAAATGTACTTTTCAATAATGGAGGCTTCAGGTCGATATAGATTTTTAACATACCCCTTTAATATTTTCATATACCTTTCAAAAGGATACATCCAGCGAAGATATACAGGTCCACAAAGCTTTATTTCTCGAACCAGATGAGTCATTAAATGCACCATTATATCAAAAAAAGTTAGAGGAAAATACATTTCCAATTGAGAAAGTATAAAAATTGCATCCTTTTCAAAAAAATTCAAAGCATTCACATCAATCGCCTTGTTACAAATTGAATTGAAAAAATAACAAAACTTCATTATAGTCTTTCTGACACGAATGGGCAATATTCCACGCAATGGAACTGGTATAATTTGTTGCATCATGACGTGACAATCATATGATTTTATACCTATCAACTTCAAGTCCTTCAATGAGTCAAAAAAATTTACATTAGAAGAATAACCTTGAGGCACTTTGGTATCATGAAGACACTGACAAAAGCTAATTTTCTCCCTCTTCGATAATGTATGACAAGCCGGGGGAACAAATGTTTGTCTTCCTTTAGGAGTGGGAGCTAACTCCAAACGTATTCCCATTGATAGTAAGTCTAATCTTTCATTCAACCCATATTTAGTCTTTCCTTTAATATCTAACAATGTTCCAATCAAAGAATCACATATATCCTTCTCCACGTGCATGACATAAATATTATGTTTAACTTCATGATGCCTCCAATATGGTAACTCAAAAAAATTGACCTTTTCTTCCAAATATGTCTATCATTACCAGATTTCTGTGTCTTTCCCAATGTCACGTCAAGGTTTTTCACCCTCTCAAAATACAGATCAGGGGATAAAGGTTTTGGAGCAGTATCAAATTCTTGTGAGCCATTGAATGCCTTTTTTAGTCTTCTATAAGGGTGTTCCATAGGCAAAAACTTTCGATGACCCATGTACAATGTTTCCCTCCCATGATGCAATTGACAATATGACGTCTGTTGTTCGCAAATTGGACATGCTTTATGCCCTTTAACACTGTATCCAGACATATTTCCATACGTTGGGAAGTCATTTATAGTGAACAGAAGCACTGCATGCTGTTGAAAATATTCCATTTTATAAGAATCATACACCCTAATACCCTCAACCCATAACAGTTTCAAATCATCAATCAACAGTGACAAGTAAACATCAATATCATTACTGGGTTGTTTTGGACCAGAGATCATTATACACAACATGACATATTTGGGCTTCATACAAACTTCAGAATAGAGGTTGTAAATTACCAATAAAATAGGCCATGAACTATGTGGGATACTAAGTGTTCGGTATGGATTCATCCCATCTGTGCAAAACCCTAGTCTGAGATTTCTAATTTCATTTCCAAATATAGAATATTGCGCATCAATTTTCTTCCATTGTGGAAAATCAGCTGGATGACGTATTTTTCCATCACATACCCGCTCTTCAGCATTCCATATTATCCTTTTTGCATCATGTGAATTAGAAAATAAACATTTGAAACGATTAATTATAGGAAGATACCAAAATACCTTTGAAGGAAGCTTTGTAATCTCTACACCAGCCTGTGATTTTTCTTTCACCTTATACCGTGATGTCCCACATTTAGGACACTCTGACAGAAATTCATATTCCTTCCTATATATAATGCAGTCATTCAGACATGCATGTATTTTTTTTATCCCAATCCCATCGGGCATAATATTTTCTTGGCTTTGTAATGTGAATCTGGAAGATCGTTATATTCTGGAAGAATTTCTTTCATCAATTGCAGTAGCTCTGTAAAACTTCTGTCACTCCATCCATGTTTCACCTTCAGGTTAATCAATCTTAATACCGCCGAAAAAACCGTAAAATCTGTACAACCAGGATATAATGGTTATTCAGCGTCACCATATAGACGTGCAACTGTCGGTTCTATCTCAATTTGTTCTGCTACAATATCGCGAATCATTTCTTCAATTCCATCAGAGTTACCATCTTGCGAATCATCATCATCAGTGACATTCCGTCCAGTTTCACCATGCCAAATCCAAGGGCTGTAACTCAGATTAAAACCATGACAAATCAGATGATCTTTTATCGCTCTACTTTTCAACTTCTTCATATTCAAACATTTCACGCATGGACAGAAAAAAATGTCACTACTTGGAACCTTTCGTTTTGCAAATTCCAAAAAGGCATCAACACCTTCCTCAAATTCATTGCTCATTCGATGTGCCGTAATCTAACTTTGACTCATTATTACCTATAACAAATATCAACAAAAAATATATATTTTTAAGATAATACAAATATATGTTTATATGAAAAAAAACATAATTTGAATGTAAAACAATTTAAAATATAAAACAAATCTATGGGTATTTAAAAAAATATGCTTGAATATTAATTTTTAAAACAAAATATAGTTAGATATAACAGTTTTAAATTTCATTGAATCAAAGAAAACCATGACGCCTACATAGTTGAGAAGAAATTGGAGAAAATGGAGTAAACCTAAGAATCACCCCCACCCCCCGGACAACCCCCAAAACCCTATGGATAGGCCCCCACCCCCCTTGGACAGCCCCCCACACCCACCCACCCCCTTGGACCACCCCTGGACCCCCCCCCCCCCCAACCCTCTGGAAAGCCCCCCATCCCTCTAGACAGCACCCCCCCCACCCCTCCTGGACAGCACCCCCCACCCCTACCCCTTGAACACCCCCCAACCCTCTAGACAGCCCCCCACCCCACCAGACAACCCCCAAAAACATATGGACAGGACCCCACCCATGTGGATAGCCACTCACACCCACCCACCCCCTTAGACACCCCCCCCCCTCCAGACACCACCCATTTCCACATCTTTGATATAACATATTTTTTTTAAAAACGTTTCATGAAATATGATGAAGTGTCCAATCAAATTTTTTATGACATTTTTCTTACTAGAAATGGTCTTAGTATTGGATAGAATAGTAAATAAAGTGTCATAAAACAGCAATATAATCCTAAAAATTGAATATAATTCAGCTTAAATATTTGAATAAATATGTTTGTAATCAACCATCAAATCCAAAAGGTGTATGAGAGAACAATTAGAGATAAACTTGGCAATGAGAGATCATAGTCATTAAGGGGGGATGGTTTCAAAGGAAACACAAAATCAAATTAACCGAGTCCACTTTATGAAGTAATCCATGAAAAATAAAAACCTACATCAAATAAACTCATTATGTCCACACATTATGTCCACACATTAACATGTGTGAAAAAATATTATTCCCATTCCATTTTGAACAAACTCATTATATCCACACTTTACTATCTTATGAGATATAAAAAAAATTACTGAAGTGGATGATGATATATAACCCCACCCATCAACATCCATACATATGTGTGAGATATAAAATCAATAATCATTATATCACAAAGAATACATGGAAAAAATGGGTTTAATATCCATTTAAAATGGAATCATATAAATAAAAAATTTATAATTCAATCAATAAACATGATAATCCCATGTAATATAAATGGGTTCCAAATGATACTAAATAAATTTCTTGGTAGATACCATTCAATGATTATATGGTATTGAAACCACATAAATAATGAGTATATAGTTTAGTCAATAATTTTCTCAATCATTTTATCTATGATATCTTGTTGAACACCCTTCATTCAAAGGAATAGAAAACATGGTATTCAAAAATGAATGGAATAAGAATAATTTTGTTTTTTATTCATAGTGGATGGTAAGGAAATAAAAAGCCAGTGATGGATCACTCCTATAATAGAAAATAACATTTCATAATTCATACATAGAAATTATTTTATTCATAGTGGATGGTTAGGAAATAAAAAGCCAACAATATTCAAAAAGATGTAATAGGGTTCGAAATGGAAGAATCTAACCTAGTTTAAACAAAAAAATCTCAGAACATAATTATAGACTATTCGTAAAAAACGAACGAAATAAATTCGTGGAAGGCTTACTTGAGTGTTTCGAGTTGAGATGATAGATCCGAGAGGAGTAAAGAAGATAAACGATGAATCCAAAATGAGTTTAATACAGGTCGATCGACGAGCCGATTAGGGTTTACCGCGTGAGAGAGACGAGCAGGCGGACAGTCAATCGAAAAATTGCAAATGATAGTCCATGGGGTTTAATTTTTTAAAAGTTTTATAACGTCGGTTATATAATAACCGACGTTATAAAATATTTTTTAAATTTATAACATCGTTTATTTTAAAACCGACATAAAAAACACCCGTGCTTTGGTTTTTTACGTCGGTTATTTTATAACCGACGTAAAAAATGAGTTATCTACGCGTTTTTTACGTCGGTTATAAAACAACTGACATACAAAACAAAAGCGCTAGGGGTTTTTTACGTCAGTTATTTTATAACCGACGTAAACAACCCGTAGATAACTCATTTTTTACATCAGTTATCAAATAACCGATGTAAAAAAAAAACCCGCTCTTTGAGTTTTAACGTCGGTTAATTTATAACTGACATAAAAACCAAAAACGCGTGATTTGTAACGTCGGTTATTAGAATAACCGATATTAAAAATCTACTCACCACATTTGTTACGTCGATTATTTTATAACTGACGTAAAAAACCACGTTTCAATGATTATCACGTTGGTTATATATAACTGACGTCAAAAATGGTGATGTAAATAACATTTTCTGCACTAGTGTGAGTACATGTCACTCTCTTAAATCTTATAAGTATAATAATTTTAATTTAGTGATAAACATCATAAAACATCGAACATGAATAGTCTCCAGAAATCTAATAAAAGTATATACATCGTGATAATTTATTTATAATTTTTAGGGATTAAATAGCTATCATTAATGGTGAAACATTAATGGTGCAGAAATTATTTATTAAGTGAAAAATCAGTAAAATAGTTTTTATTGAAAACATAATACCCATTAAAAGGCCCACAAACCTGACCAAAACTTATTTTTAGTGTATATCTATACCATAATCATACAATGACCTAATATATATCCATTTGGAGTCTTATAAAGTGATTATGACACTTATATTATTTTATTTTAAATGATGCCAAAGTTGTCACCTTCATAATTTAATAAATATAAAAATTTAAATATTGTGATTTTAAGATGATAAATTCTAGTAAAAGTATTATTGTGAAAGGTAATATATGTATCTTCATCATAGGATTTTATTTTTCATTTTTATGCAACATATAATTATATTAAATAATTATACCAAAATGTTGTAGTAATTATTTTATTAAGAGATAAACCAAATAAATGGTATTAAAAATAATAAAATAAATATTATATGAACTATTTAATATTCTCCACTAATTTTATAGATAAATATGACCTTTTATTAATATATTATAGCTTTTATTTAGAACATATACTCGGTATCTAGTTTATTTAAATTCATATAAATGAATAGTGTCAAAATTGACACTATTGTTATTTTATAAAAATAACATATTATAAAATTGTTTAAAAATCACAAAAATATATAAAAATTATAAATTTAAATTTATATGGTCTTAGATGTTATAAATTATCCAATTATGGACAATTAAAAACAAATAAGTAATTTTTTGTTATAATTTAAAATTTATAATGTTATTACCACAAATAAAATTAAATTCATTAAGTAAGGATAAATCAAGTTGATAATGTTTAAAATAATTTCCTAACATGTCTAAATTTTATTGGTTGATGAGATTACAACCCTATATCATCTAATATTAGAATTTAGTCATTTTTGAAGATTTTTATGTGGGTTTTGAATTTATATTAAACTAATATTTTGGAGGATTCCAAAGGTGTCCCTATCTTCCCTTATAAAAGGGCACCTCCTCCCTCTCTTCCTCACACCACATTGAGCATTCGAGCTCGGCCAAACCCTGCCAAATTCTCTTCTAAACATCTCTATAAACATCCTAGAGGTCCTTGTCATCTTCAAAGACCAATTTTAGTGCCCTAAGAGGAGGTCTCAAAGAGGCACTTCAAAGAAGAGGTAATGTCTGTTACTGATTCTTTCAACTTTATTTCTTCTTCTACTTCTTCTTATTTAGTTTTTTCATTATGAAGTAATAACATCAGTATCACCCATATACGGATATGTTATTATAAGTATGAAACAACCCTATTTCACCATCTATCCATCCTATGGAAAACGAAATCACCGCGCGTGCGTACGTACGGAATACCATCTCCACGCCGTGGTGTAGCCTGTTTTTCCAACACCACCTTACTTGGATGGGTATAATGGTGTAAAGAATAACAATACATAGTTATTATAACATCATACTGATTATGATATATTGTATTGTCCTCTCCAATTCAATTCAATAATTATGGAAACGATATCATCGCTCGTGCGTACATATGGACTACCGTCTCCATGACGTGATGAGATTCATTCTCCATGTTAACCATTTAAGAATGATTATAAAGTATATATAAGAAATAATAATGAAATATATGACATTATAAAGATACTTGATTTATGTATATATATGTATTTCATCTACTTAATTCCATTCAACTCAATAAGGAAACAAAAACAGCGTTCATGCGTACGTACGGCCTACCGTCTCCATGAACGGTGTATTTCCTTCCATTTATATATCTATTATATATATGTATATTCTGAATATATATTATATATAAATCATGTTTTATATTCTGGAATTAAGTAATCATGATTTAATTAATAATATGAATAATTACAAGTCAAAACACGAACGACAAATGAAATGATTTTACCCAAAACGCTACTTTAACATGTAATTTACAAAAGAACGGGTAATATAAAGTAATAAGTGAAACATATATGATATCATAACAAATGAATATGATTATTTAATAAGTCAATGACATTATTTAAATCATTATACAGGAGGTTCGGATCCATACGAATCATATCGGATCTAAGGTAAGAGATAATTTATCAATCTCATTTTTATCTGAGATTGTTTATTCGTAAGTTTTTACTGGGGTTGTCTTTATCATCCAAGCCCATGTTTTCTAAAAATGGTTTCATGTATTTTTAATGTCCATTTTACCCATTTTTGAATATTATTACATGGTATGTAAGGAATCTATCTTTTTTTTACGTTACGAGGTACTTTTTGACTTTTCCAGCAAAAGTACGAGAAGAATGTTTTTTAACGTATACGACATGAAAGGATTTTTACGGTTTTATAAAGCCATATTTTCATGAAGCTTACTCCAAAATATTTCATGACTATTTTAAACAAAATCTTTTTCTTTTAAAATTTCATGACGTTTTGTGAAAAGAAATTGATTTTGAAAAAGAAAGGATATTTTCCTCAAGAATTCATTTCAAGTGTTTTATCAAAATCATTTTACATCTAAGATGAAATTATTTCATATTTGTATGTTTCAAGTATAATGTCTCTATGATTTACATGGTTTCACTTTTCTTATGATGAAATATACATTTCTTTTATATGGATTATGTGATGATGGGATGATGTTTATGTAACCCATTTTATTCGTTGAGTTATTATGAATGATGTATGTTTATTTTGTGGCACAAGTAAGAATGATTTCATTATTAGATGGGTGGGACCTATATCTCCCTCCAATGAATTGGGTAAAGATTTATATCTCATTAGATAGACATGGCTGGAATGGTAAGTTAATCTGGTTTTGTATTACAGGACTGGAACGAAGAGTGAACTCGATTCAGAAAGGGACTTTGTCCACTAGGATGGTCTTGGAAGCAATGTCTTGGCTACTATGGAAATCATTAAATGTGCTTAATGGATGCCACAATTACATGTTTTATTCCCAAGCTATGTTATCATGATTTATGTTCCATTATGATCTATGCCTTATGTACTTCCATGTTTTAAGTCGTTGCTCAAGATTTTGATGTTAAACATTATGTTCATGTTTTTAAGCTCAAATGTATATGGTTTGTTTTACTTTATCCATGCTTACCCTTACTGAGGATTTGAGCTCACCCTTTTTATGTTTTATTTTCCCCCAGGATGAAAAGAAAGGTTTTAGGTAAGGAAACAAAAATTGGAAGATCTTTATGGGAGATGTTGAAGATCATTCACCACAATTAGAATATTACGTTCCAAGTTTCCAAAGACACTAAAATATTATGGTCCTTCTGAGTCTGGTTTTGTTATGTATTATGTATTATACAAAAGTAATGTAATATCTATGTACGTCAAGTTTCGGGTCTCTACAGTTGGTATCAGAGGAAAGGTTTAGTCAACCTTTGGAAACTAGGATGCAAAAACGTTAGTGAGATCCCTAGAGATATTTCTAAGGTATGTCTACGGATGTCCCTAAGGATAAGTATACGTATAGGATATAGTCCTAGAACTAAGGTAACGATCTTAGAATTTAGCCTAATATGTTAGATATTGAGGGTACTCTCCCTTTACCATGTTGTTTTCCCTAGCATGATTTTTGCCTCTCACATGATTCTTTTTGTGTTTTAGTCAATGGAGGGAACCAGAAGGAATTCGGTTAACATTGAATCCAATGGAAAAATTGGTGACTATGAGCAACAAAATTGTGTAATTCCTAGAGAGAAAGATATTGTGATCATGCTGAATCAGTCATCGCGATACATTATTAACAAGGTGAAATTTAGCGGTATGCCTAATTAATCAAATAAGAGGAAGATAGAATTTTATGCATGTTCGCATGTTGAGGATCATAAATAAAGGAAGATTGAGATTTCTAAATAAGGGAAGAAGAACCTTGAGGAATACCTCAAGTGGAGGGACCGATGTTATCTGTGTGGAGAAAAGGGTCATAGAGTGACAGACTGTTATGGAGTTCAATGTCTTATTTGTGGAGAACATGGGCATTACCCAACTCAATGCCCTGACCAAAAAGTTACTTCTAAATCAAGGAAGGAATTATTCCAGGACAATCATTGAAGAGGATGGATTGAAGTTTTTATGTATTGGTATTCAAGAATAATGTTGTTGAGGTACTTTTATGGTGTATTAGAACATTTTTGTATTAGTCTATTGTGGTTTTCAATAATTTTATGGTACTGGTAACCATGAAAAGTGATTAAAATATTTTGGAAAGCTGATGATATGCGCATAATGAAGGGATAAGAAGATAATGAGATGTTTGATTGTATTCACGAGTTCATGATTGATATAAGGACTAAGTGATATCATGGTTTGAGTATATAAAATTTTGAGGATTTTTGGTATGTGGAAAGTGTTAACTTTTAACAGCATTCATGTTTTCAATAAGGTTCAATGGGTATTCATTTTTTTCAAGAGAATACATGATTAAGGTATTCACATGATTGGAATGTGATCGACAAGATATATGAGGGATAAATGATAGTATTCAAATGCTTGTTATATGACCTTTTTAGTAATCGTTCTATTGATACTATGAGTTTAGAAAGAAGTATTTTGGATAAGCCTAAAGATTGGAATGGATTATGTTGGACAGAAGTTAGTATTGTTTAAGGATAGACCTTTTTTCAATATTATTGATGGGATGTTATAGTAATAGAAAAATAACAACTTGTAGGACGAGCGACATCCCATCGCGTCGGACAAGGCTGTGGGAATCGAACCCACAACCGAAGTGCGACTGGCCTTTATTGCCTACCACTAGCCTATAGGAAGTCCCTGGTTAGTATAAACTAGTTTTATTTTATTAAGTGGTATGATAGATGAAGTATAAGTCCATTTTTGGAATGATATAAAATAGATGGACTTATGTATATAACTATTTCTAACCTTTTGATTAAGACAGATGGAATGACCCATCATTCTATCACATGATCTACTAACACTTCACGAATGACAAATTCAACTTTATTTCTTTAAGAGATAAAGTGGAAATTGTTCAAGGCAAGAACAATGGTGATATTATATCGAAATAAAGTAATTATTTCATCTAATTAAAATTCTTAAACTTTAGAGAAATGATCTTG
Organism: Viscum album; assembly: GCA_963277665.1. Lineage (NCBI taxonomy): Eukaryota > Viridiplantae > Streptophyta > Magnoliopsida > Santalales > Viscaceae > Viscum > Viscum album. Next base: position 1,757,065,300 of record OY728163.1, read on the forward strand.
AAAACCAAAAATGTTGTCCTAGTGCCCTTATATCTGATGAATCATATGCTACCTTAGATCATCATAAATTTATGGCTTTGTGTTTGTCGGTGTTTTTATATCCATGTTCTCTAACACTCTCTATCAAAACTTGATGGTTAGATTTCTCTTCCTTATCCATATTTTCACCTATGTTCTCCTATGTGGAAACCCAGTGATGAGTTAATTTGGGTAACCGTTACATTTCATACTTTAGTTTTTAAAGTTAAGTTTTGGTATTCCTTTTTACGATGTGTGTTTCAATTAAAGAAACCTTAAAGTAGAAAACCATTTATAACCTCGACGAATTTCAAGGGAAAAATTCATTTTAAGGGGGGTAGAATGTAATAACATGATATTTTATAAGATATATTTGTTTTAATTTATTTCATATCTTCTATTGTACCCTACACCAAGATTATCTTGGGCTATACGCAACACTGTATTATCTTGCAGTATACGCAACACTATTCTTAGATTGTGTTACACACAATTTCATGTTCGTTTGATAATAGTCATTCTACATAACATTGAGTATATATATATATATATTCAATGTATAACTGAAAAAATGGGTGGATTCTGTTATAATGAAACAACAAAGGAGTCTTTCACTATACGCAACCCTGACTTGGCTTGCATTACACGCAATCGCAACCTTCTTCGATAGCGTGTGTTGTATGCAATACCGGATTTTACTAAACAACAATATGTTATTATAATATTATTATGAACTAGCCGTTATGAATAGTATTAACTATATTTTGAATTTTATAACATTATTATTCATCTTACACATTTTCTAGAACATGGTATAAGAAAAAAATAAATTTTTCGGGTAAAATAAGTATTTTTCAAAAAAATGTTGTTTTGCCGCCTTTTGATGGTGCACCCACTTTAAATCTAGTTTTTGACATGTTTATAAGTTCAATTTTACAAAATATAATTATTCTTTGAAATCAGGATATAAAATTTTACCTTGGATAAATTTTTCATATTATTCTGATAACTTTCATATTTTAATGAATAGTAAAAACACACTATATTTTAATTAAAAACAACTTTTTTCATCATAATAACTTCTGTGGTTAAATTATAATATTGAATGGTTTTAAAGTATAAATAGAATATATTTTTACCATTTAATATAATTTATGTCATTATCATTGATTTTACCTTGAATTCGTAGGTTAAATCAATTCAATCTTTTGCAATGTTTTAAAGAAAATCCCGTTTTCTTTCGACAACGGGATTAATTTTAATTTAATTTCTACAACTTTTGTGTATTGAATTTGGAAAAATGGATTCCATATTTGGAATCAGTGGTTACAAATTATGTTAATAAGATACTTTTTATTTTTGGGAATTATGAATAGTAACTACGGTAAATTTTATTTACCATAGTTAAAGGTAAATCGGGTAATTAAGGGTAAATATAATATTATAAAATTACCATAACACATGAAAAAATTCTATTGGATGGATAAAGGTAGACCCATATCACCTAAGGGTTGTATTAGATTCATTTTATGGACTTTTGACAATGAAAATAATTTAATTATTATTAAAACCAAAGAAAGTGACCACATTTCACTCTCTTAAATCTTATAAGTATAATAATTTTAATTTAGTTATAAACATCATAAAACTTAGAAAATGAATAGTCTACAGAAATCTAATAAAATTATCTACATCATGATAATTTATTTAGAATTTTTAGGGATTAAATAACTGTCATTAATGGTGATACATTAATGCTGCAGAAATTATTTGTTAAGTGCAAAATCAGTAATATAGTTTTTATTGAAATAATAATACCTATTAAAAGGTCCAACAACCTGACCAAAACTTATTGGTAGTGTATATATATATAATAATCATCCAATTACCTAATATATAACCATTTAGAGTCTTATAAAAGTGATTATGAGACTTATATTATTTTGTTTTAAATGATGCCAAAGTTGTTACCTTCATAATTTAATAAATATAAAAATTTAAATATTGTTATTTTAAGATGATAAATTCGAGTAAAATTATTATTGTGAAAGGTAATAGATTTATCTTCATCATAGGATTTTATTTGTAATTTTTATGCGACAACTAGGTATATTAAATAATTATACAAAAATGATGTTGTAATTATTTTATTAAGAGATAAACCAAATAAATGGTATTAAAAATAATAAAATAAATATTATATGAACAATTTAATATTATCCACTAATTTTATAGATACATATGACCTTTTATAAATCTATTAAAGATTTTATTTTGAACATATCCTCTGTATATATTTTATTTAAATTCATATAAATTAATGGTGTCAAAATTGACAATATTGTTATTTTATAAAAATAACATATTATATAATTGTTTAAAAATTACAAAAATATATACAAATTATAAATTTATATTTATATGGTCTTAAATGTTATAAATTGTCCAATTATGGACAATTCACAACAAATAAGTAATTTTTTGTTATAATTTAAAATTTAGAATGTTTTTACCACAAATTAAATTAAATTGATTAAGTAAGGATAAATCAAGTTGATAATGTTTAAAATAATTACCTAACATGTCTAAATTTTATTGGTTGATGATATTACAACCCTATATCATCTAATACTCTAATGTATACATTTTTGGAGATTTTTATGTGGGGTTTGAATTTATATTAAACTAATATTTCTGAGGATTCCAAAGGTGCCCCTCTCCTCCCTTAAAAAAGGGAACCTCCTCCCTCTCTTCTTCACACCACTTTGAGCATTAAATCTCGGAAAACCCCTGCCAAATTCTCTTCTAAACTTACCTAGAAACATCATAGAGGTCCTGTTATTTTTTGAAGACCAATTTTAGTGCCCTAAGAGGAGGTCTCAAAGAGGCACTTCAAAGAAGAGGTAATGTCTGTTACCGATTCTTTCAACTTTATTTCTTCTTCTACTTCTTCTTATTTAGTTGTTTCATTATGAAGTAATAACATCAGTATCACTCATATACTGATATGTTATTATAAGTGTGAAACAACCATATTTCACCATCTATCCATCCTATGGAAAATGAAATCATCGTGCATGCGTACGTACGGAATACCATCTCCTTGCCGTGGTGTAATCTGTTTTTCCAACACCACCTTACTTGGATGGGTATAATGGTGTAAAGAATAAATATACATTTTTATTATAACATCATACTTATTATGATATATTGTATCATCCTCTCCAAATCAATTCAATAATTATGGGAACGATATCATCGCTCGTGCGTACGTACGGACTACCGTCTCCATGACGCGATAAGATTCATTCTCCATGTTAACCATTTAAGAATGATTATAAAGTATATATAATCAATAATAATGAAATATATGACATTATAAAGATGATGGATCTACATATATATATATGTATGTCATCTACTTAATTCCATTCAACTCAATAAGGAAATGAAAACAGCGTTCATGCGTACGTACGGCCTACTATCTCCATGAACGGTGTATTTCTTTCCATTTATCTATCTATTATATATATGTATATTCTGAATATATATTATATATAAACAATATTTTATATTCTGTAAGTAAGTAATCATGATCTAATTAATCATATGAATAATTACAAGTCAAAACAAGAACGACAAATGAAATGATTTTACACAAAACGCTACTTTAACATGGAATTTACAAAAGAACGGGTAATATAAAGTCATAAGTGAAACATATATGATATAATAAAAAATGAATATGATTATTTAATGACTCAATGAAATTATTTAAATCATTATACAGGAGGTTTGGATCCATACAAAGCATATCAGACTTAAGGTAAGGGATAATTTATCAATCTCATTTTTATCCGAGATTGTTTATTCGTAAGTACTTACTAGGGTTATCATAATCATCCAAGCCCATGTTTTCTAAAAATGGTTTCATGTATGTTTAATGTCCTTTTTACCCATATTTTACTATTACTACATGATATGTAGGGAATCTTTCTTTTTTTTACGTTACGAGGTACTTTTTGACTTTTTCGACAAAAGTATGAGAAGAATGTTTTTTTAACGTATACGGCATGAAAGGATTTTTACGGTTTTATAAAGACATATTTTCATGAAGCATCATCCAATAGATTTAATAACTATTTTAAACAAAATATTTTTCTTTTAAAATTTCATGACGTTTTTTGAAAAGAAATTGATTTTGAAAAAGAAAGGATATTTTCCTCAAGAATTCATTTCAAGTGTTTTATCAAAATCATTTTACATCTAAGATGACATTATTTCATATGTGTATGTTTCAAGTATAATGTCTCTATGATTTACATGGTTTCACTTTTCTTATGATGAAATATACATTTCTTTTATATGGATTATGTGATGATGGGATGATGTTTATGTAACCCATTTTATTCGTTGAGTTATTATGAATGATGTATGTTTATTTTGTGGCACAAGTAAGAATGATTTAATTATGAGATGGGTGGGACCTATATCTCCCTCTAATGCATTGGATAAAGATTTATATCTAATGATATAGACATGGCTGGAACGGTAAGTTAATCCGGTTCAGTATTATAGGACTAGAACGAGGAGTGAACTCGATTCAGAAAGGGACTTTGTCCACTAAGATGGTCTTGGCAGCAATGCCTTGGCTACTATGGAAATCATTACATGTGATTAATGGATGCCACAATTACATGTTTTATTCCCATGCTATGTTATCATGATTTATGTTCCATTATGATCTATTCCTTATGTACTTCCATGTTTTATGTCGTTGCTCAAGATTTTGATGTTTAAACATTATGTTCATGTTTTTAAGTTCAAATGTATATGGTTTGTTTTATTTTATCCATGCTTACCCTTACTGAGCATTTGAGCTTGCCCTTTTTATGTTTTATTTTCCCCCAGGATTAAAAGAAATCTTTTATGTAAGGAAACGAAAAGTAGAAGATCTTTATGGGAGATGTTGAAGATCTTTCACCACGATTAGAAGATTACGTTCCAGGTTTCCAAAGACACTAAAATATTACAGTCCTTGTGGGTCTGGTTTTGTTATGTATTATGTATTCCGTAAAAGTAATGTAATATATATGTACTTCAAGCTTCGGGTCTCTACACTGATCAACCTTGTGCTAGTTGGAGGTAGGTGAGGCAGCTTTATTAGGACCACGTCTCATGCTGTAGACTACAGAGCAGGTCTAGTTGATACAGTAGTGGATGTCTACTGCACAGTCTCGTCAGAAATCTTACACTGATCGCTGCAGATGACTCTTGGAGTTCGTGGTTGGGGATCTGGCTTTCTTATGTGTTTCACCGAGGTTGGGACACAGGCGTATCAAGAGACAGGGTAAACATTCACCAAGGTATGTGATGTCGTATGAGATTTTGGAGAGAGTCGGGCCAGATGCCTATCGGTTGTAGTTACCATAGAGTTATTGGGTCATGCATGACGTCTTTCATGTATCTTAGCTGAAATGTTACCACTCAGACTCATCTCACATTTTTCAGCCCAAGGAGGTTGAACATTAGGTTGATGCATCCTTTGAGGAGAATCTGATTCATATTGTTGATAGGATAATGAAGGTTCTTTGAGGCTGGTCAGTTCCTCTCATACGGGTGTTATGGAAGCATTGACGGGTGCATGATGAAACCTGGTAGTGGGAGACCAACGTACGTGCTCAGTGGCCAGATTTGTTCTTAGCTTTTTCTTTACCACCCTTGGAAGGGAAATTCGGGGACGAATTGAATTAAGGGGTGAAGTTTGTAAGAACCCGGTTCTTATTCTTAAGATATGGGTTTCTTCTTTTCTTTTCCATGACTGTTTATGAGAAAACAATGGAGATGGGGGAAAATCCCAAAATATATGGGTACACATTGTGTATTTTTTCCACATGTCATGTACTTTGGCCATGTGGGATGAGAATATCAAGTGTGTAAGTCTGTCGGTGATGAAGGGTGTAGAAACTGACTACACACCATGTAATTTGTATATATACACACTGTAGTCCGTCGGTAGGTGAATAGTAAGGCGGTGGGAGTAGACGCTAGTGGAATAGAAGTACACACTGTGTACTTAGAAATACACGCCATGTAACCAAGTCAATACACGAACAGTGAAGTGGTGGAAGGTGTCCGGCATAGAATAGTTAAAAAATGGAATGTACATGTCGTGTACTTGAAAGTACACGTCGTGTAGTTATATTTTTTCATTAAAAATATTCAGTATCCTCCTCATTCAGCAGAGGAGGCATATAACTCAATGCGATCCATGCGAGAGGAGGTTGGAACTTAGAGGAGCTCCTGACCACACACCGGGACTCTAATTCCTTTGTTGTAGATCTCGTTTGAACCGCGTGGGTGAGATCTTTCATCTTCTTGAACCTCTCCTTCCAATTCTTTACTGAAGGGAAGTTATTTGAGATTGAAAGGGTAAATGTTTATCCCAGATCTGAGTATCGGGAAAACATATAATTTAATTATATTGAATTGTTAAATAATAATTAAATAGTAATGGAACAAGTATGATTAGTTGATTTTGAGTACTTTCTTAGGTTACTCCATTTCATTATTGCACACTGTTTTTGAACATTTTCATTGATAGATGGGCATGAGCCTTTGGTTGTTGCCTACTGATAATTATTTCTCACACCCTATTATGGTCATGTCTTGAGCCTAAATTGATTATATTTTTTCATGTGTTGATAAGGAAAAGTGTCCCTATACAGGTAGTTGATAGTTGCAGATGAGTAGGAGAGCATGGGACTGAGCTTAGGCTTGTGATGGTGTTGAGTTATTGCTTCACTATTTTGTTTTTCTTCTCTATACTTGTACCTTGTGCTGTATTGTTTTAGATTGCAGTGTATCCTATTTTGGCTTCTTTCTATGAATTTGTAACATATTACATCATCATATATATGACTCTTGGTCATTTCTTTACATCAGTATTGTTGCCATAATAGATTGTTTTGGCTTACTGCTTCAGCTTTTGGTATGTTTGTATTTTCTCCACTATGCTACACTTTTAAGAATTATGGAATAGTTTCCCCACTATCAAACATAGGCCCTCACTACTAGTAGGCTACCTTAGGAGTATGGGTAAATGTACTTGAGGTCATGTTACCAACTGGGTACGGGGCACACGTTGTGTGATATCCGGATCCGGGATGTTACACAAACTCATTATTAAAGGAAAAACCCATACACTTCAATTTTATATTTTATTATTATGATACCAATATTATTTACTATTTATATATAATCTCATATACAATTATAAGGAATAGTTTTTTCTAGATTCAAACCTTTATCTTCTTCACCTTCATAATCCTATTTTAATCATATAGACAAACTAAATTTGTTTTGTTTGTATCTAATAGAATCAATTTTAATGATCGTATGAATATGAAATATCAATAAAAATATGTTTTCTCCAATGTACCTTTCATTTAATCCTATGATACTTTAAAATAAACTATGATATATTAGGTTTTTTATATAACTCTCTTAGTTAAACATTGGTTATGTTAGGTTATGTTCCCTCATACTTCATAAAAACAAAATTAAAAAAATGAATCATTCATAGTTGTTTGTAATGAGAATTTGGTGAACCACATTATAATATCATGAGAGTGTCAAACTAGTTAGTAGTTAGGCCTCTTTGTTGTGCATAAGGTGACAATCGAGTTAATTCACAATTTTATATTTAATGAGATATTTCATTGAGGAAAATCTATTCCAAAGATTGAATCCCCTTATAGTATCCAATGTGGATTTAAATTCATTGAGAACCACATGATCTCTACATTATAAAAAGATTAATACATTATCATATACAATTAATTCTTATATAAACATATCTCTAGTGTTTTCAATAAAGACCTCTTATCCAATTCTTCTTTAAAAGTCCATTATTACATTATAATTAAGTCATATACTATACTAAAAGATTATATATTTCAAAAACATTGGATCAATTGTATCTTAAAAATAATTTAATTATCCTTAACAAACATCCAATTCTAAATAGTTGTATAAACCCTCATCGGATACAAAATATGACTCCTCGGACCTACCCTCCCTGATATAGTTCCATAAACACATAATTTAACAACTAGATTTAATACCAAAAATAAATTACTAGATATAAAAATCCCTTAATCCGATGAATTGAAGAAAATATTTTATTAAATATATTTTTAAGTCGTTTTGGATTTAGTGATTCATAAAATTAAGAAAAAACCTAAAATACTAAATCCAATGTATTTAAAAAATAATGGAATGTTATTTACTATATAAAAAACTACCTCATAAATAATGAGTAATAATCATCCCCCATAAATTATTTATGAAATATTTCCAATTAGGCATATCATGTGTAATGATTTACTTATAATATAGGGAAAGGAAACATAAGAAATTAGTGAGATTAAATGAACATTAAGGGAAAATAGAACTGGGTTGATCATGGAATAAGAATGTAAAAAATATTAGGGTATCTACAAGTAAATAACATGATCAAAAATCAAGATAATCTAGGATAATAATATTTATGTGGATAATAGTATAGGAAAATTGATCACATGGATAATAATAAACTAAATCATTGCTATATAATAATACCTTCTGATTCCTTGAGGGGTTATATAATATTGGACCATTTATGACACATTTTCAATCCCAATTATTTCATCCGAAGAGAAATTAAATAAAAAACACATAATAAAATTTTATAATAACCATCCATATTAGAATAATAATATAGGGAATTATAATACAGTTTCCCATGTGAAAAAATGTGAAAATAGGTTAATAACATGTTAGAGAAATAAAGTGTGTGGTCAAATAATACATAGTCATGTTTCCAATAGTCAGTAATATTAAAATAATAACATAAAAATTTGAAATTAATTTTCCTCAGGACATAAAAATGGAAAAATGATCATAACCCATCTAGAGGAGGTGGATTTTCAACAATACATAGTCAACATTCCAATAATCATATTTATTGAAATAACAACAAAAATGACACCAATACCATTTCTCATGTCAATAAAAGGGATAAATTTATAATAAAACATCAAGATAATGATGGTGGATGGTGGAAAGAAAATAATAAAACCCTAGTGTAACAAAATGAAACATGGAATGATGTGGACATAGATAAAAAATCATAGTAAAATAATGGTTTAAATGGTATCACACATGAAAGGATCACATATCAAAATTTTTTCTACCATGAGTTTGAAAAAATTGATAAATATATATTATATTATAAATAGTGATGTAAAAAACAATATGGTAAAATAAAATATAATGATAATTAAAGAGGAATTCAAAACATAAAAGATCTTTTAGAAAGTATTTATAACATTGACATAATAGAGGGTGTTACAAGTCACTTCCAAAATAAATTTTCAAAAGATGAAGTGATAACAATTGGAAAATAATTAATATTAAAAAATAATGTTAAATACTTGGGCCTCCAATAGACCTATGGATTTTCTTATAGAAATGTAGAGAGGAAGAAAACATAAATTAAAGTAAAAAAGATAAAATATTTTTTATTACTTTTAGAATACATATGATCAAAACAAAAACTGTAAAAGAAGTTATAAAACATTATTTTTTAAAAAATACTTATTCCAAGGTGGATTATAAAATTAAAAATAATAAAATATTAGGATGGAAGAATTCATGCATGGAAGGTTAAATTCCAAGATAAAATCATAACTCAATGAAAGATATTGGAGTTACCAATACCCCTTATAGAAAATATATCCCATGATGTGAGAGTATTTTTATTAATGTGATTATGTGGTTGGAATTTATATACCCAAAACAAATGATATAATACCATATAAAACAATAATGGGGTTGAATGTTCCCAATATATCTCAAATCATTTTAATAGATGCATCATAAATCAATGATGCAATGTTATGTTACCAAAAATTATTACTAATGGGGAAACAAATAAATAAATAGACACGTGAATAAGGGAATATGATTTTTAGATTAAATCCCATGAGAAAACAAAAATATGAAAAAATATATCCATGTAAGTTTAATAAACCATACAAATAATACATAGTGAACAATATGCATTATATCTCACAGAACCCAAATTAAGGAAAATACTTTTAGATTTAGATCCTTTTGAATAAATACACCATGAAAGTGAGGTATTGTAATTAACCATAAAATGACATGATTAAAATAAAATTCAAGATATTATTTCTCATATAGGTATTCATAAACAACATTAATTAAATTTGGTATATAATAAAAAATAGGTATCAAAGAGATCAATTTGAGATGAAAATCCCTTACCTTAATTTTAATTCACTATTCACTTTCAACAAATGTCCTAAAAAATAAAAATAATGTCATTAAATACCTCCCTAAGAACCTTATTCACAAATATAATGATTTACACTCTTCATTTACTATCATTCTATTAATATTAGTTTTTTTTTCCTATTTTCAACATTACGTGTGTGTAATATTTATTACATTAAATTTGTTTCGTAAATGTGGTGTTGTTATATATTATTTTTCCAAAGGTCATGAATATTATTTTATCTATAATATTATTGTACATTTCCCATGTTATACTATAAATAAAAGTTTTCTTTTCTTATCTCTTTTGTTTATTAACCATAAATATGAATTTGATGATGATCAGTTTTAGGTGATTCTCAATTTATGAAAGATATTTTATTAATAAATGAGTTAAATATTCATATAACCTTTCCAAAACAAAAAAATAATTTTGTAAATACTTATATTATATATTACTAGTGAATATATTCTCATGGTTATCGATATTTTAAATTTATTGTATTGTTCTAGATGGTGGTTAAACAAACCTGGACATGGACGTAAAATGACTATTGAAGTATTATATGATGGTTTATTTTTATTATAAATATAACAGAGGTATATGAATAATATTTATATTATAATAGTTTGTAATATCATAATTATAACTAATTATAAATAGAAGATAAATTATTTTATGTCATTACCTAGAAAAAATATATCAATATTATCTTAGTTTGCTCATTTTAAATGATATAATTAAAAACAGTAATTTATTGATTATATCATTAATAGGTTAGCCAATTTATCATATAATAAATTTTTTTACGTAATGAAAATAATATATCCTAATAAAAACATTCTACTAACCGTCATTTATTTTTGGATATTAAAAATATATTTTATTTCATGTTGTGGTTATAACCCACACATACGCACGAATGACGAATTAATTCTTCAAAATAGATGGATTAAATGAATAAAAAATAATAATAAAAATTATATAGTAAAATTAATTCATATAAATGATACTAATATCATTATTATATTAGGGATATAATTAATTTTAATGAAGAAAATTATGAAAAAAGATAAGTAGTTGATAGTGCTCAGGTGGAATACAATAATTTTATTTGGAATTATCATTGTATATTATGGTCATATACAAATAATTAATTAGAAAATGCCTTTTAAAAGTGGGATAGGTTTATAAATGGTGGGTTTTTTTATTTTCAATTGTAGATATGAATACATGGTTACTCTTTAAGTAGAGGGAGTGTTACGTTTTTAAGTGTGTAGAAGGGTGATTTTAAAAGAACCCTCATGATATTCAACATTGTGATATTAATATTTAGAGTAAAATTGATTCAAAATTGAAAAATGAGGTTGTTAATTTAACTATGTGTCAAAACTAAGATCACACAATCATTTTGGAGACAACTCTGAGTGTTTTATAGAATACTATTGTAATTTTAACCTCTATTCCAAATTTATGTATAATATAGTTTTTATTTTGATCATTGAAAATAAATTTTAATGTAACATTATTAATATTTATACTTTTAATAGAATTAAACCTTTTTATTTAATTATATTATTCCTTATATCAAAAAAATCTAATGGTTTTAATGGTTTATTTTATGATTAACACACAAAATGTCTAAGATTGGATTTTTAGAAAAATTATATTTTCTTGGGAATAAAATTTAAGTGCAAGAAATATTTTTTAAAATTATGAAATACCATGATATATTTGTTTTATAGTATGTATAAAATGTTTGAAGCATCATTTCGTTCCACAATATAATCTCTCCTTGAAAATATAATATTCAAAGAAGATACTAAAAAATTATGGAACTGTCGGAATAATTTAGTTCTATAAACTTTTTATAGGATTTATAACTTCAAATAATATATTAAAATAAATAATTTAACTACTAAAATATATATTTATTACGTAAATTTTTTTTATACTTCTGTTAAAATCTTAAATAATTATAAAACCCTAAAAATCATAATTTTTACAAAACTTGTAATTTTCAACTAAAAATTAATATTTTTGGAAAAGAAACATATTTTTATCTTAAATTAATAATTTTTTAATAAATATAAAAATGGTTTATATCCTATAAAATTAAAATAACAAATTTTATAGGTATACTTGTTTGGTAAAATCATAATATATAATGAAAACCCATTTTAAATGGAAAATAACATTTCCAAATATTAAAAATTATTATTATTATTTTCATTTCAATTTCCAAATAAGTTTGAATTAATAATTTATTAATATAAATAATTGTTTATCATCATTAATCATACATTCCATTCAATATAAATATATATCATAGAAAAAATATATATTTTAGAATAGAAATTATCTAAACAAAAATGATATTATTAGTCATCTTAGTAGATGTATTTGAATTTCATTTCTACTAAAAGAACACTTTATCTTCTTTATACATGTATTTCATAAATTGGTTACTCCTATTAATTCCTTTTAATTCAAGGTATATTTTTTAAAGGTCAAACTAAAATATTAATATTATATCAAAACATATTTTGGTTTTATTTATGTTTAGTTTTTTGTGTGGAGAAAAATAGTGAAAAGACATTGATCCTTTTAAAAAATAATTATATTAAAATATTTTAGTGTTATAGAAGGAGACTGATGTATCATGGGATATATTTTCATAGGAGTTGAAGGTTGAATTCTTATCAAGGATGGTGAAGGTTATGAAGAGGCAGTAGTGCCATTCCCTTCTTCATGGAAGTATAATCTTCTAAGAGCTGCATATTATGTTTAAGTAGAATCTATGAATTTCTCCTGACATATTTCTAGATTATTAGTCATTAGAGTTTCACTTAGAGGAGGAAATCCACCAAACCAAACATTCTGTAGTCACCCCACTTATGTTTTATATGTATTTATAGGTGCAAAAGAATTTGTTGTTAAAAGAGAGTGTGCATGAGTAGGTTAGACCACACTTTTTTAGGGTCTACAGTGATCAATGTGGACATAAACATTTGATGGAGGGTGGAGAATATCTGGTTAATCATGATTCCATTTGTCTAATATAAAACCTTAGTAGTCTACATCACATTCCTTGAGGTCTAGCATGTCTTGTTCATATACTGACAACATCCTTGTTTTCCATTGGTTAAAAAGGTCATATTGACTGTCAAATGTAGTTTCCTTTATCCCTGGAGGGTTAGTATGATTTGGGAAGTAATTTATAATCCAAGAAGCTGATATTGATTCCCTCAAGTTAGTTTTAATATCCATTTTATTCATCTTATATTCTATAGCATGTTCAGTAGGTTCAAACTCAGTAAATAAGGGTTGAATCGATAGAGGTAATGACATGATGTCTCTTATGATATGTGACATAGGAAAGAGTGTGCATTTGGAGGTTATTTTTAGTGAGGTAATGGACCTCGTTGAGGAAAGATATATACAATAAAGGTTCTAGTTCTACTGGTCATACGTGTATTTTGATTTTTGATCCATTTATCATTTACCCTAGTCTCATATTTCACTGTTTCTATCGGAAAAAAAATTGATGAGTAATACACCTATTTGAACTATGTGGGTTTTCAAGGGAATCCTACATAACCTATGTAGTATATAGGGAACAAAACCCACATTGTTGAAAAGGGTGATGCTGCATGGGGATTATATGTGGAAGGATTCCCTTCACAAGAGGATCACTCTTTATTGGATGATATGGATTGTCCAGGGTTTATTCATGATAAACTACCCTAATGGTACTAGGTGTAGTGATGGGGATAATGGGGCTTACAAATGAGAAGGCCAGAATGGATGGCATGATTTCAGAGAGATGTGGTGGCCGAGGTAACAATCAAGATGAATAAAGAGGAAATGATGAAATGGAATGGATGGAATCAATGGAATTTGATGGGTGATGGGATTTAACCTCTGGTATTCTTCCTACATGTCTCAGTGGTTCAGAATAAAAGTCCACATAGTTCTGGATGGGGTGAGGAGACTCATAAGTATGTGGTCCAATAGAATGGAGAGCATGAATATATACCAAAAGTAAGGGGGAACTATGGGCTGGGGCATGATCCCTATTAGACATGATGTATTGTGGGAATGAACATTATGGTAATAGATGATGGGATTAAACCTTGGTAAGTCATCCTATGTACCCCTTGTAGGAGACAGAGATTAAATTCCTTGTAGTTTAGGATGGCATCAGGATATACACTTGGCTAGATTTTCTTTGACATTCTAGGGCTTATACATGGCTACCAGTCCAAATAAATATGAGGCATGTGGTTGGAGATTACATGATAAGGCTTCCCAAGAGGATGGAATTTGATATCATCAAGCTAAGAGTGAGGAAAAGGGTGATGTGATGGAAGATAGACAAGAACCCCTCAGAGATACAAACCTAAGAGATGTGTCCCATAAAGGGAAGATGTAACAACATGAGGGTACAGTCGTAGGAGAGAGATCCAAAGTTTATCGTTGATTGGGATTGAACCTCAGAGAGCCTTCCTACATACCTTGTTTATAAGGCATAGACCAAAACTAGTGTAGTTTGAAATTGGGTGATATAGTGCTTACATAGTAAGGTGACTTAGGTGGATTTGTGTTATGGTCACTAATTACCATTAATCCCATGTGTGTTAAGATTGGGGTGAGAAACAAGAGGTAGCAGTATACCTAAAAATATTTTCATGAAAGGTGCATCCATGAGATGTGATGTGGGGATTATGAATTCCGAGAGCATATGGAGATGGATATTAGGGATTAATATATGAGGGACAGCCAAATAGAATCTCCATTCATGTGAGGAGTATTTCATTCATTGGTAGAATAGGTGAGGAATATCTCATTTCTATGGAGATGAGTGGTTATAGAGAATTCCCAATGTGAGATAGCCGATGTGCATTTCACAGGGTGAGACTACAGTTTAACATTGCGTATTGAGGATGATGGGGCTTCATATTTTATGTTCCTACATCTCAGAGGAGGAGTAATACTCCTTACCCCCTATATGTACCTACCTGATTCCCACCCACACCTAGCGAAGGGAATCCATCATAAATGCTTGAAAAGAGTTGGATAAAGGAGTCTCCACTTACGGGGTTTTCATTATCATGTCTATGCTAATGAGAAAGATCCATTAGTGTACCTATGCCAAAAAACCTAAGAGATTGGACATATCAATAAGGGATAACACAAGTGGGGCCAAGAAATCACTACATGAAATCCTATAGGGCCTCAGGGAAGAATAAATCACTCAGTAATGAGCCTCACAAAGATGATCTTCGGGAATCATGGGTGCTTCGTGAAGGAATGCAACTTAATGAAAGAAAGTTCTTGGTGAAGCATGGGATCCTTGCCTTAGAATGGATCCCTCACTTAATTTAAGATTACTTATAGATTATTTAATGATTTGTGAAGCCTTGGGAAACCCAAAGGGGATCCTTCCATTGCAAATGGTTTAAGCCTTTATGAATAGATTCCATACCATAGGTAGAGTCTATGAGGATCAATGAAAAGCTGGGTTCATGATGCTAATGTACCATGTTCGATTCATTTTTGGGCCATGTTGACAGTGCTCAGGAGATTCACAAAATGGGAAATTGAATGTTGAAAGATAAGGGTTTCAATTATTTTATGGTATGGGAGATCAACATATTTATAGGAAACAAAGATTGTGATTCTTTTAGGTTGTTCGATGAAGGATAAATGACAACAGGAATGGGAGGGGATACGTCAGACTCACAAAGATATCTTCCAAATACCTTCAAGTAGCCACTGGGATTATCTGACATATGTAGGTAACATAAGATTCATTTTCATGCATGGTGGAGGGGTTTCGATGTGATGGAGCATCAATAGGGGGAATCTTTTGAAAAATATTGGGCCTTTTGATCCATAAAATACATAAAACCAGCCAGGTCTTTCTCTATTTCCCTAGTAGCATGTATTTTGGTGTCAACAAAATCCCCCATTAGAATGGGATCCAATGGTAAAACAGAGGGTCAAATTTTAGGGTAAATCTCCAAATAACAAGTCTGATCATGAAGATCCCTCATGTTGGTGGGGTGCCGAGCGCACATACACTAGTTATCCATGAATGTTAGTGTTTTCAATGTTGTCGTGATGCTCGATTGACCACCACCTATAAATACTGCATGAGGGGCTCATTGTTCATACTGGATCTTCATGAACGACTGAATTAGATATCACTTTCAATAATTTCATCCTCCTTCAAACATATCTTTTCAAACTGGGTTCACAATCCTTTTCCTTGTGAAATCCCATTCAGAAAACTAAGGCATCATGCTCCTCTACTACTAAACGAATCGTATAGAGCCCAAGGTTTCTTCGTGATTTGTAGATTTGTAAACAACCATTATGAATAGTTCATGAAAATTTTACTATTTCTAGGATCATATGAATTCTCAAGAATATTCTTAATAGTTCATTTTTTATGCTACCCATTTATAAGAAATGGAAGAAAATATCATGATTAGGGAGTATGTTCGGAGCCATTCGGACTATGAATCCCTGCTAGAGGTATTGTTCGATGCTCAAAAAGACTACCCTCTATGAAGAAGGACTCCATTATATGAGTTATTTTTTAGGGATGATGTCTTCATACTAGAGACAATCTTTTAAGAATAGTCCTTCAAGTTTAGGGGAACACTATGTAATATTAGTGGTATTGGGATGTTGATAGCCAAATCGGGGAGGTCTACAAGGCCATCGTTATTACCTACCTCCAAAATCATCTCAATGACATCAATGGGGAGCCATTTTAGGAATAATTTTCCTTGATAAAATATAATAAAATCATCTAGGTAGGTATTTAAATCCAAGAGAATAGATGGATAGATGGTTGGAATTTGTTCTAGGGAAACAATTTCACATATGAGTGGGCCTGGGCCATTTTAGGTGTGAGAATATTTGTAGAGTTATAGATATTGTTGAGGTGAGTAGGTTTATAATAAGCAACATGGGACACCCACCTCTTTTTCTCTCAACCACGATACATTATACCTAGTAAATTGGTCCAATGGTAATGAGAAACCAACTCATTTCAACTTCACCATTGGGTGGCTGGCATCAACATTTGCGATCTACATCTGATTTTTGGAATCCTGATTCTCGGGGAAATGTATGATGAGTTTCTCCATGATTTGAATTATTGAGAGGATCAGGAGGATATTCCTCATTTGGTGAAGGAACTAGGGAATCTAGTGCCATGAATAAACAATGATAGGAAGACAACGAGGGACGTCAATTTTAAGCAATGCTTTCACTTTTTCTAAAACATTCCTACATGGGCGTCGACTGAAGGTGAGGAGTGACCCAAGAATATTATAATAAGACCTTGTACCTACCTAATAGGTCCCTAATAGGGAAAATTATAATCTTATTGAATTATTTTCGTGGGTAACATGTGGTAGTTGTAGGGGAACAACACCAAGGATAAGCAGCGATCAATAGTCAACTGGCCAGATTCACTTAATCACTCATCTTTGGGTAAATGATTTTGATGATAGATATGCACATGAGAGTTTAACAAAACTTATTATTCATGGAATGGATGTTGGACTCCAAGGAACGCATCAATCTATTGATCTCGATGCTAGTGAAGTTGTTAAAAATACTCTAACATATCAATAAAGATAAGAGGTCAGTGTGTGTGTGCGGGTTGTATATTTTTTCTATAGCTGGAAAGTTTTACTCATTGGAGGTTTTCAATTCCTTAATACTATCACCCCATAAAAAAATTTGACCAATAATTTTGAGAATTAATGGGATTTTTCCAATCATGATATGCACAATGGTAGCTCTGTGTAAGATCAGGTGTGACAATGAGTTCATCATTCACCTGTTACCTTGGCTGATGGGGGAAATAATTCATGATGGTATAAATCTATAGTGGGGTAGTTGTATCTTCTATAATATCAAGGTGGAGTTCTAGCGGCATTGGTGGAATGCAAGCCGTTATGTTCATTGTACACCCCAAACCAATTTTCGAGGTTGTTTAAGTGTTGGCAATGGTCAGCCACATGGGTGTGCCTAGGAGTATGTCATGAAGATGACCAATTCATGATGAGGATTCTCTTGATCATCTTCTCATGTAAAGATGGAGAGATACATAATGAGTTTCTACCATCCACTATGTCATTCAGTCTAGTCCATGATTGTTCATATTACGAGGAATCATTCTATCCTAGAGAAATGAAGAAGTAGCAGATGATTCAAGCCATAGAATTTTCACCACTCCAACACACGACTGAGGTCAATAAAAAAATAGAAATTATTATAGGGTTGGAGTTGCTGCGAATCATGGTAATGGTGCTTCAGTATAAAGAGAAGTAGTCCATGGACCACTACTGACCAGAGATGAAGGGAGAGGAGAAGTAGTACCGAATCCAGTGGTCCCAAAAAAATATACCAAGGATGAAGGGTTGTTATCGAGGGTGTTGCATAGTAATCCCAATTAAGATTCTGAGAAGCAATTTCTCCATGAGGAACTTCTTCAAGTATCTTTTTATCCAAGGTCAAGGAAGACCTGGGATACCATCAGACAGTTCCTCAAAACTGATAACGTGTGGGATCATATGAACATGTATGTGATGTAGCTATAAGGGATAATGTTTTATAAAGGTATCTTCAACACATCCCATTAATAGGGTATAAATTTTATGTTGAAATAGAGGAATTAGGTTATTACTAATGTACTCAAAAACCAATGACAGATTGAGTACTGGTGTTATTGTACATGACTACTCCTTCAATTATCTCAATGACGCAGCTAGTTGAATGCTTTCCCTTGTAAAAAACCATTGTTTGATCCTAGGGGGGATAATTAAATAAAGAAACCCCTATAAGGTATACTGAGGTAGTTTCCTTAATGGAAGAAACTTTGGAGGAAGGTGAGGTAGTAGCCTCAGAGGATGGTGGGGTAGTAGCCTCGGAGGACACTTCCTTGGAAAGGTTCACTAAAACCCTGAAAGTAAAAAATTTATCACCTCCTTATGCTTTCTCCTATCTCATTATTTTTCTATTTTCTAAACTAAAATGTATCTTGAATAAGTTAATATTGTATCAGTGACCCCCTATCATGGTGATTATTATGAAACTAATATGTAGAGACATGTCTTGAGGTTTGATCCTGATTTTGGAGAAGCGGCTAGCCTAGATTTAGATAAAAGTGGTTAAATTTCCAACCCATAGTTTCTATAATCCTCTATTATATACAGGGGACTATATCATAATGATGACAACAAGTGATCATGACCATCCATTAATTGACCGCCGTATGTTTTATTCAGTACAAAGTCATACATTATTCATATTGAACAAGATTAACTGATATAATTCATATCTGAATAGTCCTTGGAGTATCGAGTGATATATTGGTAAGAAATGTTTGAGGACCTAGGGATCCTTTCCTAATAGGGGTGCTGGTTCATATTGGACTAGTTATTCAAGCCAACCAAGCACTGATTTTTAGTGAATAATCATTCTTCATTCCTGGTGGCACCACAAGTGGGGTAGAACCAAAAGCTGATAGGAACAACCTTATCTAGATAGGATCATATGATGATGATCAACATGATGATATAGATCCCAACCCGTGAAATATGATTCTAGAAGAGGATACTACTGCAAAACTCTTGGGAACATTTCTAGAGTATTAACCTAATGATCTTGTCGAGTAGGATGAGTCTAATTCTAATGCAGTCAAGGACAGTCGTGCTACCCAGCATCAAGAATGGATTTGAATCAAACATTTCCTCAAAAAAAACTCCAAAATCATAGGTAATAAGCTAAACAGGATCACATATACATTGTATCTATGATTTGTTTTTGTAGGGGTGGATGTGTGAGGTCCATATATTCTAATTCGAGACTACCTCTCTGATAAAATACGGGAAATAAGTCACCATCATAATGTCACATAGAACCAAGATATATCTATCATCACTAGGAAGATTCCGGAGACTAAACAGGAGACCCATCACTTTTAAGAATTTTCAAATAAGAATTGACCATTTCTTTCTACTCAATCAATGTTCTTTACATAGCTGAGGGCTTTGATGGTGGAAACATAACATCAAATGAATCAAGTGTCGTGCGAGGTAGCCAATATTCCCATCATGAAGGACTAATAACATATTAGGGTGGATGAGCTTCATTTTGACGCCATTGATGAAGTAAAGGATCTAAGAAGGCTACAGCAAGCCTTAGTGTCCATATTCCAGAAGGTGGTGGAGCTATTGTGATCCATCGAAGGGGAAGATCCATAAAAACCATGTTTTTACAAACTTATGAAACATACATTCTCACTTGATTTTTTTAATAGAACTTATGGAATAATTCTGTGTTTCTTCAATTATCACACATTAAAATATTGGTGAAATAGCCAATGACAAGTATCTAAACTAACATGGGTCATTCCTGATGTGAGAAACATTGGAAGACCACATACTTGTTCACATTGTATGAAATATTCAGATAATTATTGAATTCACTAGATTTGATATTGTTGACTAACCACCTAGAGTATTTATATTGAGAGAGGATGTAGCTAGATAAGGTAACTCACTAGATAGCCAATTCACATTCCACAACATGCACTAGTGAATGTGTGAGATAATGTCAGGGGCATTGGAATCAATATGAACAAATGGAAATGAAAAGCATGAATAGAAATGCCCATAATTTGGAACATAGAGAAGATCACAACACAATATAGTACAGTTACCAACTATATTAGAAACAAAACACATGTATCAATTATCTTGTAATGGATAAAAACAAATAAGGGTTGGCCATTAACAACGTTCCAAATATAACAACATTATTAAAATTTATTCTAATGTCTTCTTGGGTGTTGGCCAAGGATGGTAGGAGAGACGAAGCATAATGGGACCAGATCATTGGAGAGGAACTTCATACATGAAAGAGGATGAGGAACCCAATGATGGACACAAAATTCTTGGGTTGTAGTGATGTAATGTTAATAAAAATCCAAAACTCTTAGAATTATGACATAGTTTATGAAGAACATTGGTGTAAGTGCAATGGGTTGATAAAAGATTAAACTCATATTCCAATGAGGACCACTCTGGTGGGTTCCTAGGATGAAAGTTTTGTCATAAATATCAAATAAGATTTATATAATAGTTTAGCTTCAAGTGATCAGGATGCATATTAGAGTTTTATTCATGTGATAGGGACGCAATACGCAATTTATATTCATATTCATTGAACGCTAGACAACATTTTACAGTCATTTCTCATAGACTGTAGAAATTCATATTCCTAGAATGGTTTTGTTGTAGGGAGAAAATAATCTTGATGTGAATGAGGACCACATAGACACACACAAGTATCAGGTATCAGATGAGGAGGAAGAACATGTGATATGAATGGGGAGAACTCAAATGAAATATTTTAGTTTAACGTCATAATATTTGGACTATAATAATTATCGAAGGTCCTGAAAAGGATGATGAATCTATGACTGGGCCCGAGGAAAATTTCAATATATCACTACGTATCCCATATGTATAGAAATCAAGTTACATGTAGTTATAGAACAATAGAATAGTAGGGGACCAAAATTTGAGGGGGAAATCCTTTCTAGTGAGGAAACTAAAACATCACATAATTACCATGGGGCAACCTAAACATGTCAAGTGTAAGATCAAAGTTTAATGTCATGTAGACGACATTAGATCTTAGTTTAGGGTCTATTTGTTTGGACCACATAGGGTGGCCCTTGAGGACATTTTTTCCATTGTTATGTAATCCTTTTATGAATGAGGTTAAGGAGTTCAAACACTACACTACAGATCCTAGAAGAATATTACATATGGTTAAAGTCATGTTTCTTATACTATAATGAGGAATAATCATGACAATGGTACACATGTGATATAAAATAGGAGATACCCAATGTCCAAGAGAACCAAGGGATCCCACATGTAATATAGATTCCTTAAGATGAACTGGATATAGTTTAAGTACATATAACATGGACCATGATTGTGGCCATGGGGATGAAGGTTTGAAATAATTTTTTGATAGGATCATGAATAAATTTATAGGAATCACTATGTATCCCATAAGGATGGGAATCATTTCATGCATAGTTTTGGAATTCCATGAAGTTTAAATTAATGCATTAAAGATGATGATTCCATAGTATATGGTTGTATGAAAATATTGATATGTGCAATTTTATGTCACGTGGTAAGGATGTGGGATGAGGTGTTTCACAAGTGATGTGCATGGTGTGGCTTCTAGAAACCCAACATGAACGATGATAAATGATGTCCCAACCACACCATTCACTTCTGGAAAAACCATGATTACAATCTTAGTGTAGGGTTATATAGTTTGGACTATGGGGATCCTAGTTTAAGGTCATATAGTTTGGACCATATGGTTGTGAAGCATCTCTTTGTGGGTAAAATCCCAACCAAGATTTCAAATCGCACTTGAGACATGATCAATGTGGGAAATAAGAGTGATATTAGGATTTCCCTGTCACATGTATAAGTCTCCAAAATAGGATCATCACCCATGATGTGCGTAGATTCACTGTGGGGAAATATTGGGGGTGTTAGAGTTACAATAGAATATGGGGAAGTGTAATGGATGTAAATTGAATCTTCTAAGGACGATATTAGGTATGGAGAGACTAATTGAAGGATAAATACGGACGATATTCGCAACACATGATCAAAAACTTGACTGATCAATGATGGGGCATGAAAACATAGATTTGGTAGTTAACCAAGATTGAAATAAATGATTGAATTGTTGTTGCTAAAAATCCATTGGTATGTTTTCCCTAGATGGGAGGTGAGCCAATGAAGCATGATACCGTCACTTGTTAAGTGGTCCTTCTATATCTGAATATGTTTAAAATATAAAACTAGAAGGATTCAATGTGTGGAGATGGTTTGGAACATATTTTCATGGAACTCTACACTTTTATAATTTCACCCCAGTGAATTAGGGGTATGTTAGTGTTATAACCCAACTGAAATCAAGATAAAAGATCAAGGTATTGAATATAGGTTAAGGTCATATTTCCTGGACCATAGTCTATAATTTTAATGATCATATAGTTAGGAACCTAGGTTCCCAGTTTAATTTCATGTGTGTGAAGGATTTATTCATGTAGTTTAATATAATGTGGTAAGGATGAAGCACTGTACAGTTTAACGACATATCGACATGACTGTATATTTATAATTTTAGGGTCATATAATTTAGAACAATGAAAAGTGGATACCTTAGGAAGAAATATGCAGTGTGGAGGAATGAAAACAATGATGTGAATGAGGACCAAGAGATCCAATTCCTCAAAACATATTCCTAAGAGAACCATGAGGAGGCTCTTAGTTTATGGACATAGATTTTGTACCATATGGATCATAGATTAATGGTCATAGAGTTTGGAACATAAGGTTGAAAAAATTATCTATGTGGGTAAAATCCCTACCATGACTCATAAGCCCACGTTAGCCATGCTTAGTGTGGGAAAAATGGAGTGATGATAGGTGTAAGAACCCGGACCTTCTTTTCAGGTATGTTTTTCCTTTTCTGGTTGTTTTTGGGAAAAAGAGGAGAATCTGGAAATTTTCTAAGTACACGTCATGTACTTTGATGCCGCTTGAGACCATGTGTTAGTCGTGTCATGGCCACACACACATCCATATACAGGTGATGTGGAGGTTTCTTAATGCGGATTACGGAAAATCCTAGTACACATCATGTACTCTAAAAGTACATGTTGTGTACTTTATTTTTTTCGTTAAACAGACAGGGGTCGCGTCTTAACCCCAAAACGTCTTCTTTTATAGCTTTTTCAACTGAGAGTGAGGGTTCGGCTGCAGATCTTCTATGAGCCACCAATCTGTCACCGGTTATCCGAATCAAACACTGTTGGTTGCAATAGAATCGCAGCAGTGATTTCTTGGTTCTTCTTTTGCAACGTTCCCTGACTCTTTCTCTTATAAGAGTTATTTTAGGTTGAAAGTTTAATATTTTTTACAGATCTACTCCATTCTAGGATGATTCACAGGCCGAGGTTCATGTATATCAATCTCCTGGGATCGAGGTAGGTGGTTTGTTTCCCTATGTTGAATGTCTTTGAGTTTTTGTGCAAAATTCTTGGATTCCAATGTATCGTGTATCTTGGGTTAGGGTTTTGATCCTGTATTATTATCTATAATATATTCCTTGTATTCTTGAGTCTATTATATGATTAATTAATTATTTTCATCATGTTTCAGGATCACCCCATGGGTGTTTTCCTTGCTTTGGCTGTTTATCGTCGTTTGGCTTAGGTTGCCTGTGAGGTAAACCATGTTTCTTTGATTTTCTGCCTTGATATAATTGATTGAATGTATTGCCTACTATTTATATTCTTTTGGTGCACTGTAGCCATTAACCAAGTAGTTTTTTTATCTTACTTAGGGCTGCTGACAGTCGATTACGCACGACTAGATTTCTCAGTGCTGTGTGAACCTGGTGTGGTAGACTAAAGAGGGAATTGACGATTAAGGGCTTCCTTAGAGAGTATGTTATAAATTATTATGGTTCAAAGGGCCAACGGGAATTTGACTTTGTGCTTCCTTAGAGTTTCCTTAGTTAAGTATCGAGACTACATGAGGTAATTAGATGTAAGTACTTCCTCAGAGAGTCTATAGCGATCATTACAAGACCACAGGGGAATGGACAGTGAGAGATTCCCAGAGTGTCTATGCTTTTGTATGATTATTTGACTATAGGGGTCTTCCATTATGAGCCACCCAAAGAGTCATTGTGAATATTTTTTGGTTTATTGTTATGATTCCACCAGGCCAAAGAACAAGCTTGGGTTTTGTACTGCTTGTTGTTTAGGTAGTCTGCGAAGATACCTGTTGTGTTACTTGCAATTCCTAGGAAATATAGAGATATTATCTAGATTCCTTGGTTGATAATTTAATTGTTGAATTAAATCAATAAATAAATTTAAATGGATATTGGTAGTATTTTTTAATTTAGTGTACTTCTGTCTCTCTACTGCATTTATCTCCTTTACTTTTCTATATTTCTCACTGACAGTAGGGCACAGATCTTGTGGTGGTTGCCTACTGGGATTAGTCTCACACCCTGTTTGGGACCTGATTTTTGGCCCAAACTGTTTATATGGTTGTAGGTGTGGATAGGGATTGTGGCCCTTCTACTTCAGGTACATGATTGTTGGTTGGAGTTGGCGAGTATAGGACCAGGATTAGGCTTGCGATGCTGCTGGAGTTACTGCTCACTTTTCATGCTTTGTTTCTCGGTTCAATTTCAGCACGTTGTCATGTTTTGCTGCTTTCCATGGATACTTGTACCTACTGCATCATTATTATCATTACTATATATTCATTTATTCTTCTATTTAGTTTTAATTATTTTATGTTTTTTACTGCTTCCGCTATTGACTGTTATTCCTTTCACTTGTATACCTTACCAAATGAGGGAATAGTTTCCCCAATGACTCTCCAAGGTCGTCGCTTCTAGTCGGAAGCCTTTGGCATTTGGGGAAATGTTCTTTAGGTCATGTGGTGAACCGGGAATGGGGCACCAGTCAAGTGGCTCTGGATCCGTGTCGTTACAAAGTGGTATCATATGAGTTTCTTTTCTTTTCTATTGAATTATTGTTTAGATACATTAGGCAGGGATAGGATGGAATAGATAATGGTAAATAGTTATGCCCAGGTGTTGTAAAACCCGTATATAGGGAAAACTCCAGGTTACCTCGAATATTTCAATTTTCATGTTTTGCAAATGTTACAGTTTACTTGATTTCACCATTGGGTGGTGCACTGGTTTTGTGTTGTTAATGTATATATGATTGTTGTTCTATTTTGTTGCAACCCAATGAGATGAGGGTATGCCATCTCAGGCATCATATAGGATCTTGTTATAAAATCACATGTCATGCATTTTCCATTCCATCTAGATTACATTAGAAATTGTATGCTATTGTGATAGAATTTGTGATAGACTATGCATGATGTTTTGACAACTACTGTGATAGAATACCTGAAATGTTGATAGGGTATCGTTTGATTGGAGCCGCTTTATCGTGGATGCCAAAATTTGGTCTTAGAGATGTTATGGGCCCTCAAGGATTGGAATTTGGTGTATTGTGAGTTTTTTATACTATTTTCTTGTTATATGCAATGTTATGATGCCAAGAATTGATTCATGGGGAGTATGGGACCACATGGGTTAGAATTTGGCACCTTAATGCTTGTTTCTCTGTGTTTTCTGGGCTCCGATGCAGTTCTGAGGCTATTGTCTGGAAAAACCCAGAATACACGGCGTGTGCCTTATGCATACATGCCGTGTAGTTTTTAGCCGTGTCGTTGACTGTGTGGGTAGGGACACGGGGTTGTGAAAGTTCTTGTAAGAACACGTGGTGTACTAGTTTACACTCTGTGTAGTATGACTTGGGTATCCGACAGTGTCACGAACAACACGGGTCAAAGTTTTACTTTAAGTGCATGCTGTGTCCCTCTGGAACACACCATTTTTAGGTTACCGTGGAGCTGGTCATGTAGCTAACAACACGGTTCAGTGTTACCCTTCCCCGTACACGCTGTGCCCATCTGGAACACGTCATGTAGTGTCAGCCATGTAGTCGGCCATGTATCTAACCACACGGTCTGTTAGGACTTCTTAGTACATGCCGAGTCCGACTGGAACCCTCCGTGTAGTGTGACCTGGGAACACAGACTGTGTCTCTAACAACACGGGCCTGGTAAGTCATGTCGAGTACACGTCGTGTCTTCCTTGAACATGTTGTGTAGTGTTGTCTTAGAGGATCCGTGTGGCATAACCGTGTAAAAGGAATCAGGCAGTGAAGAGTATTCAAGTACACTCTGTGTTTTAGGACAACACACTGTGTATTTGGTGTGTTACATGACCAATTTTAGGTAGAAGTATAGGCCCATGTGAATGACCTAAGGTAACATGCCGTGTAGGGAAAGAACATGTCGTGTAGTCATGTTTTTCACAACTTGAATGCCTTATTTTCCCTGTTCCTTCTTATGCCTTCGGTTTTTCTGTTTGTGTTAATCCTGAATCTGAGTTATGACTTTGACCATTCTGATTCATGGCACTGAGACGTCCTCCCGTTGTCCGTCAGGAACCAGGCAGTGACCGTATGCCTGATACGGCAGATCAAGGACTACTAGTAGTTCCACCTATCATTCCGGACATGGCACCTACAGTGATTCCAGACACTGGTGTCGACACTCAGTTCAGAGAGGGTTTCATGATATTCATGCAGACCTTCCAGGGAGCTCAGCATCCTGCCCCATCTATGGCAGAGCTGACGCGGGTTTTTCAGTAGCAGCATCCTCCCACGTTCACAGGGGATGGAGGACCACAGGATGCAGAGTCATGGATATAGGCCATGATATCCATCTTCGAGCACCTATTAGTGCCTCCAAATAGTATAATAAAGATCGTGACTTATATGTTGCGAGATTCCACCAAGAGATGGTGGGATGTGGTTTCACAGGTAGGGATCCAACGTGCTATGGCTTGGGATGAGTTTCAGCGTACGTTCTATGACAACTTCTTCCCAGCAATGCTGAGGGCTGACAAAGCCAGAGAGTTCATGAACCTGCAGTAAGGAACTCTGACAGTTATGTAGTATTCCTCTCGCTTCACATAGTTACAATGTTTCGCTCCTGTTATGGGGAATGACGAGTTGTTTTTAGCAAGGAAGTTTGAGGAAGGCCTCAGACCAGACATCAGATCACATGTGAATGTATTTTAGTTGACTTCTATTACTCTGATAGTCAACTAGTCACTTATCACGGAGAGAAATCTGAGGGAGACTGGAGTTGTGGACCAGGGCGGTTCAGCATCCAGAGCTGATTCGTTTCAGATAGAAAGAAGGAAGCCCCACAGAGAGTCTACACAAGGTGACCCGAGGAAGCGAGGTATTCCTCCTAGTTGATAGGATCTTCCCTCTGGAAACCAAGTGGTGTTCTATTAGTGTGGAATAAATGGGAATAAGAAGCCTCAGTGCCTGAGAGACCAAGTGGAGTGCAGATCTTGTGGAAAGATGGGTTATCTACAGCGTTTCTGCAAGGTTCTCCTTCCAGGGGCTAGTGAAGGAGGATCAGTTTCGACTCCGCGTATAGGAGCAGGATTACCAGTTCTACAGCAGACTGGGGGATGGAGTTCTTCAAGACTTTCATGCCAGGGTAGAGGCCGTGGACGCAGTGGTCAGGCTTAGGGAGGGTCAAATCAGGGATCTCAGGCTGCTACATAGGGCCGCAGTGCAGGCCAGACCTTTGCAGTAGAGCAGATTCATATGGAACAGGATCCTGGACTTTCTATAGTTCAAGGTACAATTTTAGTAGCCTCAGTTTTATCATCTACTCTTTTTGATACATGATCTTCTCATAGATTTATTTTTGTGCACACTGTGGAAATCCTTAGACTTTATTTTTATACTTTTGAGGACATGTTGACACTAGACATATCGTTGGGGATTAGAACTACTAGCGTACGTTAGTTCTTGGACTGCCCCCTTGAGGTTTGTGGGTGTCTTTTTTCGTGAAGTCTCTATGTTTTTTAGATGACAGACTATGATTTCATTTTCGAGAGGGATTGGTTTGTTCCCTTTCAGGCCTTTGTCAATTTCTATTGTCGTAGCGTGAGTTTCACATAACTATAGGGTAAATATTTTCTTCATAAGGGTGATTGGGATGTCCTGGTGAGTAGAGCAGGACCAGAGAATCTTGGGATAAGCGGAGTTATAGCTCAAATTTCCAGTCTGTATCTGGATGACCAGGGGACTTCACAGTTAGACTTTCCTCCAGTGTTGGATCGTTTTAGGGATGTCTTTCCGGAGGACTTTTCAGGTTTGCCTCCGGAGCATGAGGTAGACTTTTATATTGAGTACATTCTAGGAGCGGCACCGGTGTCCATTCCTCTTTATAGGATGGCTACACCTGAGTTGCAGGAGCTCAAGAATCATATGGAGGAGTTGCAGTCAAAGGGTTTCATCTGACCCAGTGCTTCTCCTTGGGGTTCTCCTATCTTGTTTGTGAAAAAGGCAGACGACACCCTTTGTCTTTGTGTGGATTATCGGAAGCTGGACCATTTGATGATTAAGAACCGATATCCATTGCCTAGGATATATGATCTATTTTATCATATTCGAGGAGCTAGAGTGTTCTCGAAGATTGACTTGAGATCCGGTTTTCATCAATTGTGTGTTAGACCATTTTATATACCTCTTACAGCTTTCCAGAGCAGGTATGGTCTATATGAGTATTTGTTTATGTCGTTCGGTCTCAAAAATGTGCTAGCAGTTTTCCCGACACTCATTAACTTAGTGTTCCATCCATAATTATTTTATTTTTTGATGTTTTCATGGACTATATCTTGGTGTACTCTTACACTCAACACGGTCATGCTACCCATCTTGAGATCATTTTGAGTACACTGAGAGAGAATCAGTAATATGATAAGCTCTCAAAATGCCACTTTTGGATGGACAAGATTCACTTCCTGGGTCATTTCATCTCAGAGAAAAGAGTATCATTAGACCCACAGAACATGAGAGCTCTAGTTATGTGGGAGCAGCCGAATAATGTCTTTGAGGTATAAAGTTTCATAGGGATGGCTGTTACTACATGAATTTTATACAGGACATCTCATGCATAGAAGCACTGTTGATGGGCTTGACTAAGAAGGGGGTGAAGTATGTTTGGTCAGAAGCCTGCGATTCAGCCTTTCATGAGCTGAATGAGGGATTTACTTCTACATTGATTCTAGTTTTTCCAGAGCCGGGAAAGAGTTATACAATTTTCTATGATGCATCTGGCATCGGACTTGGAGCAGTGCTTATGTAGGAGGATCATGTTGTTGCATATGGATCTCGGAAGTTGAGGCCACATGAGAGGAACTATACTACGCACAACCTGGAATTCACTACAGTTGTTCATTCTTTTTATTTTTGGATACATTATCTTCTGGGAGTTCATTTTGTGGTATATAATGACCTTAAGAGCCTCAAGTATATCTTCACGAAGTGTGACTTGAATCTGAGACAGCGGAGGTGGGTTGAGTAACTACAGTCTTTCAATTTTGAGCTTACTTATATGCCTGGGAAAGGTGATTCTGTGGCAGACACAATGAGCAGGAGGACACAGATTCAGGTAGTTTAGGAGGCCAGCAGTTAGTGGTAGGTTATGGCTCTGTTCTCTGAATTGAATTTAGAGGTTCACAACAGACAGGGCTAGACTTTTCTTTCTTCTATAGCTGTTACCTCTACCCTTCTTGACCATGTTTGAATGAGGAAGATATCAGATTATGAAGGCTTTGTCCTATGGGAAAGCATGTCAGGAGGGGACCCGCTTCCCAGATGGACCATAGGCGAGGGTGAGATCTTGCGTTTCCAAGGACGCATGTGGGTGGCAACAGATATACGCGAGGAGCTGATGCAATACTTGAATTCCTCAGTTTCGGCAGTTCATCCTGGTGTCACCAAGATGTATCGTAATCTAAACCACCAGTATTGGTGGCTAGGTATGAAGAGAGACGTTGATGGTTTTGTCATGAGGTGTTCCACCTATCAGCACGTAAAAGCAGAGCACCAGCGACCAGCAGGGATTTAACAGCAACTACCCATTCCAGAGTGGAAGTGGATTGATTTCACGATTGACTTCGTGATAGGGTTACTGAGATCTCCTCGAGGGAAAGACGCGGTGTGGGTTGTCATTGACAGTCTCATGAAGGTTTCTCACTTTATGTCGATTAAGGAGACCTTCAGTGTCGATGAGCTTGGACGGTTGTACATCTGTGATATTGTATGCTTGCATGGGGTTCTGAGTACTATCATTTCAGATAGGGACGCCCGCTTTATGTCACATTTCTGGCAAGGGATACATAGGGCTTTGGGTAAACAGGTACTTCTGTGTACAACTTACCATCCCCAGACAGATGGCAAGTCAGAGCGTACGATTTAGGTGCTTGAGGGCATGCTACGAGCATGCGTCCTCGATTTTGGAGGTTCTTGGGAGAGACATATACCTCTAGTGGAGGCCTACAAATAAAAGTTTTCAAGCAACTATTCAAATGGATCCATACGAGGCTTTGTACGGTAGACCGTGCCGATCACCCATGTGTTGGCCGCAGGCAGGAGAGGTGGCAATGTTGGGACCTCATCTTGTTTAGGACACCACATAACAGGTGGAGTTGATTCGAAAGAGGATGGATATTGCACAGTCTCAGAAGAAATCTTATGCTGATCAGCGAAGACAACCTTTGGAGTTCAAGGTTAGAGATCAGGTTTTCCTACGTGTTACCCCGAGGTTGGGACATAAGAGGATCAGGATACAGGGAAAGCTTTCTCCAAGATACATCGGGCCGTTTGAGGTTCTGGAGAGAGTTGAGCTAGTTGATTATAGGTTGCAGTTACCTCAGAGGTACCAGGATATGCACGACGTCTTCCATGTTTCTCATCTTTGACACTATTTCTCAGACCCATCTAATCTTTTTAAACCCAACAAGGTTGAGTTGGAGCAGGATGCATCCTTCGAGAAGCATCCTATCAGGATTGTTGATCATTGTGAAAAGGTACTCTATGGTCGTCCTGTTCCTCTAGTATGGGTACTATAGCCACACGGTCGTGTACATGACGGGACTTGGGAGAGAGAGTCTGATATACGATCATAGTGGCCAGAGTTGTTCGAGGTTTCTTCTTTGCCACATTATTAGGGAAATTCGGGGATGAATTTCTTTAAGGGGGGAAGTTGTTAAGAACCTGGACCTTCTTTTCAGGTATGTTTTTTCTTTTCTGGTCATTTTTGGGAAAAAGATGAGAATCTAGAAATTTTCTAAGTACGCACCATGTACGTTGATGCCGATTGAGGCCCTGTTATGGCCATGTCAAGGCCACAAACACGGACATATAGGGGTGATGTGGAGGCCACTTAATGAGAAGTACGAAAAAGCCTAGTACATGCCATGTACTCCAAAAGTACACGCTGTGTAATTTATTTTTTTCCATTAAACGGATAGGGGTCGAATCTTAACCCCAAAATCATCTTCTTCTCTAGCTTCTTCAACCGAGAGCGAGGGTACGGCCACGTATCTTCTCCGAGCCACCGATCTTTCACCGGTTATCTGAATCGAACACCGTTGGTTGCAATAGAATCGCAGCGGTGAGTTCTTGGTTCTTATTAGGCCAAGTTCCCTGATTCTTTCTCTTATTAGAGATATCGTAGGTTTAATGTCGAAGATGTTTTTGAAGATCTACTCTTTTCTAGGCCAATTCAGAGGCTTAGGTTCAAGTATATCGATCTCCTAGGATCGAGGAAGGTGGTTTATTTCCCTAAGTTTAATGTCTTTGAGTTTTTGTGAAAAAGTGCTGGATTCCCTGTATCTGGTATCTCAGGTTAGGGTTTTGATCCTCCATTATTATCTGTCATATATTTCCTGTATTATTGAGGATATTAGATGATTCATGATTTCTTGTTAGCATGTTTGAGGATCACCACATAGGTGTTTTCCTTGCTTTGGTTGTTTATCGCCATTCGGCTTAGGTTGCCTGTGAGGCAGACCTTGTTGCTTTGATTTCATTCCTTGATATAATTGATTGCATGTATTTCCTACTGTTTATATGCTTTTGGTGCATTGTAGCTATTAGCCAAGTAGTTTTTTTAACTTACTTAGGGCTGATGACAGTCGATTACGCACAACTTGACTGCTCAGGGCTGTGTGAACCTGGTGCGGTAGACTAAAGAGGGAATTGACGATTAAGGGATTCCCAATGGAGTCTCTTATAAATTAGTATTGTTCTCAGGGCCTACGGGAATTAGACTTTGTGATTCCTCAGAGTTTCCTTAATTATGTATCGAGACTACATGGGGAATTAGACGTAAGTGCTTCCTCATAGAGTTTATATCTATCATTACAAGACTACATAGGAATAGACAGTGAGAGCTTCCCAGAGTGTATGTGCTTTTTTATGATTATTTGACTAGAGGGGTCTACCATTATGAGCCACCAAGAGAGTTAGTGTGAATATTGTTTGGTTTGTTGTGATGATTCCACCAAGCCAAAGAAAAAGATTTGGTTTTGTCTTTCTTGTTGTTTAAGTAGTCTACTGAGATACCTATTGTGTTACTTTATATGCCTAGGGAATATCGATATGTTTTCTAGATTCATTGGTTGATAATTTAATTGTTGAATTAAATCAATAAATAAATTGAAATGGAGATTTGTAGTATTGTTTACTTTAGTGTACTCCTATCTCTCTACTGCATTTATCTCATTTACTTTGCTATATTTCTCACCGACATTAGGGCACAGATCTTATGGTGGTTGCCTTCTAGGATTAATCTCACACCCTTTCTTCCCAAACAGGTTATATGGTTACAGGTGTGGATAGGGATTGTGGCCCTTCTACTTTAGGTACATGATTGCTGGTTAGATCTGGAGAGCATAGGACAGGGCTTAGGCATGCGATACTACTGGAGTTACTGCTCACTTTTCGTGCTTTGTTTCTTGGTTGTATTTCAGCACATTGTCGTGTTTCGCTACTTTCCTTAGATACTTGAACATGCTGCATCATTATCATCATTACTATATATTCATTGCTTCCACTTTTTAGTTTCAATTATTGTATGTTGTTTACTACTTCCTCTATTGACTGGTATTTCCTTTCCCTTGTATACCTTAGGAAATGAGGGCATAGTTTCCCCCATGACTCATCATGGCCCTCGCTGTAAGTCGGAAGCCTCTGGCGTTTGGGAAATTGCACTTGAGGTCATGTGGCGAACCGGGCATGGGGCACCAGTCGAGTGGATCAGGATCCGGGTTGTTACAATAGTCTTTCCCTATCACATGGGATATCATAACAATGGAAAGGAAATTATAGGTGGGAATGTCCCAACTATACTAACATTTCCACATAACATGTGAAGATGCATAAAGGGAAAACATAGGGTTGTTGTAGATCCACTAGATCCTAAGGAGGTGGATAATGTGAATCACTACGCTCGATATCTGGAACACAATGAGGGTGGCATGGTGATGGAGGATAATTGAAGACCATGTTTGAAACACAACATCCATATCATGTACTAGAGATGGGGGCTGGCAGAGGTTCGGCCACTAACCATGTTCTAAAAATGAAACATGTCTCAAAATGTCATCTAACATCATCTGGGGAATTGGACCAGAATGGTAGTTGAGCCGACATGGCATTACCAGGCAATTATGCTATCCTGTTAGACATAAAATTGGAAGGGGATAGAGGTAAATTTATTCTTGAAGCATGTAGATGAATTGGGGGATGTACATATGGAAACCAATAGTCATGGTCTCACACGACCACACATTCCAACATGTCGGGGTGGAACATCCATAGGCATGATCAAATATTTCTTCAAGGATAGGGTTCTTGAGAGGGATGAAGGAGAAGATGAGACTAAAGGTAATGATCCCTAGTGTTGCGAATAGTTTAAGGTCATGTTTCTTGGACTACAAGATATTAGTATTGAGTTCATAGGTTTTGGACTAGAGGTTCCTAGTTTAATGTTTTGTACATGGGATGTATCCGTATAGTTTAACATCTTATGGTAATGATGACAACGTCATGCAGTTTATCATCATGAAACTAGGAATTGATGAGAGAAATACATGAATCCCAAATGAGAATTGTGTGGTGTGGAAAATAATTATATTTTAAAGAGGTCTAAATAGATCCACACGAAGCCACACACTCTCAAAGGGAAACTCACGCCAAAGGTCTCAACGGTGAATGTGATTTTGTGGCTAGGCCCATGGAAAAAATTTATGTGCATCACTGTGTATCCTATAAGGATTGGATTAAAGTCACCTGTATTTCTGAATATCTTTCAAATTATCCATCAATATGCAATGATAGAGATGAGTACAGTTCATTGAAATGAACGTGCATGGAGTGGCAACCAAAACCCAACGCAAATGAGAATCTATGATATCCACACTATACCACACATTTTTTAGGGGAATCCTAGGCCATATGGAAAAAATTGTTTTTCATTATTTTTTTAGGCCCAGGTAAAAAATATTAAAGTATCACGAAGTATCCCATAAGGATGGGAATCAATCCATACGTAATTCTTTAGGATGGCATGGAGAAATTCCAAGTCTCAAAATGGGAAATGTCTTATCAGGTGAAGTCATCATAGCACTGTGTAGTTTATTTTCATTGATCAAGGATGCAGAATACTTAATTTAACACCATATGATAAGGAAGAGGGTTTTTATGATTTTTTATCATCTTGGGATAAGAAAATTGGAAAATATTAGTTTAAGGTCACAAATTTTAGACCATTTTATGGGGATTTTAAAGTGGAAATATGTCGTGCATCACCATGAATCCACCATCATGTGTAAATGGTAAAAATGGTTTGGGAGAGTTCTTGGCTTGTCCCAATTATGAATTTTCTCAACATCTCTATGTATCCCATAAGGATGGTAATCAATCGACACATAGTTCTACAAGATCTATTCAGTTAAACATTATGAGGTAAGGATTTATTTTAATAGTTTAATACTATGTAGAATGGAGAAGTTTAGTGTCATAGAAAAAAATGGACACTTCCATTTTAAGTTCATGTAGAAATTACTATCAATGTTATGTCATTTAACATCTTATAGCTTTGATGTAGCTGTTTAACATCTTTCTAAATGATACTGCATACATTTTAAGGACATTCTACCTAAACCCCACAATAATTTAACATGAATTTGAATGAAAAAAGTTCTTAGTTTAAGGTCATAGTGATTGGACCATGGGGGATTGAAAAATATATTTTCATTAAAGTGGCATAATTTTTTATTTCATTGTTTATCATCACATAAATATGTTGAAATAGTATTTTAATGTCATTCAGGATGGTAGGAACATTTATCTTAGGTTCATGGAAAAAGGATCATCAATGTTTTTTATTTTAATTTCATGCAGCAAGGATATAGTATTTTAACATTATGCAGTATGAAGTAGTACTATTCAACATTAGGTATCTTGGACATGCATGTAGCTCAGGTGCATTAATATTTTAGGATCTCAGCATTGGTGGGATAAGTAATTATCTAACCACCATAGTGACCAAATAGTATACACCATTGGGATAGACCTTATGTATTATGTGGGGTTACTCCCATTTGGTCTCTAAATTTATATGTTTCCAACCTAGTACCATTGGCTTAGATATATCCCATACTGTGTCACCTTGAAGTAAGTAATATAGATGAACTCTGCAGTTAAAAGTTTTGGTTGTCTTGTTCTTGTGCATCTATATATTATGAAAGGCCTAGATCCTATTCTTGTCGGAGCTTCTAGTTTAACTATATAGACTTATTCTTATATATTTTATTTATATTGATCATGAGAATCTATATAAAGTGGTGGAAACATAATCTATATTGGGAGGACTACCTCTTTTCCATAAACTAGGGAATATGGAGTCACCTGGGTGGAATTATGAGATGTCGCCCAATAAGCCCAGAAAGCATTGGGGAGCTTGTCCATATAAATTCACTTATTTTGGCCCACTAAATTTTACAATATGTTGGAGAGGTTCATGTTTAATTACTAAATATATCCTTTTTATTTTCCATGATAGAGATAAGTATGGTTGTAACAAATACAATACTTTTAATTAAACTTCATTAACCTAGGTTCCTAGAAGATAGTTCCATTCTAAGTGAGAATAGCATGAGGGACTCTAAATAAATAGATGTTTTTGTAGTTCATAAATTCAATAATGAAATAGTCCTTGACTTCTTTGAGAGGAAGATAATTTTCCCACATGGAAATGAAATCTATTGTGGTTAAAATGGATCTGCACTAGCACACTGTTTCTAGTGGGTATGGTCCTACAACAAAAACCCCTAGACAGTAATGTTCCAGTAGTACATCATAGTGTAGAGAATCTCTAGAGATCAATGCATTAAATTGTCATGGATCTGACATGTGTTGAACCATTTGTAAAACGTGATACAGTTACAGACCATGGTGGGAAAAAATTATCCAAACGTTCAAATATGGTGGGAGAGCCTCACCCCTTCTTGATGAGAACTATTAGAACCATAATATTTATCCCCTAGAACCTAGGTAATATGATCTCCTTGAATAAAATAGATGAAGATTCTATCTATCCAACTTTTCTAGAGAGTATGATCTAAGCTAGGATCGCACTGGAGGATTGAATGAAGTTCGTGAAGATGGAATCACTCATGTTTGGATCTATCCAATGGGAGATTTCCATGCTAGACATACATGAAATAATAAATAATCCAATCAGAGGTTTCGTCAGTTGTATGGGGGATTCAGAGGACTCGATGTGGAAGAATTAGTGAAAAGGTAATTTACCTACATGTTTTCATCATCATCTCAACTAATAGGGGTGATGAATCTTTGATGAGCCACATGAATGAATATATCTTCTTATTTTGGCTCTGTGAGAGAAGAGGCTAGACTGGATAGGTCATAAAATCAATTATTTTATGATTAGGGAACATGAGTAACCTATGGTTGAGAGTGGAACTGGTCCATTAGATGATGAGAATTCCTACTC
This sequence comes from Viscum album, assembly GCA_963277665.1. Taxonomy (NCBI): domain Eukaryota; kingdom Viridiplantae; phylum Streptophyta; class Magnoliopsida; order Santalales; family Viscaceae; genus Viscum; species Viscum album. Next base: position 1,757,103,301 of record OY728163.1, read on the forward strand.
AAGGGAATATTAGTGGGATTTTAGACAATGTAGTAACCATTAATATACTTGATAACTAGTTCAAAATACACTTTCACATTCTTGTGAAGAAAATAAATCTTGAGATATGACTACAGACCAGTAATGATAGCCTGATACTCGATAATGTTTCTGGTTTTTCCCTTTGATACCAATAATGAATACGGCATGACATCCTATATAGGCATGATTAAAACAGTCTGGAAGACTACATTTTTAAACCTGAGCTGGTTTCGACTTATATCTGTCAGAATCTAGGATACACCATCAAAGTGATTCTTTATACATGGAATACATGGTTCCACTAATATGATAGACATTTCTGTAAAATCGTGATCTAGAGACCAGTATGTTGGTGGCATATGGGAATCCCAAAATTCTTTCGGCGACTAGCCCTTGGTGACCATCTGCAAAACGAATCCAATTTCGAACTTCTGAAGAATCACCACCCATCATGTTATGTGTCCTATAAACATCAGATGGATTAGAATGTACTTTAGCGTATCCATTAATGAACCCACCTATATATTATGATTATCCAAGTATTACCGCAGTTTTTTCACATAAAAAACTAACCTATTGTAGCTCTTTGGTGTATGGGAGTATCTGGACTCTGTTTCGAGGAGCATCTGGCTGAGTTGTAAAAAAAGTTACCGGTCCCTTCATTGTTTTTCTTGGAATTATGGGTGTTGAGGGATCATTTTAGGGAAGTCATGTAATGGACCAATGGCTTCTTGGATATTGGTGGCATTAGAACCAGAGACCATGATAGACACTTCTTGATCTCATAAAAAGTGGTCTAACACTCTTCATCCCATATATAGATGGAAAATGTTTTTATGAGTCTAGAAAATGTCTTACACTTACTACACATAATCAAAATAAATCCACATATGTAGGAAAATTGGCTTCGAAAACGTTGTAGCTCATGAATATTGCACAGAGGGGTCATACAACTAATATCCTTGAAATTATATAGTAAGATATCTATGCCTCAAAATATGATAAAAAATCCAAGGAATTGTTCAGAGGTCACATCAAAGAAATTTTCAAGTGGTTCATCTTCAACTTCTAAGAGTGAGGGAAGATGAATAATTTCTCCGAATTGTTGATATGGTTCTGATGCTGGAGAGATTTGACCACCAAATTGTCCACGTAGCATTCCATTATCATCCCTAGGATAGGTTTGAAGATGTAGTGCATGGCGTGTTGATATGTGTCTTTTCACGACCCGACCCGTACCGGAGCTCGAGCCGCAAGTACCTCAAGCCCACCTCCATAGGCCAGGGGTTGGTGACTAGCGCCTAAGGAACAACAAACTAGGGGAGGCCTTTGCCTAAGAAACTGTACACACACGTGCAGCTAACTCGATGAAAAAGTGCCGAGAAAAGAAAGAAAGATACAACACTACGACAAAAGGGAAACCAACATACATGCATCGATGTCTAACCAATACAAGTGAAGTGATGAAAAGTACTGACAAGTAAACTGAATAGAAAAGACGTCAAAACACGCGCCCAACTAGAAAGGTGCCACAACCTGGAAATAGGTAAATGAAAGTAAACAGCTAGTGAGTCCCACACCTGGAAATCCTCCTATGTCCACTGAATTCAACCCAAGCTCTTGTGTCCTCTACGATCTTCTATAGTCTTGATCGACCTATTCGTCGTCTGCAAGGGCACACCATGTGCGGGAAAATCCCAAGCATGGGTGAGTATAAAGATACTCAGTAGGATGCCCCGAAAGCTCAAGGGATAAACAAAGGAGGTACTAAAATAGTGGGCAGTAGATAGAACAAATAATAGTGAAAGTGTACAAAAGATAGAGTGCAGCTCAACCTAATAAAAGGAAGAAATTAGACTCGTCCAATCCAAGAGGATCTAGACACGGAAATTATGTGGCATACCTCGTGCGTCTTTTCCGCTCCTAGAGGGATAGTTACTGAACCCAAATAGTATAAAAACAATTAGGGTGTATATATATAATCAATAAGAAACCCAAATGAGTGTGTAAGGGGATCTCTATATCCATGCTTAGACCAAGAGAAGTCGCCAACAGTTCAAAGGATATCCAACACTGATTCCCAACAGTCCCAGACGCCATAGCTTCCTCATTGCTAAACTGTAAAACCTAGGGTCCCACTCCGGTAAACATGGAGAAAAGTCACTGACTAGCCTCATAAAATGGACTGAGTCTAAAAAAAGTCATCGAGAAACCCACTATCCAGCCCCGTTGGAGGGTAAACCCCAATAAGTCAACTATGACCCACTTCCTAGCCCCGCTGGAGGGTAGACCATAGTAAATCATCGGGTGAACCACTGCCTAGCCCTGTTGGAGGGTAAACCCTAAATATGATGATGATGATCCACCACCCAGCCCTACTGGAGGGTAAACTGTAATAAATTATTAGGTGACCCACTGCCTAGCCCTACTAGAGGGTAAACCTTAAATAAGTCAATGGTGAACCACTGCCCATCCCTACTAGAGGTTAAACCATAAGGTCAATGGGTATCCCTCTACCCAGCCTCACTGGAGCGTAAACCCGGAACTAGGCCGATATCTCTACGCTACTCGTGCCATCACTGGGTGCCACTAGCACTACAACCATGCGTAGGATCTAAGTGCATCAGAGGAACCTCCTAACAATGCCCTTTCATATTTCCACATTTAGTAAGATCTCAAAAGAGGCTTCGCTCGCCCAAACAAATTACACCATTGTAATCCACGCAGGAAAAACACGCGAGACAGACTACTAACTCGTTGGAAATGACCTCTAGATGAAAAATTTATTCAACACTGCTCTATGGCCTTATGGCATCTCATGGGGATCGAACCTTGGTCCCAAAAGAGGTCGGCTGAACTGCGCTATTGCGATGCTATTGGAAAAACCCTTCGAAAAGACTATTTGTACGCCCCAAGCAGACACTTGACGAAAAGGCATAGTATGCTGCACACAACTTAAAAGACGACCCATGGGTCCCACGCCTCAACTCCAACTTCAACGCCTAAAACCACACAGGTTTACTTCGTCTCGATGTCAGGGTCACAACACCGCTGAAAACTCCTAAAACGGACATCGGATGTAGAAGCTGCAACTCCCTGCATTATATGCAAGCATGGCCCTATGGGGGCCACACCTAAATCCCAAAAGACATCACGCAGATCATACCATTGTGTTTCTTGTAGATAACCATGCGGGATAGTCTATTCATTTACCCTGAACAGACTTATGTAGTATAAGTCTTAAAAACACAGCAGACGTCCAAAATATGCCTCATGGGGCCCATGCCTCGGGGCCAAATTTAGGCGGGTGGATTGCACTGTTGCAATCCCCTCGGAAAAACACTGAGAAATGAGTACTCAAACGCCCCAAATGGATGTTGGGTGAAAAAGAGGCGTTTCACCATAAAAAGTGCGAACTAGGCCCTGGGGGTCCCGCACCTTGTCTCCGACCCGAGCACTTCAGAAAGTGTCTCAAAAGCTCTGCACCAGGATTGTGGTCATACTGCCACTGACAGCGCATCAATCGGAAATCCCAAGCAGGAGTTAGGTCCGATGCAACAATTAATTAATTAATTATTCAGGTTTAGCGCTTTTTTCCACCGAGCAGCGAAACAAACCCGCAAAGGTTTCGAACCAACTTAGAAGGACCGTCTCAGCTCCGAGGCTATCGCGCCTTTGACGTCACCTCAAACGGACGTCCGGATCACGAGCCACGTTCGCTGCAACTTTAATAATAATTTATTATTATTAAATTAAGGTTCCTTGGGTCACCAGTCTTCGGGCGCAGAACCCAAAAACTCTAAAAATATCTTATAAAGGTCTGTCTCACTGATAAGAACTCCCAGCTGTAGATGGCGTGTCAAACGGACGCGCCGTTTAGAAGATACGGCCCCCCCAAATGCAAGGGTTCCCAACTGGGCCGGTTCACCCCAACTGGCCCGATCTGAACCGCCGGCCCGCGGCCCTCCCCAGCTACACAAGACCCCCTCAGGCCCAGTTATCCAAATCAGACTTGCCTTTTAGCCGGTCTTCGTCCCCCTGCAGGACCCATAGTATGCGGGTCCTTGTCCACACCGCACACCCCGAGGCGCGACCACGTGGTCCTCCTCCGCTGATCGCGCCCGGACGGCGCTAGTGCCCTCGGCTCCCCACTCCTCTGCGATACTCCCCGCCGCCACCTACGCTACCTGCTCGCCGCCGGCTCTGCACCTTGTCGTGGCCCACGCCGCCTGATGCTGCTACCGCCCAGGTTTCCCCTGCGCTTCACCTCCGGCCTCGACCAGCCTAGGCCGCCGCCTACTTCCGTCAAATGCACCGCCGCACGCCAGACTGTTGGACGCCGCAGACGCCTGTTCTCGCCGCACTCGAGGCTGTACCTACGGCCTCCTCTCGACCGCTCGATGTTGCCCACGCTGCTGCACACCTCAGCTCCTCCCAGAGCTACTCTGGTTGCCGCAAGACAGCCGGCTCCGGCTCGACCTCCGGCCATCGGCTCTTTCGGGAGCAGACCCTTCAGCCAATCCCCCTGAACACTCTAGTGATTGGAAAAATTATCTGACAATGGTTTCCGGATCCTCGGGACCGAATCTTCACAACGTCGCCCCTTTCTCATCGATCCATTAGTATTTGCGCGCATTCGAAAATTGGGACGAAGAATGCCCAAGAACGGGGAGTAAAAATGGGGATCGGACGATGGCTGTGTTCATTCGGCCATCGTCCCAATTGCAAAATTATTGAAATTAAACAACAAAATTGAAAAAGGTGTGGAAATTAATAAGAATCCATCCTTTTTTTCGATGCACATCATAGGTGATGCATCAGTGAGGCTCCTACCTTGATTCGCAAATGTTTTGGCAAAGACTGCACGTCGATCTGACAAAGAACGATGAAGAACACTGAAGAATGGATGGGAGAGAGAGGGAGAGAGGAATAAAGAGAGATAGAGTGGGAGAAATGGGTTTCCCCCAATTGAACATTTTCTATTTATAGAAAAACCACTTAGTGCGGAATCTGAAATCACCGCGCCCTCTCATTTTATATCACGCCTAGGGAAAACACCACATTTTGAACTCAACTAAAGTCTTGAATTTCCATTCCTAGGATTCGTTTTAATGTTATTAGAAAATAGCATCATTGATAAAAAATCACTAAGTCATTATTTCAAAATGATGATTTTTCCCCTGGGTGACATCTCTCACAGCAGGCTCGCGCCCACAACTTTTACTCCCCGCCTAGGGTAAACGGGATGCTCTGGACGCAACTGTGCCCTCGGATTTCCGATCCGAGCTACCGTTTAGAAGTTATTCAGGTTGAGATATGTAATGAATAATTTGATAATTTAATTATCCATTTAACGCACCACCAATGAGCGAGGGGTCCGAACATCCCGTGCTGACTCATTTTATGTCACGCCTAGGGTAAACACCCCATTCCGGACCCAACTTTGGTCTCTGATTTCCGATCTGATCAAACATCTAAGATATATCACATTTTTTTAGTTAACCATGTGTACGTAATATAAAAACACTTAAACATTTTTATATAATTAATTTCGGGCACACCGGGCCTTGAAATTGCACGCTGTCTGAACGCCCTTCTCCATAATGACATCAAGAATTGTTTTTCAAAGTCTCAGAGTCCACAAACCTAGGTTCTTACATCATTCCCTCCTTAAAGCTTTTCAACCTTGAAAATCAAAACTAGGAAAAAAACTCGAGATACAGAGCTCACACCTAGCTCTCCCACTCCAAAGGAAACTTTCACAAAACCAAGCTGGCACAACACGCGAACTGAAGGGATGGTTCATACTCCTAAGTTATGCTACTCTCGAGGGAATGCATAGGAATACGCATGCACCTCAACAGCTGAGACATGTGGAAGATTTCGTGCACTCACTCCTACTATTGGGAGGGTAGGGAAACATGATAGAAAACCTCTCAACTGCTTGCATGATCCTCATATGGCCCAAAGAAACTATGGGGTCTTCCCCGACTGAAACTATAATTTCCAGGTTGTGACCAAAATCACGATTTATTCCTAGAACATGGTCTCGTGATTCCCTCTTTATAATACCCATCTGGTGAAACACCCAAGGATATGTGGTAACCCGTGTTTTCACAGTCGGTGCATCACAACCGATACTCTCTGGGTGAGGACGCACCTGAGACACTAGTTGTCTGAGAAAACCACAAAGAGTTCTCCCAAAAGATGGCGTCTCCACATTCTGAGGGAAAAGACCACCACTACCAGTACAATATAGTGAATCGCGTAGTTCTATTTATGGGGTTTCCATCACCTCGACCTGTAGTTGATAACTATATCAAGGTTAACGTTGAGCGTGTGAAGTACCAACGAACATGGTAAGTGAGTAAACTCATCCAACTGCAAGAGGATAGACACGGAAAGCACGTGGCATAACGCACGTGTATTTTCCCCTCTTGTAAGGAGAGTAATCCCCCAAACAGGCACTCTTCCAAACACAGTACGGACACCTCAAGCAAAGGGAGGTCAAGCCGAAAATACCCACCGGCAAAACCAGAACCTACTCTAACGCTCCACCGCACAACCCTACCATGAATGCACATGTCATAGGGACTCATCCACCGCACCTCAATACTATCTGCTTTGGGTGGTACTGACTCTACCTCATGGTTTTTATCACATCAAAAAAATGAATCTCAATGGGGGGAGGGGGAAAACCTCTTTTTCATGCATTCAAATCTAAACCGGACAACACCAACACAGGGTTACACTGATTCCCTACGTCACCCTCGGTAACCCCTCGAACAAGAATTTAGATGAAAAGAGTACCTCACGCAGTGTCTAAAAAGTTCTACATTGAAAATTAGAAGAGACACAGAGCGTACCTCTTATTATCTCTTGCACTGCAGGATTGTATACATCCTTAGCAGAAATCCGCTCATGGCCCCATCCGTCAGCTCCATGAGCCTGACATGGTCCAGCTAGTGGTGGTGGAAGTACCTCGAAACAACGTCCGCCTACCATAGTTACTTCTGCTTTTCTACCAACAATGACTCCCGGGGGACCACCCTGTCCTCACCTGGGGGTTAACTGATCATGGAACTGCCTTTTTCATGGCGGTGCATCTACCAACTATCTGGAAGGCCCAACACATTTTATCAGATAGTCTCTCTCCATGTGACCTCACACATCACAAACAATGCACTAGTCCCCAATGGGATATCTCGGTGCTCTACACTATCCCCGACCATGTTCTTGAGTCTCATCAAGGGGAGACTTTCGGTGTCGAGGCCCTTCCAATCAACGTCCCTCTGCCAGAAATTTATTTTTCACCAGTACCTGCTCCAGCACTATGAGATGGGTGAGGATGCACAAGGTCACTAAGCTAGCGTGAATCTCCTCTAAAAGGACCTCACTCAAACTTCTGTGCTTGGAAGTTGCCGTCCTAGACCACGTCCAAAGAGTACCGAGTAAGGTCTACAAACCCAGTCACGTACTCAGCCACTGACATCACTCCATGATGAAGCTCCAGTAGCTCCCGAAACCGTAAATATCATAAGCAAGAGAGATAGTACTCCTCACGAAACAACTACTAGAAGTCATCCCATGAGAGTAAAGACTCATCATGTATCCGAGTAACCATGGCTCTACCATGCCAAACTGCTTGGTGGAAAAAGACTGGTTGTCAGAGCCACCATCTAACCTGTCAGTGTCTGAACTAGCCTGAAGAGGTGAACCACCGACTCTAGCCAGCCCTTCACTGTCAGAGGGTATGGCTCACCATGGAACCTCAGCGGTCTGTGGTGCTGGAACTCACGTGGAGCGCCCAACCCATGCTCGTCATCGACCCTCGCTACAGGTACTATCTGCAACTCCATAGGTGGAGGTGCTACTTCCCGTCCTCCTGGAGAAAGGGTAATCGTATGATGGATCTAGAATTGAGTCCTCATCGCTCATGAAATAGTGGTCATAAACTAGAGCTAGTATCTTTTCTGTCTATCATCGTGGAGATAACCTAAATCTGATCCAAGAGTACTACGGTCAAATGAGCATATATATATCAACAATGATGGGGAGTTAACTCAAGAAGGACAGTTCAAGACTCAATCCTACATGATGCACGGACAAAATTCCCTGCAATAAGTGTCTCAGTGTGTCGAGTCGACAAGCAGTTTATCAGGGTCCTAGTGAATGGATATGTCGGATGTCACACCATCACTAGACCCCCTGGCCTGAGAGCCACTCTCAAGACACATTGACACTATTGCCCCCGAAACGCAACAAATTATTTTTTAGGGACGTCCGATCAATTCCCCATGCAATGAACCACCTCTGATACCACTTGTCATGACCTTACCCATACCGAGGCTCAATCCGCAACTACCCCAAGCCCACCTCCATAGGCCATGGGCTGGTGACTAGTGCCTAAGGAACAATAAACTAGGGGAGACCTTTGCTTAAGAAACTGTAAACACACACGCAGCTAACTCGATGAAAAAGTGTAGAGAAAAGAAATAAAGATACAACACTGCTACCAAAGGGAAACCAACATACAGGCGTCGACCTCTAACCAGTACAAGTGAAGTGATAAAAAGTACTAACAAGTAAACTGAACAGAAAAAGTGGGAAAACACGCGCCCTAATGGAAAGGTTCCACAACCCAGCAATAGGTAAATGAAAGTAAACAGCTGGTGAGTCCCACACCCGTAAATCCTCCTACATCAACGGAATGTTGCCCAAGATCCTCTATCCTCTACACTCATTCGTAGTCTCGATCGACCTATCTGTCATCTCCAAGGGAACACCATGTGTGGGCAAAGCCCATACAGGGGTGCGTATAAAGATACTCAGTAGATTTCCCTGAAAGATTGAGGGAGAAACAAAGGAGGTACTAAAACGGTGAGCAGTAGATAGAACAAAGAACAGTGCAATTGTACAAAAGAGAGGGTGCAGCTGAACCCAACAAAAGGAAGGAAGTAGACTCATCCAATCCAAGAGGACATAGACATGGAAAGAACATGGAATACTCCGTGCATCTTCACCCCTCCTAGAAGGAGAGTAAATGAACCCAATGATTGGAAACAAAAGTAGGGTGTATATATATTCTCAACAAGAAACCCAAATGAGTGTGTAAGGGGATCTGTATCTCCAAGATCAGCCCAAGAGAAGTCGCCAATAGTTCAAAGGATATGGATCACTGATGCCCAACAGTCCTGCTTACCAAAGTTTCCTCATCGCTAAACCGTTCAACCAAGGGTCCTGCTCTGGTAAACACAGAGAAAAGATACTGACTAGCCTTATAGAAAGGACTGATTTTGAAATAAGTCATCGGGTAACCCACTGCCATGCCCCGTTGGAGGGTAAATCCCAATAAGTCAATAGTGACCCACTGCCCAGCCCCGCTGGAGGGTAGACCATAACAAATCATCGGGTGACCCACTACCCAACCCTGTTGGAGGGTAAACCCAAAATAAGTCAATGGAGACCCACTGACTAGTCCCATTGGAGGGTAAACCATAATAAATTATCAGGTGACCCACTGCCTAGCCCTACTCGAGGGTAAAACCTAAATAAGTTGACGGTGACCCACTGCCTAGCCCTGCTAGAGGGTAAACCGTAAGGTCAAAGGGTATCCCACTGCCCAGCCTCACTGGATGGTAAACCCGGAACTAGGCCGATATCTCTATGTTACACGTGCCATCACTGGGTGCCACTAACATCGCTACTGTGCATAGGTTCGGAGTGCATAAAAGGAACCTTCGACCAATTCCCTTTCTTATTTACACATTTAGTAAGATGTCAAAAGAAGCTTCGCTTGACCAAATATATTACACCATTGTAATCCTTTTGAAAAAACACGCGAGATAGACTACTAACTCGTTTGAAATGGCTTCCTGATGAAACAGTTATTCAACATCGCTCTATGCCCATATGGCGTCTTGTGGGGCCCGCACCTCGGCCCCGAAAGAGGTCGGGTGAACTGCGCCATCGCGATGCTATCAAAAAAACATGCTGAAATGAATATTCATACCCCCCAAACGGACGCCTAATGAAAAGGCGTAGTATACTACACATAGCTTAAAAGATGGTCTTTGGGTCCCATGCCTCAAATCCGGCTTCAACGCCTGAAACCACACCGTTTAACTTTGTCTCAATGCCAGGGTCACAACGCCGCTGACGACACCTAAAACGGTCTCTAGCTGCAGAATCTGCAACTCCCCACGTTATATGCAAGCGGGGCCCTGTGGGGCCAACACCTCGATCCGGAAACACATCACGCAGATCATAGCATTGCGTTCCTTGCAGATAACCATGCGGGATAGGCTATTCATTTTCCCTAAATGGATTTATGTAGCATAAGTCATAAAAATGCACCAGATGTCCGAAAGCCACCTCTTGGGGCCCACACCTTTGGCCCAAATTTAGTCGGGCTGATTACACTGTTGTAATCCCCTCAGAAAAACACTCAAGAATGAGTACTCAAATGTCCCAAATGGATGTTGGGTGAAAAAGTGGCATTTCACCGTAAAACATGCAAACTAGTCCATGTGGGGCATGCACCTTGTCTCCATCCTGAACGTGTTTGAAAGCATCTCAAAAATTCTGCACGATGACTATGGTCACGCTGCCACTGGTGGCGTACCAATCGGACATCCAAAGCAGAAGTTAGGTTCGATGCAACAATTAATTAATTAATTAATTAATTAATTCTTCACGTTTAGCGCTTTGTGTCACTGAGAAAAGAAACCAACTTGAAAAGGTTCTGAACCAAATGGATGGACCTTCTCAACTTTAGGGCCACCATGCCTCTAATGGCACCTCAAACGGATGTCCGGCTCGCGATCCACGTTCGTCGCAACTTTAATAATAATTTATTATTATTAAATTAAAGCTCGTCGGGTCACCCATCTTTTAGCACATAACCCAAAAACCCCGAAACATGCTTTGAACAGTCCGTCTCACCGATACGAACCCACAGCCACAGAGGGCGCGTCAAACTGACGTTTCGTTTAGAAGATACGACCCCCCCCCCCCCCGAATGCAAGGGGGCCCAACTGGGCCGGTTCACCCCAGCCGGCCCGGTTCGAACCGTCGGCCCGCGGCCCAGCCGCGGGTCCGGTTCAAATCATTGTGGCCCAATACAGTAGTACTAGACCCCCTCAGGTCCGGTTCTCTAAAGCATACCGGCCTTTTGGCTGGTCTTTGTCGCCCAACAGGACCCGGGGTATGCGGGTACTTGTCCACACCGCACACCCCGAGGTGTGACCTTGGGGTCCTCCTCTGCAGACTGTGACCAGATGGCGTCAGCGCCCTCATCTCCCTACTCTTTCATGATACGCCACGCTGTTTCCTGTTCTACCTACTCGCCACCGGCTCTACTCCTCGCAGCGGCCCGTGCCGCCCGACGCTGCTGCCTCCCAAGCTTCCCCGCACTTCGCCTCCGGCCTCGACCAGGTGAGGTTGTCGCCTCCTTCTTCCATGCACACTATCGCACGTCGGCCCGCCGAACGGCGTAGATGCCTCAGCTCGCCGCTCCCGAGGCTTCACCTCCGTCCTCCACTCGACCGCTCGATGCCTCCCACACCGCCACACACCTCGGCTCCTCCCGGAGCTACCCCGGCCACTGCACGACAGCCGACTCCGGCTCAACCTATGGTCGTCGACTCTTGCCGGAGCCGAACCTTCGACCAGTCCCCCCCCCCCCACCTGACCACTCCAGTGATCGGAAAACTTATCCAACACCAGTTTCGAGATCCGCAACACTAGATCTTCACAACGCCGCCCCATGCTCATTGATTAGTCGGGATTTGCACACGTCTGGAAATTGGAACGAAGAACGCCCAAGAACAAGGCGTAAAAACGGGGATCAGACGATGGTCGTGTTCATTCGGCCATCATCCCAATTCCAAAATTATAGAAATTAAATGACAAAATTGACAAAGGTGCATAAATTAACAAGAATCCTACCTTGTTTTCGATGCACATCATAGGCGATGTGTCCGTGAGGCTCCTGCCTTGATTCTCCAAAGTTTTGGTGAATATTGCACCTCGATCTGATGAAGAACGATGAAGAACACTGAAGAACGGATGGGAGAGAGAGAGAGAGGAAGAAAGAGATAGAGAGAGAGAGAAAGATAGAAGAGGGTTTACCCCAATTCCACATTTTTCTATTTATAGAAAAACCACATGGTGTAGAATCTGAAATCACTGCGCCCTCTAATTTTATATCGCACCTAGGAAAAACGCCACATTTCAAACTCAATGGAAGTCTCATATTTCCATTTTGGGGCATCGTTCAAAAGTTATTTGAAAATATTTTCAGTGATAAAAATCACTAAGTAATTATTTCAAAATGATGATTTTACCTCAGGGTGACATCTCTCACAGTAGGCTCGTGCCCGCAACTTTTACACCCTGCTTAGGGTAAACGCCACTCTCCAGAGGCAACCATGCCCTCAGAATTCCGATTTGAGCTACCATTTGGTAGTTATTCATGTTGAGATATTAAATGAAAATTTTGATTATTTAATTATTCATTTAACACACCGCCAATTAATGAGGGGTCTGAATGTCCCGCACCGACTCATTTTATGTCGCGCCTATGGTAAACACCACGTTCTGGACCCAACCGTGGTCTCAGATTTCTAGTCCGATCAAATTTCTAAGATATATCACATTTTATTTAGTTAACCACATGTGTGTAATATAAAAACACATAACATTTTTATATAATTAATTCTGGGCACACCGGGCCTCGAAATTGCACGATGTCTGAACGCCCTGCTCTGGAATGACATCATGAATTTTTATTCAAAGTCTCAGAGTCCCAAAACCTGGGTTCTTACATGGATAATTCCTTATTCATACTGAAAGTAATTACCTGATAATAGAATGTACCTTGGGGCACCTTAAACAAGGAATATTTTTCATCTTCAGGGACCATTAAGATCTGATTATACTCGTAATACCCATAGATGAATGAGAGATTCAGAAATTTAGTGGTGGCATAAATTAGTATGTCTTTCGCCAAAAGGGGAAATCATCCATTTCCTAGTTTCTGTTGAGAACCCAGAAGTAGATGTAAACTATGATCTATCCAATATCATTCCCGATGGAAATGATGTTGAGAAACAACCTTGGGTGCTGAAATTTCATGGAGAAGTTTTCTTTGATGAGTTGATCAACTTTGTCATTAACCATAGTATAGTGAGATGGGTAAATATTCCTAGGATCTACTTGAACATAAGATAAATTACAAGTAGTCCTAGATGATGGATGTCTACATGAGGTTATAACCCTATAATTTCATACTAAATCCAAAAAAACACATCACAATATTTCTTCCAGAAATATGCGTACTACTTATGTTCATCTGTAGGCATGGTTTCACTGATTAGTGTTGGCCTTGGATATGTATCAATTCCATGATTCACCTGTAACCACTCATAAATTGTAATAGATATACTGACTTCAAATTAGGTAAGAGCATATTCTAAATACTCTTAATTGTCTAAGGTGGGAGGACCAATTGTAGGAGACCAGTCACCTGGACTAAATGGATATGGGGGAACACTGGTTCCCTCTTGAGAGGTAGTGGAGACTCCTACACTATTGAAACCGTGGAAACAAAGGCCTTAGACCTGATTCCAGCAGGCCTCCACCTGAAGGGAACATGCATGACGGTGTCCAAGCATTGGTGGTGGACCTGGATTGATAGAATAATAACGTATGGTGTACAATTGTTTCCATGGTGTGAATATCTCAATACCTTATAGGGGTAAGGGGATTTGGAACCACTCTATCATTTCCTGTGTTAGAGTATGCGGGAATTTTATTAAGTTCTGTATACCTCGGAATGTGTCATCCCCTCATATAAGAAATTATGAATCAATGCCCCATGTCTTCAATTGTAGCCTCAAACCAGTGAATAAAGATGATGAAAGAATCATCTTGGTAAATCTTGGGGTCAACCATAGTCGCATTCTTATCAACATTTTTGGTCTGAACCTATCTATCTTTTCTCTTCTAATAGTCAGCATCCAAATATCAAGCTTCACTGGAGGAAAAAGGAGATGCATAACCTTGGATAATTCCCACTCGACCTTTGAGTGAATAAATGATTCATTTGTGATATGAGGAGGGAAATACATAATCCTAATGGGGATAGGGTCTAAACATAACTTGATTAGAGGTGGTAACCTTTGATATGACCATGAATTCAGTGCCTGCAATTAGGCCCCCAAACAATGTCTTCAGGTGGAATTTCCACATGGCCACTGCTTGATCATGCCGAAAGAAAAAATCTTCAGCTTAGAGGGACTCGAATATGACTGAATCAATTCTATATTTTTTATCATCTATTTAAGGATTATATTAATTCCAGAACCTATGTTTATGAGACAAAGATATTCCTCCAGGCCATTAATATGGATAGTGACATACCATGGTAGGATATGACCCTATATGGTTGAACTTTCATCCTCTCCAATGAATGAGATGGTGGATTTTAATTCTTCTCATTTTACAGCCTCATCCTGGAAGACATATGTGTATGTCACCTATTTATAAAACTATAAGGGGATCCTAAAGTCCCTATAAGGGTTTATCATATAAATTTTGATAGAAGGAGGTCCTCAAGAATCATGTTCTTTGGAAGGATGATTACAAGGTTCTTAAATATATCATACTGCCATTCTAGCCACACATTTCTATATAGAGTAAGTTTATATTGGGATGGAGGCATGAAGGGTTTTTTCAGTTAAACCGTTAGATTCTTTCTAATGTTGGTGTCATCCTATTACTCCCTAGCTAAACATCAATGAGTTAAAACTACATGACTATTAAGTGATTGAGGTATGGCTACATCTAGGAGAGGATGATCTGGATGTGTTCTGGGTATCTCTTCTATAGAATGTAGCACGAACCACGGTCATAGTGAATCTAACAAGATTGGTTCAAAGAGAGGTGTATGATGAGTTCAATGTTGATACTGAAGTTTATTATTGGTGGCATTCACATATTGGATAGAAGTGTTTTCTTGAGCATTCCAACGATTAAAATATCGATTTCCCTATCGGTGAAAACATCAATAGAGAAAATTTGTAGGCCTACTTAATACTCCTCATCATTGGGAATCATATAGGGATCGTATTTATAAAGGCATGTTACAACTCATCATCATATGAATATTAAAATCTTGGTTGGATTCTGGGGGGTGATTCCCATCTCTGGGGGCATGAAATCACCGAGAGTGTGAGACAGCTTCAGTATAGGAGGGGAAATTTGTTTTCCCATGATCCGTCAGTGTATACTCTTCTGGGAAGTATAAGGCTATGATGTTAATGCCGAAGAAGAAACTCTAGGAGGTGTGGGGTCTCACAAATCATGATTTGAATAAAATAGGAAAGGATGACACCATGGTTTTGAGAAAATTCCCTATGAGACCACTAGTAATCATTCTTCTGAGATCTGCAGCTCGAGACCTCCCATTTCTCACCATCATTATCGCTAACAGGCATTGCAGAAACATATGACCCCTATCATAAGGAAGGGACCAATATAACTAAATTTTTATTAATCTGGTCCTAGATCCAGTCCTTAGTATGTATAAGGAACCAATGATATGGTTGTAGTTAGGGAAATCAGTTAGATAATTCTCCAGTGGTTTCCTGTGTTATAGAAGCATCATGATTCTTTTAACCAAGGCACATTAGAAATAATCCGGAACCTAAGGCTCATTAAATGATTTGGTATGGTTCATCCTCTCTGATAAAGGAACTCTCTGAGAATATTCCGGATGAGGGGACGGATCCAGATGGTGGGATGGAACCTGATTATCCCACATAGGAGGCAATGTCATATTATGTAGTAGAATGTACCGATTTGGCACTGGCTGATACTAATCATGTGGTTGAACCTGGGGATGTTTCCCTCTGGGAGGTATGGGTGAGGCTCTACTGGTAACAAATCTACTTTTTTGTGGTCCTCTATCTATGTGATGACAGTTGTATCAGCCTTGGTTTCTCTTCTTGTAGGAGATGGAGGAGGCAATTGGCTATCCGACTTATCCAGGTGCAAGGATTCCTCTAAGAACTTAGTTGGACAAAAAAATACTGAAATCCACCTATTAAATTATGATAAACTTTAGTGGGGATGAATTTAGACATAAAATTCCTCATGCACATCATTAAAATATGCACTTAAGTCAGTGGAATGTTGAGTGAATACTTAACTCCATTCTACCAGGTTAAAAAATATGTGACTCACTTATCTAGATTTTGTTTACACATGAAGTGGTATGAAATAATTTTCTTAATTGGGGTGGATCTAAATAGATAAAGAAACAACCTATAAAGATATTCCCAACAAATAATGATACCAATGGGTAGATGATTGTACCAGATGAAGGCATGACCTTCCAATGTCTGCACAAAGCACTAGAGTATGGTTTCCTCTTGCTACTTAGATGTTCTTAGCATGGGTCCACCCCATGGAATAAAGTAAGCAAGATTTCATAGTGGGTTTCTCATCTTGTTTAAGGGGTGAATAGTAAGATTACTGAAATCCTGGAGTTCATTCATGTCATCCACCCATGATGAATATGGTTATCCATGATGTGGTATTTTCACCGGCCATGTCTCGAGGGCCTCAAGAAGGGTAATTAGAGTGCCCATCAGATCATCCAAGCATGGATTTCTATCTTGGTAGGGGTTCATGACCACCAGTGCATTGGAAGTCTCTTAAACATGATAGGAAGGATAAGAGGCTTGTAGAAAGACTAGATAATCCTATGAAGGAGCTATAGGAACAACCTATGGGTCACCTGGAGGAATGACCTGAGAAGTGTCTTGAGGAGGGTTCCCCTAAAACTCAGGTGGGCCTTGTGATAAATATCATAGTCTAATTTAATAGGATTCTATCTCTAACCTCTTAGGATGTATGGTATTTTATAGATCAACATGAGGTAACACACCAAGGAGGACATGTGGCTTCCCCTAGTAGCCTAGTGGAAGAGGGGAAGAATT
This sequence comes from Viscum album, assembly GCA_963277665.1. Classification (NCBI taxonomy): domain Eukaryota; kingdom Viridiplantae; phylum Streptophyta; class Magnoliopsida; order Santalales; family Viscaceae; genus Viscum; species Viscum album. The sequence continues at coordinate 1,757,120,328 of OY728163.1, forward strand.
GTATTGAGGTTCAACATAATTTGGATGCATCTTTTCAAGGAATTCTTTAAAGAGCTCATTGATAAACCTCTTCGGATCAAAAAGTTTATTAAGTAAGGTGGTTGTGGAAAGGATAAACTCTATATTTTTTATTAAACTAAATGATTTAGAGGCCTTAATGGCTTTATTCAATCCTTTCCTTTTGTTGGGGTCTCTCCTGAACGACAGTGGCTTGGAGGGTTCTACAAGGCCATGCATCTTCCATTCTTGATGAGAAATGATTCCTATATGAGTGTCCAAACAGTTTTTTGCTACCCCTGTAAGGTGATCCATATTAATCATGTCCTACCTCTATGTCCCACTCCTTGAGAATATTAAGGCAATCCATATTCACTATGACCACACCTAGTGAAATATCCTCGATATCACCTAGCTTGTCAGGTTGGTGTAGGATGAGGCTGATGTGAAGAGTTGTATACTACCCCCATCCATGGATCTTCACATATAGGGACACATACTAAATAATTATATAGAGAACAATGAATCAATAAATTCAAATTTTCTAAAGAGTTCAATGATATCTAGGTGACGTAAGATGAATAATCATTAGGAGCACTTCAAAATAAACCATGCAGAACTAGTGTACAATATCATAAAAATGATCATATCTCTTCAGATAAACCAACTGGGGGTAACATGGGAAGAAATTTTTCAACCAAGGTGTTTGATAGAAGATGAAAACCTTATTATGAGTATGGAACTCCAGAATATCAATGTTGGGAGTAGCGATTGGCCCAATCATATCTGAAAACTATTCCATTCAAATATTGCACGACAAGCTTCTCTATTTGTAAGCATGGTCTATCTCCTCATTTCTTCATACTTTGATTTGTGTTTTCTGAGTAATTGGAAAAAAATATGATATATATCATTGTGGAAATGGATTGTTTGGAAGAGGAAACACTTCATGGGATATCTAAACACCGCTCGATGGGTCATCTCTTAGCAGTGGTACCAAAGACAACATCATAACCATATAGGATGGGGTAATGACCACCACCACATGTGAGAGGGGGTAGTTTTTGGTGATGGATCTGGTGGGTGATCATTTTTTATCATGTCCCAAAATAAATCTCTCTGATATCATGTTGTGGTAGAAAATGATACTAGAGATGAACATGATGAATGCACAGAAAGACCCTGGTTAGGATCCAAATCATCTACCTCTTACAAGTACATATAAAGGGATTTAGGGATCTAGTGAATCTCACATTATGGAATGAAAAAAAATCATATATCAAGATCCTTCCCAATAATATGGTGAAAAATAATAGGGGGAAGGATCCATCATTTGGTCTCATTGGTCTTCTGAATCAGATAAGTTAACTTGATACACCATGACTTAGTGGTTCCAGAAGTAATTACTTTGGTGATGAATATTTTCCCTTCTATTTCTGTATGGTTTTTCAAAGAAGGGAACTGTTTCTATATGAGGGGGACCTTTGTGCTACCATTTAATTACGTGGGTAGGACCTATACTTGAGCTGATGAGGACATGGGGAGGGACTTTATGTCATCCACTTGTGGCATGCAGTGGACCTTATTTCCTGTTTTCATTGAAGCAAGGAGGACCTAACATTATACTTCTATGAGAGATAGTAGTACCTCCACTATAATGAGATGTGGTTCGAGGAGAACTAGAAAATATAATAAAGAGGATACTAGGAGGACCTCTATGTTTGATTCTTGTTGTGTCTGTAAGAACTCTGTGGTTATGGTCGATGAAGCAAAGAGTGCCTCTACTTAAGCTAGTTAGCATATGGGGGGACCTCCATGTTGGAAACCTGTGCCAAGTGGATAACCTCCTTACTAGCTAAAAATAATTTCATGAGAAGTTCCTTCATATTGATTGTCAATGAATCATGGAGGGAATCAAAATGAGTAGGAAACGACATTAGGATGACAATCACATTGGTTGTTTTGTAACCTGGGGATGTCCTCTGTGTTGTGGACCATAGGCACAAAGAGGACCTCTAGGCCAGATGCTGACAATTAGGGGAGGAAAACCACATTGATAGGGTTATGATAACATATAGAGAAACTCTATACTGATCATGAGAGTGTGGAGGACCTCCCTAATGACAGTAAGTAACATGGGGACGGACTTTGTACTGGATCTCATCGTCAAGTCCAGCCCATGAAGGATATTGGTGATTCCAATGACTGAAAGAGTAAACCAGGCAATCTTCTAGATTGGTTGAGGCCTTGATTATGATTGTAAACTTGTGAATCCCTACTCTGTTATGGCAGGGATTTGGTGAATGCATCGGGGGTGGAATTATCCACGAGTGTTATTGATGTTGATACCCCATGATGGGAAAACTCATGATCTTGATCCTGATACAAGAATTGAGTTATCTAGACTTGGTTCAGTGGAGAAGGATTATTAACCACATGTTCTTTGGCCTAAGGGACCAGTTGGTCATGTTGAAAGGGCCTTGATGGAGCCCTTCTTGGCCACCCATGGGAGGTTGTCATGGTTGGGATGACTTAGATATCCCTTACCCCATCAGAGTAGGAGAGTGATTCATTGATCACTTCAGGGAGTCTCTTGAATTAGTTCATCATGGGAGTGGGTAGTTGTTTCTCTTTGCGTGGAACATGGGGCAGTCGGTGTAGATGTGGAACAAAAGCCTCCATGTTCTGAACTTTTATGTATCTCATAAGAATGCCCCTTCTTGTTCAAACCTATGATTCAGGGTGTCTATTACCATAATCTTCAAAATTCTTGAGGGTGAGGTTGGGCATGGGTGCCCAGTAGCCGTGGTCGAGGATGACATCATTGAGAAGGGGGAATTGTTTTCTCCGACCCTTGTTCCAGTAGGTAGGGAGATATTGTTTTCCTATAGTTAGGGTCTTTCCATGTAGGATGATTCATCTGTCAATATTGATAATAGGAAAAAAAATCCAAAATCCCGCAGAACCATCCAATAATCCATGAATGGAGAGATATCCACACTAATGGTTTAAAAAAAATAGAATGCGCAATGATTAACTACCCTAAATTCTAGTGATTTTCAATCCAGGATGACTATTTTCTTGAAAAGTCCTTACACCAGATAGCTAGATCATGTGACACACTCATCTATTGATGTATTGAACACCACTAATCCCATGGTATGGGTATGCTTTTGAATTGGGTTCAACATTTTTGTTTTCAACATTTTCCACTGGGGTGCATCTACCTCACTATGCATCACTCGTTCACATTTACTGATGGACTGAATTTTACCCCACATTTCCACTTTCCAAATGTGGGTGGAATTCAACACTTATTTTGAGATGTATTCTCCTTGATCAAAATGTGATGATGGGATGTCGGTCCCTCCTTCTATGGATTCCCCCTATGAAGTTTTCACATAGATAGGTTCTCCCATATATATTAAGATTTTGTTCATGAAAATCATTCTAAATACCATCTATTAATTGATTCTGCTTTATTACACTACTTCTATGCACAAATTCCAATGGTTCTAGTAAGGGTATAAATATTTTGTTAAGATATTAGTCATGTTGGGAATCAGTGGAATGTCCGGATGATTGAACATTAGACAACATGTATTCATCCTCATAAGAGGTATTTCCAATGGTTCGGAATCCTATGGAATCATTTAGAGATCACAAGTTATCTTCTTCTAGAGACATGTCTATCACAGTTTTCCTCATGACTTCCATTTTTAACACAAGGTAGACTGTTATTTTAGTGTCCATTGGGGATGGAGTGTCGAAAGTTTAACATCTTATCAAGAAAGGATGAGGCTGATCAAGATTCACAATAAATCCAGATTTGGTAGGTACATCCCTTGGAGGGAACACCTGGAATGTTTACTATATGGATTGATCAGAATTCCCAATGAAGGGAGACACGACATTGTGCATCTCAAGCAGAAGATTTCACACCATGAAGGCTGATCTAGACACCACTAAAGGGGGATCAGTGAGGTTTACTTCATGGAGGGGGATATAAAGGATTACCATTGACATGGATTGAACCTTGTGGAGGCTTCCTACATACACTGTGTAGATGATAGGGATCAAAACCCACATAGTTCGAATGGATTATGGTGCATGGGGATTACAAATGGAAGCTTCCCTTCCCAAGAGGATCTCTCTTGGTTGGATGATATGGATTGTGTGGGGATTATGCAGGGTCATATTCTTGAATTCTATTGAGAGTAGCTATGGGGTGAATAGGTATTACACACTGATATGTCATAAATGGATGACATGGTCTCAAAGGGATGTGGTGTCCCAAGTATGAATTAGGATACATATAGAGTAAATGTTGAAATGGAATGTGTGGAATTGATGGAATGTGAGGGGTGATGAGATTGAACCATATGGAGGCTACCTATGTATCCCAGTGGCTGGTAATCAATGTCTACATAGTTTGTGATTGGGAAATGAGATACCTAAGGAGGTAGCTCATGAGAATGGATCACTTGAATAGGGACTAGAAGGAAGTGTAACCTCCAGGCTAGGGAATGATCCTATTGAGACATAATGACTCAATGGATTGACGTGGACGAGAAGGTGATATAGGATTGAACATTTTGAAGGTATCCTACATACCTTGTATATGATACATGAATCAAATTGCACATATTTAATTATAGAATCATGACATACACATGGATAATTGCCCTTTGACATGATGGGGCTTTTTCATGGTCCACAGGACAAATTGATATTTGAAATGTGTTCAAGGATTTCATGCAGAGGCTTCCCTAGTGGATGGAATGTGATATCACCAGGATAAGATTGAGGAGATGGATGATGAGATGGTAGATGGATCAAAAAACTAGAGGTAGTTGGACTAAGTGGATGTGTCCCATAAAATAATGGTTTCAAATCCTGATGGTAATCACTAGGATTGATCACCATAGTTTACCTTGGATTGGTATTGAACATCAAGGAGGATTCCTACATACCCTATTTAGAATATTTGGACTAAAACACATGTAGATAGACAATAAGGCATATGAGGATTATGCACAGAGGTGACATTGGTGGATAGGTTTCATGGTCACTATAAAACTCTAATACTACTTGATTTATACTTGGTGTGAGAATTTAGAGGTAGCAGTGGACCTGAATATCATGTCATGAATGGTGATTCCATGAGAAGTGATGTAGGGATTTTTCACTCATGAAGACTTGGGAGATGGATATTTGGGATAACTCTAGGAGTGACTCCTTAAGAGCATCTTGTTCTACATGGTGAGGTTAGAATTCCCTATTGGGACGGACAAGGAGCATCTCACTCCCATGGAGATGAGTGGGTATAGAGAATTACCGTGGTGTGACACCCCCATGTTAATTTCACTAGATGAAATGAAAGTATAACGTCAGGTGATGAGGATAATGGGGCTTCGTAGTTTCATATCTTGTAGCTAAAACTAGGAGGACCCTCTCCTTATCCCATGAACATTCATATATGATGGAAACCCACACATAGTGAAACAAATCCATCATCAATGCTTTAAAATAGTGGGGTGGGTGATTGGACACCTTTGGGGTCCACGTTAGTGTTAATATCCCAAAAATAAAGATCCATTAGCAGAACTATGCCAAAACGAAATAGGTTGGACATCAAAACAATGTATACCACATGAGGGATAAAGAAATAACTACACACAAGATTGGAGTGCCACACAGAAGAGGATATCAATAAGTAAGGATCCCTTCTAAGTGGAGAACCATGAAGTAAGGGTGCTACCTGAAGGATTGGGGCTTCACGAAGGAATGGGTCTCACGAATCAAGGAGTCATTTCCTTAACATTGAGTCTATACATAAATGAGATTAATTCACAATCACTTAATTATTAACATGGCCACAACAAACCCGATGAGGGAACCTTTCTTCTCATAGGGAGGAGGTCTTCATGAAAGGCATCCATACTATAGGTAGATTCTATGAGGAACAAAAGAATGTATGTCTTGTAATGCTCTAGTACCTTGGGCGATCCATTTTTTGGGTCAGGTTCAAGATGCTCTGGAGCTTCATGAAATGGTAGATTGGAAGGTGAAAGGCCAGGGTTTTCATCCAATTATGTTATGGAAGATATAGATATTTATATAAAACAATGATTGAGATGCTCGTGGGGTGAGTCGAAAAGGAAAACCGACGCCATGATTAGGCATCGCTTCGTCAGACTTGTAGAGCTCTATATAAAATATGTTGACACGGTTACAGGGAATTCTACACTTTTGGATGTACCATTAGTAGCCTTCATGATCCAAGTGGAGAGGGGTCTTTATGAATTTGCTTCATAAGGAATACTCCTTTAAAAATGTTGGGGCTATTTGGAACGAAAATTGTCTTCCACACATCCATGAATTTATCTATTTCTCCAGTAACACGACTTTCAGTGTCAACAATAATATCATTGAAATTTTTAGAGGAGATATCTAGTTTTATAATATTGATCTAAATTTTAGATATAATAATATGAATATGAAAGAAGAAGATACTTTGAAGAATTATTTTTAGTGTTGGTAAGTTCACATTGATATCATAGTCATTTCATTTGGTTTTAAAAATTAACTATGTACACTCTTAGGGGACACCAACTCCATGTTTTATTAATTACTGGATATTTTTCTAGTCATGTTTGTTAATGAAATTTCCACATACCTGAGCTCTGAGAAGGATCATGTTATGCTCCAGAGTATCATTTTTCAAACACTTCGACACCACTTGATATGAAGTAAATTTACAATGTTTAAGTTTAGACGTGGGAGGTTTATTTCCATAGACTTTTGGTGTCCCATTAATGAGTACTAGATGATCCAGAAAGTGTTTAGGTGATGGTTTCTTGGAAGGAATCAAATAATGTGGTTGATTTCTATAAAATTCATACTCATGGGGGAAATTATCATATGTTTTTGATAGATTTCTATTGAGTTTCATCCTAGTTAATACCCCAAAAAAAGAAATACCCTACCTTTTTTTGATTAATTAGTTGTGACATACATCAGTTTCATGAAGTTGTAGATTGGAAATTCCCCAGGGCTTCATTTTTCTAAGGAAGAAATAATGATTAAGGTGTTCAGTGATTCTACATAATTATGTTTTTGTTGTGTATTAATAAAAAATTTGGTAATGATGTCTAATGGGTATAGTAACTTATTCCCACTAGACATTAACCATGCCATGCATGATATAAACATGGTAGATTAAAAAATTTCCACCAAGCTATGGTAAAATTAACATAATGTGTGACATTGTGTGATATTAATTTGTCACACAATCCAAATGTATATATTTTCCTTACATGTCCTGAATATAAAACAGCATATGTGGATAAATTTTCTATAAGATTATGTTTTCCAGATCTCCTATACACTAGGAAAGATAAAATAGGTGGTCGATGTGATGAGTAGAAATTCATGGGGATACATTCAAGAATATAAGGAATCTTAGAATGGAAATAGGGGGTATTCATCTTTTTGTATTAGAGAATGTCAGGATGATGGATGTGGATATTTTTTTTAGATGATGATAAATCCCAATTTGTTTCAGAATGTGTAGGATACTTTAGTGGAGAGATCCAAAGGTATAGGTGATATTTCATCTGGTCATTCATGTAAATTCATTATAGTGATGGTTATAGGATGGTTAAAATTAGGTTATGTTACATTTCAAGTTCTTTGTACCATTGGTCATGCACAAGGGAGTCCTTCATTAGTTTCATAGATAACATGTAGCTCTACTGCCAAGCCTATCTAATATGTACCATGGAGTGAGGAGGAATTTATTATTGAAAGGTATGAATCATTCTATAGTGAAGTTATTGGAGATATATGTGTTCTATCAGAAGTTGAATGAGGTAAATTATGTCCCTAATCATTTTTTATGGACTTTGGATGTCCCCAAGTTAAACTGTGGGGGACATATTGATAGTTTTTTATAGGGCTACCCTAGGCTTGGGGGGTTATGCTATTTTTATGATCATGGATTGACTAATGAATTTAGATCACTTTAAAGTGATATATGATTTGATCACTATAAATTTTCTATAAAGAAATTATATTTTTGATTTAGTGAGACTTAAAGGAGATTCTTGGAACATCAATTAAAACTAAGAGCCTCAATTTACTTTATGACTGTGAAGGGTATTAAAAAATTCATTTGGATCTTAGATACACTTTAGCACTAATTCTCACCCCCATAAACATAGACACATGAAGGTGACCGTTAAAAACTAAAGGATATATTGTGATCATGATTCTAGGATTTTAGTGGATTATTGGAGATACACCAACCTTTATAAAAGTTATATTATAAAAAAAATGATCACACATCCATAAGTATGGCCCCCTGTGAGGCATTTAATGAAGGATATGTCAATCCACATTAGTCTATAATTTAGTTTTTGAGGAATTAGTTCTTATTTATAAGGTTTAATATAGAATTATAATGAATATTCAATATTACCATGTAAATATGAAGGTGACACAAGATGACCATGTGGCTTATGCTAATCAACGAATTCACCCATTTCAATTTTTATCTAGGGATCATTTTGTCCTATATTATTCCCCTGGTTGTTGTTATTGATGATTTTATTGGTGGAAAAATATCTCATATAGAATTTTCAGATCCATTGACGTGTTGGAGTTTTATGGAAAGATGACTTATTAGTTGGATCCTACCCCATAGCTATATAATGTTCCAGATGTCTTCCTTGTGTCCAAGATTTAACATTATCTTCAAAATGATTCCCATTTAATCAACTATGAGGATTTGAATAATGGGGAAATGTGAAATTTTATAGTGAATGATCAAGATTCAGAACCATTAGGTTATGGTGTAATGAATATGTGTTATCCACTTAGATAAAATCATATGGAGGCATAGTGGCCTAGGGGTGATTATTTTGGTACGGGAATCAAATATTATTTCCTAGTTATCATAGTTTACCACTAATTTTATTAGAATATTTTGATGTTAGATATTTTTTTATGGATTTTTAACTTCATAATGTTCTTTTATGACGTCCTATTTTTATTTTATGAGGAATTGTTTCATTATTTCTTAAGAGGTATATCTTAGGGGAGTGTTTGGTGGATTTTAGTTGTATGTGATTCATTTTATTGTTTATTTTTATTTTAAATGATGGTTTTATTTTTAGATTCATCTTACATTATTTATTACACCCTTATGTCCAATATGTTTGTTTGATTTGGGTTTTTAGACCCTTTAGATGTCATTGAGGAAGGGGGACGATTTGGAGTTGATTCTAAAATATTAGGTGGTGATTCACACCACGAATCACCAATTCCTGACAGGAATGGTGTTTCTGATAGTGGATTCATGAATTGGTAGGCCCAATGTTTAAAATTTATGTATGGGGTTTATTTACATTGTGTAATTCTATTCATGACATGGATTTTTCAGTTGAATATTTAGTGGTTCATTATTGGATGGTTTCTGGATATTAAGGGCTATATTCACGATGTAAAATTAATCCTTAGATTATTTTATTGCTCAAATTTTTTTTAGTTGATTTTTTCCATGTAATGTACACACATTTATCTATCCATTAAAACTATGAATTAAATGAATTAAAAAAAATACTATAAATACTATCCCTCTTATCATTTCCATTATTCTCTCACTATTTATCTCAATTTTTAAGTGATACCTAGGAAAGATTTCAAGCCCTAATAACCTACGGTCTTTTTCATTACCATTGAATTCAGGATATTCAATATTGATAATTTTTGTGGAGTACTTCATCTCATCCCTATGTTCTTCCCTATTTTGTATAATGCATTACATGGATAGTGTTGGTTATATTTGGAGGGTAATTAGGATATAATTTTAGTGATATATCACTACATTTTAGATTTATTTTATGATTCCTTATAGGGTTATTCACCATGGTTAATCCTTTCCTTCCATGGATTTTTATAGAAAATTATAAACAATCTTTTGATTTAGGGATTCATGTACCTCCCTTTGTGTATCTATGAAATTGTTTTTTTCATTTAGTTTCTGGAATTCTATGAAATTTTATAATGATGAAAACATATTAAACCAATAATGCTAAAGCTAATGGTGTAATGCATATACAATTATCAGTTTTCATTGATATACTTATTTTTTCCCGATATATTCATGTTAAGAAATTATACTTTTCGAGATAGATTGATTTGATATTAAACATTCAATGGTTAAATACATAAAAATAGGAAAAAAAATGATAATGTAGAATATGGATATTATATGATTGAATTGGATGCCTGAGTCTTGGTATCCATGGTTTTTTATAGCTTGGTGGGCTTAGTTATATATGACTTAATGACCTTCGTTGTTTGTGATATGGTGAACTTCCTTGTCATACACCAGGTTGGCATGGTGGTTTATTAGTAATAGTTTGGTAGTAATTTAATAATATAGGCTTATAAAATATTGTGTTAATGACTATATAATTCATCAATTTCGATTTAACATGATAATTAAATATATAAATCTTATTGAATGTATTATTAAATACTATTTTTCTAAATTGAAACCGTTCTTAGACACATTTATATGATTCCTGTTATTTTTTGTTTTTCATTAGAAGTGGTAATTAGTGTTATGATATTGTTAATGTCCTTATGGTGGTTGTGGTGTTGTTTCATATGTAAACATATAGGTGTGGGCTTCTATGAGACTAATATGTAACTATAGTGCCTTTTATTTTCCTCTCAACCTCCCCAGAGTTTGATAACCTGAATGGAACCCATAATCATTGGTGGTGTTTTTCCCAAGCATATAGGATTGTGAAGATATCAATAGAAGACTACCCCATCCCTCAAACCAGATTCATTTTCAACATTTCGTTATACTAGTGGTGGATGATGTGATATTTGGTAGAGGTTATTTCATTTATGGAAGAAAATTAGGTTAATTTCCAACCATTTTATGATACCCTAATAATATGGATAACTGATATGAGATATATGGTTGGTTTTGTGATAAGGTTTTTGTGGTTGGTTCCATGAGACATGATATATGGTTGGTTCTATCCTTGGGGGGTATTTAAGGGATTCGATAAAATGATTCATTGACATCGGATGAGAGAAATAAATTAGTTATAATGTTGTTTCATGGAACCTTTATGTACATTATTATAATATCTCTGTACTAGTATTTCCTGTATTATTCGATGAGAAATCCTTAATGAATTCATTGGTGAGATTTTGTTGACTTGTATAGGTTCTATTTATGTATATTTTTTGTTCATTGGGGCATTACGATTCTCATTTCACATTTTAGTGAGAGACATTGTGTATAATCCAATTGAGTAGACATGTTATTTTCAACTCAAATATCTATAAATAGTGTTTTTATTTTCTTGGAGGACTTTTAAAATCAGTTTGGATAGTAAATAATTGTATGTGTGAGTTTTTATGTTTTCTCTCATAATATCCTTTCAATATTTTTTTCGTAGGTTTTTGTATTTGATTTATATTCATGGATTGTGGGGTTTTAATGTATGGGATTGTAATATAATTACATTTATTGGTGATTATTTGGTTGTATTTACTATATATTATTGTGAAATTTTAGGCCAATGAATCTTATATTTGGGTGATATATCCTTTTCTCACATTTACATGTCCTGGAATACAAGAATTGGGACTCAACGGTTAATCCATCTCTATACTTCTAGCCCAACAGGGGTACCAAATAGGGGTCATGATATTTTACATGATCAAATAGTCCAAATATTATATTAGTAAAATCATAATACAATTTCATGATATCACTATAAAATAAAAAGACATTTTAGGGACATATTTTGAAATATATCTATAAATTACCAAATTGATGACAAAATCAAATATTTGATTTTTTTTGCATAACATTCATATAATGAATTACATGTACTGAGTTCTAAATAATAATTGATCATTCAAGGAATGTAAGAGTACATGGATATTAAAAACTATTCAAAAAATTTAAACAATAAAATCACCCATTACAAAATATAATTCACATCCATATATTGATTAATTAAATATAAAGGAAAATCCTTTTCATTGTTGATGTTTATTATCACATAAAAATTTGGATTTAAAATATTAAATATTTAACATCAAAATTAATTAATCTAACCTTTTTTAATTATATACTTAATGAATACATTTTTTAAAATTAAATCCTCCACAAAATATCAATTATTTATATAATATAATTTAACAAGGATAATAAAACATGAGGAGATTCCATTATGAAATCCAATGAAATTTAATATTGAAATTTTTTACTTTGGTCACATGAACACCATATTAGCAAAATACTGATATATTGTGAATTATTTCCCCATCCTATTAAAATTATTTAGATTTGAAAAAGATTTAAAAATTAAACTAGGGTTAAATATATGTTTAAAAATAAAATAAAAAAAACAAAAGATATAATCATCAAACAATGAAAAATATTGGAATATGGAACAATTAAACTATGTCTAGTAGACATATGCACATAAAAATATAATTTAATGATGAAAACATGATAAAAATAATAATACTGACAACTAGATAATAGAAAAGGAAAATTATGAAGTTTAAAGTACCTAAATTATTATATCATATTACATTTTTATATTAATAATTTTTTTAAATTTTATTTTTTAATTAAAATATTAAATTTTTTTGGAAAGTAAATACAATGAAATGTTAAAAATAATAAATAATTGTGAAAAATATGTTTTAATGTAAAAATATGTCGTGAATGTCCCACCATTAATTTGAAAAACAATATTTCTCCAATACTTCAATGTAATAAATAATATGTTTAATTATTTAAGAGTACTGTAAATCAAATTTTTATACCAATGTTTGATATAATTTTAAATAATGCGGAGTTAAGTTGCATGGTTGTGGAAAATTATAAATGTGATAGTGAACATGGCCTTGGGGCCAAAGACTATATTTGATATATAAAACAGTAAAATACTTTTATCATTTAATTTTTTAATATTAGTGAATAATTGATGAATGACCATGTTTAACTTATATGTTATGATGAAATTTAGAAAATCATAAAACAAAATGTATTATTGTTATATGTTACCATTATAAAAATATGATATCAATACTCAATGAAGGGATAAATTATATTGGAATACATCATCTCAAAAAAATTAAATAATGAATTTATTTGTTAATATTATTTTTGAAACATTTAAAATAGTACCAAAAATTTAAATATAATATTACATTAAAATATATTATCATTTTATTTGTAAAAATAATCCAATGTCAAAAAATTTAAAAATGAATTGTTATGTTATTTATACAAGAACAATGAGAGGAATTTTGGAAAATAAAAAGAAATTACTCAATGTAGACAAATAGAATTTATGACATAAAAAAGAATATATAATTTTAAACACCATAAGAAATACATCATAAAAAATAAAAAAACAACGAACAAAACATGTATTATAAATAACTAATCTGGCCAAGTTACATTATATTTGATTCCTAAACCATTAATATTGAATTATAATCACTATTATTCATTATAATAAAAATTAATAATAGTATTAAAATATAAATAAAATATAAAATATAAAATTAATAAGTAAATAAATAAAAAATTCGGAAAATTGGTTTTAGAGATAATTTTTTGGATACCATCACAGTATGTTCTTGTTAGTGTTCATGGAAATGATTGAGTATTTATTCATTTAATAAATTAATTTTTAGTAGAATCAATCATGACATGAACTATGACCATGAAAAAACATAAATGGTAAAAATAATTATGTTACCAAAATTAAAACATAATACTCATAATACTGATGTATATATTATTGATAAAAAATTTCATGCACAAATTAAACACATGATTTATCACTAATTTATCAGGGAAAGTATTTTTAATTTTATATAAAGTCTATATTTATGATGGGATCAAAAATAATTTAACTTAAAATTATAAAATCTAATCTTTTTCTACTAATCAATTTTATTTAAATCCACATTAAATTTTAGGACAATCCAATAAATTATATACATTATTTAAAAAGTAAATTGATTATCTTTATGAAATATAATTTAATATGGAGAAATTACTATTGTTTTTTGAGTGCAATATTGTATACTCAAACATAATAACATAATAAAATTTTCCCACACTTTAAATTAGGTTAGATAATTTTTTAGAAAAATTATCTTCTTATTGAATGATTCATAATGATAATTTCTTTTAGGGTGAAAGGGTGTTGAAAACATGGATACAATTATATATTCATTAATAATTGATACTAAAGAATAGTAAAAAAGTGTAAATACTCGTTTACATATAAGGTATTTAGGAATTCCAAACCAATAGGCATGGTATCCAAAACTAAATTCACAACCACAAAAATGTCATGAGTCTTGATGTTTATGACTTATATCATCTCTGTTACATAATCAATAGGAAATAATATTTTCACCAAGACAAATGAATCATAAAATGAATTGATAGACTCAATTCCATACACATAAAGGAATTCATAGTAACAATAATGTTATGGGGAATCTAACTATGCCTATAAATGTTTCAGATATACTAATAATGTGTATATTTATTATAGAATTTAAATACATGTCTAAATAATGATTTTAAGGACCAGACCTTATTACATTACATAATTTGAATTTAATTCAAGAACTAACTTCCTTTAATATTTAGGATTTATTCATGTTTAGAGTTTTATATAGTTGGGGTATAATACAAACATAACATCACACATTTATAGAGAGTGGATACCAAAAAAATAGTATCCATTTCTTCCAAAACATAAAACTTTTAAAATAAAACAATATTTATTTGAAAAATATTCATAACATTTAACATGGATTCCTTATATTTCTTTCACATACTTATAACCTGAGAAAATCATTTAAAAACACAGGATGAGAAGAAAATCTCAGTAAAGGATATAAAAATAAGGAAATAAAATATTAGTCTATGAATACTTTTAACTTATGAAATCATTTTCAAAAGTCATACTTTTCACCCATATAAACATACATTGTGATGCTTGATATTTACCTGAGATTTCCTCAAAACATATCTACCAAAATTACTTACATAATCTTGTAACCCTCCCTCCTACCTTATAATTTTTAACCTTCAAGGCTACCTTACAATGTAACCCTCACAGCTACCTTATTGTGTAACCATTGTAGTTTCCCTTGAAGTAACCATATATAGAAACTCTATCATAAACATTCATAATATATTGGATAGAGATATAGGTCCCACCCTTCACCATAAACAATTCCAAATAACCACAACATAATCATACAATAAGAATAATTTTAAAAAAAACATTGATCTTGAATTTTGTAAAACAAAATATGAAAAGAGGATTTTAAAACAAAAGCCCCTTACAAATATCATATAATTGAAATGGTAATTAATATAATGCTTATATTATATATATATATATATTACTATAAATACACACAATTCATCAATATATAAAAAAATTATTCACACAAACAAGTTTAATGAAACGTAAATTATAAAGTAGACGGTTAACCCTAATAATGGAAATTGGGTTTAGAATTCCCTTACTTTGGGATTTTCATACATAAAACATTTTTAAACCTCCTATATAATAGTTAAAATAATTTTATTAATATATTATAGAATCATTTTCAGTTTTATAACACCTTATATTATCATTTTATAACATCATTTTACCCTTTAGTATTTTTTTTTTGTTCCTTCGATTGGTTCGGGTGCGTTCTTTTCATGATTTCCATGGCCAATTTTTATTTGATTCTCTTATTATGTGGAAGTGAAATTCCAAAAGATTAATTAAATGGTATTAATTTATTTCAAGAAAATTTAATGATACTAGAAATCATTTTTTATCATATATGATGATGAATCATTCGATAAAACATTAATGATATTTGTTTAGATCATTTTTTGTTGTTCTTAAAAAATACGAAACTTGTTCAATTATATATTAAATGTCATTAATAGAAGTTCATTATAGAAATAAAAATATGTTAAAAAATACCATTTACATTCCGTTTCAACCATTAAATGTGTTTTATGACCATATTTTAAGGAAGTAATTGTAATCTAAAACACATTGTCCACGATTTTGGTAAATCAGCATATCGCAGAAGGTGGGTTTATAGAATAAAAGAAATAGGATTGGAAGAAATATGATGAATTTATAACATGAACATGATAACATATAGAATGAATAAGATTCAAGAGATATCATACCTCCTAGATAAGGGGAGGGTAATAGAGTATAATAAAATAAATAAATTCAAAACAAAACACATGAAAATGAAAGAGGATTCTTACCTCTTGATCTCTTCTCCTTGAGATCCTCTTTAAGCCCTATGGTTTTGTACATTTGGTGAGACCAATAGGTATTCGATGTGGGGAAGTTCCTTATGGAGGGTAATTATAAGAACATAGAAAATGATCATGTCTTGAGAGATGTGATAGGAATAGGGGAATGAGGGTGGTATTTATAGTGGAGGAGAGGAGGGATTTTACATTATTTTAGTCATTATGTTAACTTTTTTTCTCAATAATATGAATAGCATTCATTCATTTGACTCAAAATAGTAATAATTTCATGTGAGTTTAAACCAAGTGGTCTTATATTATCCTTTTATCGCATATGATGTTGTAAAACCAATATTTTTCATTTATCATAATTTATCATATATTATTGTTCATCAAATATTCACAAAATTCAGAAAAATCCCAAAAAATTACCCTAATGTTTTTTGATATGTATAATTAAAAAATGAAATACATTTTTTGAAGATAATTTTCAAAATATTATTAATTGAAATTTTAAAATAATCATAATTTATTCAAAAATAACAATTTTAAATATATAACTCATATTTAACACAATGAAAAATTAATTAAAATATAGTTATCTTATAACCATAAAAAATAATGTAATAAAATGAATTACGATTCACAAGTTTCATATTACTATTCATATAAATATTCATAATGATATGTAACTATTCAACAAAAAACATGTTGTGTCTATCAAACTCCAAATAACATACTAATCACAAACATTGATTACCTTTATTGTAAATACAAATAATATAAAAAGAAACATTACGTCTAAAGGCTAGTTATAACTATCTTCTGAAAATAAATTTTCATGGATTTCAATTTATTTTCAAAACTATGGGGTGTTACATTCTCCCCAACTTCTTGAAATTGAATCCTCACAATTTTATTTACTTATTAAACAATTGAGGGTACCTTTCCCTCATATCATTTTCAGATTCCCATGTTTCTTTTAAACCATGTTTTTTATCCACAAAACCATTACATAGTCTATTAACTTTTTCCACAATACTTGTACATTTTAATCAAGAATCTGAAGACATTTATCTCTATAAGAAAGGTTCTCTACTAGCTGAACTGCTTATGGGCTCAAAACATGAGATGAATATTGAACTTACTTTTTCATCATAACAACATGAAAAACATTGTATACTGGAGATAAACATAGAGGCAAATCTACTCAATATGTGACTGGTCCTACTTCCTCTAGAATTTTATAAGGTCAAATGAACCATGGACATAGCTTTCTTATCCTTCCAAAATACATAATACTTTTCCATTGTGAGATTCTAAGAAAAACATGATCACCTACCTCAAAAGAAAAGTTTTTAAACCTATTGTTTTCATAACTCTTATAAATTCTATGATATGTCTTCATGTATTTCTAGATCATCTTTGCATTCCCATCCACTTCCGCTACTAATTTTGGTCCCGTAAATATCCTCTCCCCAACATCATCACAAAATTCTAGAGTTTGACACTTCTTCCCAAACATTGCCTCAAATAGTTCCATATTTATACTGGAATGAAAACTATTATTATAAGAAAACCCAACTAAGAATGATGTTCATCCCAACATCCCAAGTAGTCCATTGAACATGCACAAAGAATATCTTCCAATGTTTGAATTTTTCATTCTGACTGGCCATCTGATTGAGTATGAAAAGTTGTACTGAAATTAAATTATATTCCCAATGTCTTTTGAAGGACCTTTCAATAATTAGAATTGAATCTCAGATTCCTATTAGATACAATGGAAATGGTAACACCATGAAACATGACACAATCATTTATGTTCAATCATGAATGCTGATCCAAATAAAAAGTATCTCGGATAGGATGGAAATGTGTATATTTAATCAGTCGGTCAACAATAAACCAGATTATATTGTTACATTGATATGTATTTGGTAGTCCCCCAACAAATTCCATGAATTGTTTTTCCATTTCCACTCTGGCACCAGAAAAGGATGAATAATACCCTTTTGTAATTTCCACTTTGTAGTAACCTATTCATGTGCCAATATTTCTTCGAAAAATCTACAACATCTATTTTCAATCCATCCCACCAGTAATACTACCTAAGGTCTTTGTACATCATAGTACTGTCAGGATGAACAAAAAATAGAGAACTATGATCTTCATTCAAAAAATAATTCTTCAAGTGGGAATCACAAGGCACAAAATATATTCTTTCAAATCTCAAAAAACAATATTTAAAAAGGTTTACTTATAGAAACATTCCCATTTTAAACAATTATGCCTTCTTCATTAGCTCACGGTCTTCCTTCTATGCTTGCTTAATTCTATTTGATAACAAAGACTGTACTAAAACCTAAAACAAAATAGATATATTTCATGCCCCAAATAATTCTATGATAAAAGTTTTCAAATCATTAATCAATGGATGATGTTCTATACGTAACATTGTGAATAATGCTTGACATTTTCGACTCAAGGCATATGCATGTTTGTTTTCTTATTCTGGATGTTAGTTGATCATGAAATCAGAATATTTTATCAATTGAATCCATCTTCTCTACCTCATATTTAATTCATTTTGAGTGAATATATACTTTAGACTTTTATGGTCTGTATATTTTTGGCATTTGGCTCCGTATAAATGGTGCCTCAAAATTTCCATATCAAAAACCAATGCATCCAATTCCAAATATTGTGTGGGATAATTTAAATCATGTGGTTTTAGTTGTATTTATGAATAAGTAGTAACCTGATCATTCTACACCAAAACCCAACTATGTACCTTCAATTAAGAAACATTGTACATGAAAAACTCACCATTTTGGGAAGGCAATTCCCAAACTAGAGAATTCACCAATCTCGTCATTAGTTCCTAAAAACAAACATCACATTATTCTGTCCAAATAAATTTAAACCCTTTTGTGTTTACATAGTTAGCATGCTAGATAACTATGAATTGTTTTTAACAAACATTCATTAATAACCTACTAATACAAGAATGCTACGAATCTCTATAACATTTTTAAATCTTTTCCATTCCTCAACCACTTTTGTTTTGGGAATATCAACTATTAATCCATCCTTATTTACAATGTTCTCAAGAAAATAAATATGTTTCAACCAAAAACCACACTTTCTGAATTTTCCATATGGTTTATTTTTTTTAGGATTTCCAGAACCACCCTCATATGTTTTTCATTTTCCTCTTTACTCATAGAAAATTGAAAAATGTTATCAATAAAAAAACCAAAAACTTATCTGATAACTCATGAAATATTCTATTCATATGATAAATGAATATATGAGGTGCATTATTCAAACCAAATGTCATAACAAAAAATTCATAATACCTATGTCATGTATGGAATTCATTATTCTAGATGTCTGTTTCCATTACTTTGATCTGATGAAATATGTATCTCATGTCAATCCTATAAAAGTACTGAGCTCCCTGTATCTGACCAAACAAGTCAATGATATGTTGAAAAGGATACTTTTATTAATAGTGATGTTATTCAAGGACCTAAAAAAAATTTATTGTATCATATAACCATCATACTTTGTAATGAACTAAACTAGGGCACACCATGATGAAGTACCGTGAAGAATTAATCCATTATCAAGAAACTCTTGAAACTAATTTTAAAATTCAATAAGTTCCATTTAAAACATTTTATATGAGGGTTTTCAAATTGGATTATCATTTAGAACTATGTCAATTATGAATTCTACATCATGATTAGGTATGACACCATGTAACTCATTAGGAAGAAAATCAAGTTATGCATTTTCCACTGGAACATAATTAATATAATCATTTCAATTGTTTTAAAAAATATGATCAAGATAGCTTCAATTACATCTTTCAAGAGTATCTCAGCTTCCTGATATTTTATCAATTATATGGGTTAATTCTTGTATAAAAACGGAAAGTCTTTCTGAAAAAACAACTTCTTTATCAATACAGTCAATCCTGGAATGATAAATAGAAATCCAATCCATTCTCATAATGATATCATACTATAAAAAGGGAAAAACATGGTTTTCAAGTAATATATTTCCACATACCATAATATAAATATTCTTATAATTCATCTTTTCTATAATTGTAAGATCCCAAATTTCTGTTAATGTATATTTTTACTTATGTTTTAGTTTAAGTCCTTCCATGTGGTCAAATAAGTGTTTTCACAAGTCATTAAGAAGTATTAGGGATGTTCCAATGGTTCAGGACACAAAAATGAGGGAAAAGGATATTTTTGGAAAAATTTCATGGTTTACGCATGGTTTCAAAAACTGTACAAGGGGAGACCATGTAGGCAATAGTTATCTACATGGTTTGCACACAGTCTGGGAAAACGTAAGAGAGAAGGGAATTTGGGTAGTTGCCTCCTCATGAATTTTTCACGGTTTGGAAAACTGTGTGGGTAAATGGTGTGGTCTGGAAACTTTTAAACATTTACAAAAAATACATTACAGGATTTCTTATAACTACTCGGGATTTCTCCCCCTCACTACTACAAATAGGGCATTTCAAAGCACTAAAAACTACCTTCAACAGTGCTAGAAAAGCGCTATTAATCATGGTGAATATAAAGTGGGGGTCCCCATTAATAGTTCTAAAAAATCACTGCTAAGAGTCCCCCTTTATAAATAGTATTTTGAGTGCTAATAAAGGACACCTTTATGAAATCTATTTTGAGATCTGAAAATGGAGTCCTTTATCAGCACTATTTCGAGCACTTATAAAGGGGACCTTTATCAATGCTCAATTAGAGTTGATAAAGGCCATGTTTCTTGAGAAAACCTAGAACCTATATAGAACCTACACACCTAATACAACTCCTACTCAAATAGCACCAAAAAGAACCTCCACACAAACTAGGTGCACAAAACAACACATACACACACAAAAACATTGAAAATCAAAATTGCACACACAAGAGTTTTGTAGATAATTCTATATAAATTTTCTTGAAATCTTGAATACAAAAAAATACATTGCTATATACTTTTAAAACAATGTTTTATGTTGTTAGAATTAAAATTATCCATCAAAAAGTTAAAAACATTAATTTTTCACCCTTTTTACATTCATGATCCCTTCTCAAAAATTGTTGTCCATGGTATTATTTGCCGACAAAGCATCTGAACTCAGGAAAAAATTTCACCTATATAAGAAAGCAAATATTATGTTAATATTACAATAATGAAATAAACTGAACATTAAAAATGAAATAATACATTAATAAAATGACAATTTTTAATAAAAAGACACATTTGGTTAGGTAGGGGGCTATAAGATTGTATGATACCTGATACCTGACCTTGATATGGGTATGTAACAAGCCATGATAAGCTACTAGAGAAACAAAAAGGAAAAAGTCCACAGAGTACAAAAATTAATGATTTTTTAGAGGTTTCATTGTGTATGGACTTTCCCACATTCTCTTCATAGTCCTCCTAGTGGAAGTAACTTCAAAAGATAATATGAGGTTCCAAAGGTGGTGCTGATAAAGGCACAAATGGTGTTTCCTTGGGATTAGAAAAAACCACATCCATGAGCTCCATTTGATATGAACTGCCCTGATCATCAGCCTCTCAGTCACTTTTTGAACCAACATTGGCCTCCGTGTCCTTGGGAAAGTAAACTAGAGAGGTGGGAGGGGACCAAATTTCACCAGCCTTTTGAAATATCAAAGTTAAAATGGCTAAAGGCTTCTCCCCCCGTGACGATGGAGAACGCTAAGCCGGTGCCTCCCCCACTGGAGGGGGAGGTACCTCGATCATCCTCTAAGAGATATTTGGCCTATTTCTCCCCATTTACCAAACATGAACTCTTTCCTCATTTATCATAGATCTCTATGTGCCCTATATTTCCCAAGCTCTTATTGGGGAGCCCTAATTTTCCTTCATCGATCGTGGAGATCAACGATTCCTTGACGCTCCTCAATAATACCCTAGTATAGCGCATCCCCCATAGATAATACCATTAGTGGACTCCATTTATATGTTTTTTTTATTATTGGGATCTACAAGAGATGACGACGGTGGGTCTTCTCAACAACAGATGCTTTTAGATTCATTTCGCACTAGAGAACAACCTAGTAAAAGCATGGTCTAGTGTGAATCGCAGCTGAAATAGGTACCACTTCTTCCTCCAAATATGCTCTTATGACTTCTATATGAAGCGGGACTCCCCTTTGGTGTCGATATGAGTGTGTTTCCTTAATCTCCACTTCCTTTTCAAAATCCTTCAGCCATTAGAATGATTGGCAACTTTTTGTGGAGGTATATATCCTCTAATCACCAAACCAATGTTGTGTTCCATCCTGTTAATCCACATTTTTGCATGGAAGTGGATGCCTCGAGGAATCCTCCTAAGTGCATTTGGATTACCATATGAGAAAAATATAGATATAAACAATAGGTCATGTATGATTCATGGGATGACTTCTATTCCTGTTTCAAGCATTTGGGAAAGTCATCGGCAACATGTAGACATGGGTCTGAAAACCAGATTTTTTCTAATAAACATATGGTCAAAGGTGAGGTTGTTGTTCATGACATCCCACTGAGGGCCAATTACAGTGGAAAAATTCATTGGTCAAATTTGATACTCTTGATGAATCTCAATTCCACGGTACCGGGAGTATAGGTTTGTAGGAGGTAGGTAGGGGGTGTCCAAGCAAGGAGTGGGGAGCCCTATCGGCACTAACGAGTTTTAGTTTGATGTAGGGGAATCATAGAATGGATCTGCATGTGATTTTGACCTTAATGTAGTGGTGGAGAGCTCAGACTCTCTTTCTACCTCTCATGGTGGGGATGTCCAGCCAGATAGAAATAATAATTCAGTTTTGGAACACATTGTATCTCCTTTTTCTGAGCCTCCATGTGAAGAAGTCGATGTTCCAATGCCAACATTGGTTTCTCAAATAAGGATGTCCTCATGGATGCTACAGTGATGTTGAATAGTGATGAGGCAAAACCTCTGGGGAACATATTGCAGGAGGTGGACTTGCGGACTGTTGGGCCTCCACATAACAATGGGAGGCTTGAGGAGGGGAGTGTAGTTGAGCCTCTTGTAATACAGGAGGTGCACCGATTATCTACAGTAGTGTGTCAACCTAAAAAAGGTAGTCGGGATGAGGGGAGTGTCTCGGGCCCCTTGGACACAAACATTTTCTGTTCAAAATCCCCATCCTATCTAAAGGCAACATGTATGGGAAGAACAAGCAGTGCCCTAGTAACATGGGAAACTG
This sequence comes from Viscum album, assembly GCA_963277665.1. Lineage (NCBI taxonomy): Eukaryota > Viridiplantae > Streptophyta > Magnoliopsida > Santalales > Viscaceae > Viscum > Viscum album. The sequence goes on from OY728163.1 coordinate 1,757,143,962, forward strand.
TTTTGGGACGAGGCCTCCATGGAAGGCCCGATGGTTGGGTTGAGGAAATTTTTTCATAGTCTTGTTGTTCAAGATCAAGAGGTGTCTCATGAGGAGGAGGAATCTGGTGATGATAGTTATAGCCATCTCTCAGTGGGCAGTTGGGACCATTTCAAAGGGAAATATTCTAACATCCCTAAAGGAAGAAGGGATTAAAGGGAAGATTGACCCCAAGAAATGCATTGTGGTGCAGGGGAAAACCCCAAGGGACGTAAATAAAATTCTTACATGCCCAAAACAATGAAACCAGGTCATCCAAAAAAGGTGGGATCAAGGGAAGCAAAGACCTGTAAGGTTGGGAAATTCGTGATCTAAGCATAGATCCAAATGTGGAGGCAGAAGAGGTAGGGGAGTTCTTGAAGCTCATATTCCACTATAAGGATGAATTTATTAAAAAAGTCCTTTGTCTCATTGCCTCAAATGAGGATATTGTAAGAATTTATCATTCTCTATGATGGTGGTTTGTAATGGTCTTGTCCTTTGATAGAATGAATCACCACACTACATTCTTGGAGAAGTGATTTGACTTTAATGGGTTGTTGTTCATAGAATATTTATTTTGGAGAGATCTCACTCTCGAACCCATCTAGCTCTATTTGGATTTGACCCAACACTCTTTAGGACTCTATGGGAAATTTTTTCCTCCTCTTGTTATCCCTGAATTAGAATGTGATGGTAAAAACCACTATAATTATAGAAAATCCCCCACCGACTTGAACTTCTTTCACGGGAACCCCACACATTGTTACCAAATCTGTTTGCACACTTTTTGTTGATGGTGTTGGATATAAGTGCCTCATTTGATTATTTTAAATATAGAGATATTTGGGTCATCTGGACAATGTTTTTCTTTGTGGAATATAACTTTTTGATGATTCCAAAGCCCCTGTGTAGGGGAGGAGTGGGAAATTTCATCTGAATGCACTGAAACTATCTCATAAAGTGGTGTAATGTATACCAATATTCAGTTAATCCAAGTGGATAAACACCCTCATATATGGATAAATGATAGACTTAGGCTACAGGATCACCCTTTACATCATTGGTAATTTCAAAGGTTAGTGCTTCGTATGGTATAAATAACTGATCATACTGGTTCACTTTTCTCTTGATCTCTTAGATCTTTAGTGTGATTAGAAATACCCCACTAATATTTTATAGAAATTTCATGAACATGAAAGTTTTAATGTTGTGAGTATTAAGTAACTCATATCCACCAATGTGGGACCCATCAAACCCCACCGCAGTTTTAAGGGGATGAATTTACTCCTCATATTTGTCTCCTAAAATCATTCCACCATAGATCGCCTTAATGTCTGATATGCTGATGCTGATATCACCATACATAAAATAAAATGTGTTCATGTATTGACTCTATAAAATGAACAAGTCTACCATCATAATTTTTTACAATAATTAATGGTTTTTTAATCCTAAATAGATTCATAAAATCCAATCTTTTTCATCTCAACCATAAACTCTGTGGAAGAACATTGAACCACGAAGGGAAAACCCCAGTGCATCCCAAAGCTTCCACTTGATTGAATAACCCAACCAAATAACCACCCAAACTTCTAATTTGATAAAAAATTATTCATTCTTGATCTATAAATATGGGTTTTAACCTCTAAATCATGTTATAACCTTTTAAAATCAATCCTCATAGGCTTCAAAATAAATTGCATGACTTGTTCAAATTCAAGTGATCACATGACCATAATAGGATAATGTGATCAAATGAACCTAGGAGAGTTATATGATTACATATACCTTGAAGATTTCTGTGATCACATAAATAATACAATAATACATGAATCATGGTTCAGGTGAATTACTTTGATTATGTGATCTATTTATGTGATTTGATCATGTGATGAGATCAAACGATCAGTTCACATGATGAATTCATACAAAAGAGATTATGTGACATGATCACATGATTAAGACTATATGATTTATAGAAAAAACTAAGAGTTCTCGTAGATCTATGAAATATTGAGTCATCAGTGAAATAGATTTACCATTACTCTCCTATCTGTAGGAAATTTCACAGAATACCAAGAGTATATTAGAATAATAAAAGAAAAATAGAATGCCCATGGAATCATTCGAGTATTTACTTCCATATAAAAAAAGTCCTTTTTCTTCATCAAGAATTAGTATGTGAGGTGTTTATGCATCTAAGCTATGATGTGATATAGGTTATATATGAGGTTCGTAGGAACCCAGATTTTGAGGGGCATGCATATCTATATGTCATGCAGGTTTATTTGAGCAATTGTTGAGATGAAAGATCTATGGACAATGATTTTATTGTGCCAACATCAAGATTACATCTGTGATTGAGTATACACAACATCATTTCTCTTCCTACAAAGGCATTTCACATTGACATAAATCATCTAAAATAAACTCACCCTGCAAGGAATAATGTAAATCAGATCAACATTTCATTATATAATTTTTCGTTTAAATAGACATATTATATCGTAAAACTATATTTACATCTTTATGAATGGTTTATTTGGTCCAAAAAATAATCTAATAATATAAATAATTATTCTTTTTTCACTTTACTACTGTTGGTTAACTACCACGTTGCATAGTATCTGATCTGATCATCCAATCTGGCATCCCCATCATGCTCTCATTGGACACCATCTCTATAATATCATCTTACTCTATTCACTTTTCATTCTCTTCCTACATGCATTTACCTGGTAAATGGGTGCAGTAGAAGAATGAAAAGTGAACGTAGAATGATGATATCAATGAGATGGTGTCAGATGAGAGAATCATGGGGACGTTGGATCAGAATATCAGATCATATGCTATGTTAAGTGGAAGTTAACCAACAGTATTGAAGAATCCCTATTTTTGTTGTTAAATTTGTGAGTGGTGCACAACCAATATTCATCTGACACACATCATTAGTAGAAACCGTTGTATAATTGACTAAAATATTGAATATAAATGATCCATGCCTTAATAGGTTAGGTCTAGTTATTTTTGAATCATGGATACATAAGGAACTAGTTCATAAGAGTCTCTCAATAAGTTATGCTTTACTAGAATGAAAAATCATTTCAAAAACAATTCATCATAACCTAAGGATATAAAACATAAAAAAGTGTGATCATAAATGCCCAATAAGTGTAAACAAGGTATATATCAATGATCATTTAAGGATAAAATAAGTAATAGGAAGTCACCTTCATCCTATTTTTGTAAAATCTCCCAACAGGTATGATACCCATTCGTTTCTAAACACATCTATATCATCTTGTGAATATGAGTTTTTGCGACAATCATGGTAGTACTAAAAATATATAAAAATACAAAGGATTAATAAATATTTAAAATGAACTTGTAATTATTTTCAAAAATCCCTCTGCAGGGAAGCTAGATTGTTGATGAAATACTATCTCTTTCAAAAATTTACAAACATAATAACCACTGTCCTTTACATTTTATTTGTTTTTGACACTGCAGAAACATTGAGAAAAATAATTAATTTGTTTTGATATGTGTTTGGATTGTCCAATGTTATTTTATATTCTAGTATAATTTTCAAGTTGTAGATCTTTTAGGCATTCTTTTCCTTAGGCCCTGGATTCATTCCATGAAGTAGATGATATTGATACACCACCATATCATAATAGAATCATCATTAAAAGATAATATAAATTATATAACTATATGTTTAGTTATAAAATGTTGGATCTAGTGGATTACATATTAACAAACACCATCATTTGTGGTCGGTTTGTTTCATATCCATTCATTTAATCAAGAAAATAAATCATTGGAGTGTCCAAATTGACTGTAATCCAAATCCACTTCTCCTTAAAAATACAAAAAGGAATAATTAATGAATGAAATGAAAATATATTTGATATTATTAAAATGTCTAGTTTTACCACTACATCATTGGAAATAAAAATATTATGTCATCTATAATTTTGTTTTCAAACAATTTCATCGAGATAACATTATTGCAGCCTCTTTATCAGAATATATTTCTTCTTTTGAAGAGGTTATGTGAGGACTAACGAGTCCAAATTTTTGTTCGTGGGGAAATACCTTCAATTTTTTTCATATATATGCCAGCGAAAAATACAAAATGTATTTAGTAATAATTATCATAGTATATCATCTTTTTAAAAATCAAATCATGAAAACATACCTCAAGTATAGATTTATATTTGAGGCACCTAGCCATTCATACTTGAAGATTTCATTTACATTTTCATCTCTAATGAAATCAGATTTTTCCTCTCCATATTTATTTTTTTTTTCAAAATCTACAGTGTGATCATTGTTGTCAGTCAACTTTGTATCCACATGAGCTTGCAATGATAATAATTATGGATATAGAAAGGGTGGAGAGAAGGTTATCTCAGTAGACTATTTCAATCGGATGTTTGATAATTGAGGTATTATTGATCTGAAATTTCTTTTCACCCCATTCTCTTTGTTGTTCTGTAATAACATTCATTGGTTTAGAACTTTTTCATTAAATGTTAAAGGTTCATCTATAAAAATAAATTGGAAATGTATACCTATTTATTGACATTTTTTTACAGGAATTGGCGGCCATGTGATGAATGTTCCAACAACTTGTTTGACTATATGAATGTTGTCATAATCATTTGGAATAGATAGCTCGGCACTCAGCTCATTAGCTACATTAATCAAAACTCTGACATGATTTGTTGAAAGTTTCCTATTATGTAGCATCTTTTTCTATATATTGAACATTGTAGCCCTCACTATAAGATGATAGGTGGGTGTTGATAGATATAAATTATAATCATTTTCACCCTATAGAATATTAGTACAGGAATGGAATCAGTGTCTATGTGATTCAGATTTCACAGAAACAATTGTTATAGCATTGATTACCTCAGCTAAGTCATGTTTTTTAGGGGAATGACTCACCTCAAAGTTGGGGGGGATCTTCATACATGGGTTTTTGTTGAGTTGTTTATTCTCTTTTCATCCCCTCATTAAACATGCCATCATCTCTCTTTGGTATTGTAATTCTTCTTGAAACATTACTATTTTTTCACCCATCTTTTTCATTTCTTTAGTTTGATCAGCCACTTTTTTTTATGAAAATATGTTTCGGGTGTCACCCCAAAAACTGAACCTCTGATGTGGCCATACTGTTCTGGCTACTTCAAGGCCGTTGAAATTATGTCTATATCTGGTGCGAGTGTTTTTGATTCCTATGACTATGTCAGATAGAAAATATAGGAAAATAAGTCTTCATTGTTATGTAATAGAGATTTAAAGAATATCAAAAGTATATTATGTCATACTTACACATGTTTCCCACATATTTTGTGTTTTTTCATATATTAGTCTCCCCTCTTTATTGACACAATACTCCATCCAAAACAGATAGATTGGGATGGAAGTGGATTTCGATTTTGATTCATCAATATGCATATAAATAGAGGAACATGGTTATGGTGTTGTTTTATGTCACATAAAAATATTACGATGGATTTAAAATACATACCAATTTTTTCTCAAGTGAAGCATACCCCATCCATGCCTTAAGACAGGGGTACACTGGTACTGTTTCCCGTTCACTATTTTCAACACCCAGTTGTTGTTTCATAAATAAAAAATTTTAAATCAAAGTGATGAATACAAGCAACGTCAAACAACCAATTACAAGACCCAATGTACCTGAAAAGTATTCTCCCCATGACGGTTGCTAAATGTATCACACACTCCATAGGATATCGATTGTGCATAAAGAGGAGGTGGGTGTGAATTGATTTTCACTTCAGCATCATTAAGATGATATTTTGTTAAAATTATGTAGAAGCCTCAATGAATCCTTTCTGCAACTCTCAATTCATTTTCCTTGTGCGATGAATCTACAATAAATTCACTCTACAATGGATGATGGAGAGTAAGTAAATGTTTCAGTCTTTTATTTTATTTTATTAAATAAAAGAAGTGATATCATAATGTTACCATAATCTCTTCCGATATTACTGTCTGAAGCCCAGTGAAAACATGGTGCCACTACTATACATCAATATGCACACATTGCCAAGTGATTATTCTAATGTATCTACTAAAGATAACTTTGTTGAGGTTAACATGTTGGCCTCTATTATTCCATCCCACCTCATATTTGATGTCTCTTTATTTTGCCTTAAGGATATTGGCTAAAAATATTTTACTACAATTCTCTTGTTTCTTTTGCGCCATCATGGTTTCATTTACAACCATTTCCTTATAAGAATAATCATTTTAATCCTCTAGAGAACTACCATTGAAACTGGGATAAGCAATAATAGGTTGAGAAAACTATTTTACCTTATCACTGGGACCAACAACAATAGGTTGAGAAACCTATTGTTGCTCTGCACTGGGATCAACAGCAGCCGGTGGAGAGACCTACTGTGCCTCTAGATTCGGTACATCAGCAGATGCAGAAGTCATAATCTACATAAGTGGTTTAAAATTTAATTTAGATTACATAAAAGTTTTAGTAAAAACTTAATAAAATAACATGGCCCAAAGTATATTACAACAAACAAATCACTTGATTATTGAACTCTTTTTTTAAAGACTGATGAGATTTGACCCCTCAATCGAATATGTGAATCCTTTCATCGTGGTCTCCTCTGACATACAAAATGGAATCTACATTGGGTCCGCTATGAAATGATTATGTTGTCCCAACCATCTGGTAAACTGTAGATTATGTGTATCTGATATCCATTTTTCAACCCTAGATGGATTCAAATGCCTTTGATATTTTTTGTGTGTTTGAAAATATGGCTCAACATCAATACAATTATGCAAAACATAAAGGTTAGACTTCTCATAATCTATAAAATTAATTGTGACAACCTATCTTATAGAAATTCTTCCACCCTCAATTAGCCTAGTGTGACAAGATTTAGGTAGGCCAATGATTTCCACAACAAATAGGTATTTGATACCGAATTCAACGGCTTCCTCCACAATATATTTCTCTACAATATAACCCTCTGGACAACATCGATTTTTTAAATACCCTTTCAAAATCTTCATATACCTTTCAATGGGGTATATCTATCTATAATGTACATGACCACATAGTATAATCTCTTTCACTAATATAACTATAAAATGAACCATCTTACTAAAGAGTTTCTAAAGGAAGATCATTTCAAATTCACATAATATGATAAATATTTTTCTTAACATAGTTTTCAATTTTTCTGATTCTATAACTTTGCTGCATATAGATTTTAAGAAGAAACATATTTTCATTAATGTATATAAGACATTCTTGGAAAAAATTCTATGTAATGTAATAGTAATTAGATCTTACATCAAAACATGGCAATCAGGTGATTTTAGACCCTTTAACATTAAATCACTCATTGAAACGATGTTCATGATAATTGAGGAATACACCTATGGACCCTTTAAGTTATTCAAGTAGTTGAATAACTAATATCTCTTCTCCTAGAAAAAGTATAAGTAGTAGGAGGAAGAAATGTTTGTTTTTCACCCTTCACTGGTGCCAACTCTTCTCATATTCCCATCTCAACCATGTCCAATATAGCCTTAATTCAATCCTTTGTTTTGCTGAGTGAATTTTCAACATGCCGATGACACTATCAAATATATTTTTTTCAACGTGAATAACAACGAGAAAATGTCTAAAATTAAGATAATTCCTGTATGGTAATTCAAAAAAAATGGATCTATTTTTCCAACTGGTTTTTGTATAGTTTTTCAGAATAGTTTTACCAAAATTAGTGTCCACATATTTTACTTTTGAAAATAATTGTTAACCTGTTAATGGATATAGTGTAGTATGTTCCTCTGAACTTCTATCGAATGATGCCTTCCAAGATCAGTACTTATGTCGTCGGGGTAGAAATATGTGATGTCCTAAAAACACAGTTTTTGATGAATCTTTCAACCTAATTGACTGTATACCTTGTTCGCAAATGGGACACCCTTGAGTTCCTTTAATTCTATATCCTGAAAAATTATCCTAAGCAGGAAAGTCATTCATCATCCCATACAACATGGATCTCTAAGTGAAATCCTCATTTTTGTAAGCATCATACAACGTAATACCTAAATCCCACAATAATTTCAAATCCTCAATCAATGGAGACAAATAAACATCAATATCATTACCTGATTGTTTTTGTCATAATATAAGCATAGAAAACATGATGCATTTTCGGTTCATGTGTAACCATGGCGATATGTTATAATTTACCATCATAACAGGCCATGTACTGTGAGTGCTTCTTTGAAAACCAAAAGGATTCACTCCATCTATAGATAACGCTAGACGCAGGTTTTTCAGCTCATTTCCAAATTCAGGATACTCTTGATCAATTCTCTTACATTTAGGAGAATCTATTATGTGACATAGTTACCAATCTTTAATTCTTGTATATTCATGCCATGTCAATTTTCTTTTAGTCTTCTCACTTCAATATAGGAGCCTAAACCTTGGAATGATTGGAAAGTACCATACAACATTCTTAGGACTTGATTCATATTTCCTGTATCGAGAAGCACCACATTTTGGGAATTATTTAATTGATTGGTCGTCCATGCGAAAAAATATACAGTCATTCGGGCATTCGTGTATTCATTTTGAGATCATACCCATCGAGTGTAGCAGTCATTTGGCATCGTATGTTCAGCTCAAGAGTTCTTTATCTTCTGAGAGCATGTCATTAAATAGTGTAAGTAGTTCTAAAAACCTGGTGTCACACTACCTATTCCCTAATTTCAAATTATATATCTTCAGTACGGCTATCAATGTTGTATATTTAGTGAAGCCATCATACAATGGTGTCTTTGTGCAACTCTATAACTTCTCAAGCAATTTTGGGCAATCATGATGTTCATCTTCAACCATCCTTGAAATTTCCTCAATACAATATTCATCATCATTCACATATGTAATCACATCCTCCATACGATCATCTTCATTGTTAATTCTTGTAATCATATCAAATGAACCATAAAATGAAGTTTTATCCCAGCCACTACCGACATTCGTATTTCACCATGTTTATTCCAACATGTATAACTTCAATCTATTCTGTGACAGATCAGGTGTTCTTCCAACTCCTCTCGACAAATTTTTCTTGAATAACCATAGTGTAAACATGGGCAAAAGGATTTGAGAAGGGTCATATTCATGATCTTTTTCAAACTACATAAACTCTTTCATGCCATCTTCATACACTTTTGTTAACTGATGGGAATTCATACATTCTTTATTCATATTCATCGTATTTGATATAGTAATATTATTATTCAACAAAATAATTACACAGAATATGTTCTATTAGGGTCATCATTCATCTATAATTAATGGAACTAGCTATGGTAAAAAATACCCTTACATCTCCATACATTACTGAAGACTAAATTAGATCAGACCCATCTCCCTAACCACCTAATCAATGTAAGTAGCTATGAGAATTCAATGCACTAGAATGTTTTAGTATCCCACATGTGATCGATATGCATTATTGTAAACTGGATTTTTATTGTTTCTCTAAAAACATAATGTATCTACTCAAGAAATATAGTACTAAACTAAGAGATGGTATTATTTTTAATAAATTTCATGTGGGTGGAATGATTCATTACGTGTGTTGTTATGGCTATTTGACTAGGGTGTCCATAAAGTGTATCATAGGATCCTCTAGTGAAGGGATTTTCTATGATTCTATGAAATTTCACTAGTAAAAAAGTGGTGGTTCCATTGGAATGGGAAATATTTTGATTTATATTCAATGGTGTAAGAATTACAATATGAAAAACAAATGGCATACCAATCATGCCAACAACCGCTACACTATACAAACACACAATCGTTCTCACAATCGCAACACCATACAAACCAAACAACCACAATTTCATATTTTACAAAGTATACCTTACTCAATTATGTTTGTTAATTCTAGGGCTATCACAAAAGTTTTACCATCCTGGGGAATTCATTCATTAGTCAGTATAATTATATTACCAATTTTTATATTCAAATGTTCAATCGGAACCAACCAACACGCAATTCATTTACTGTGTAAACAATGACAACCAACGACCATGATTTTCAGTGGGGAATTTATCCTTTACATTTCACAACATAACCATAAATATAAAATAGTAGTAACATGAAAAAAAAGTAAACCAATGAGTAAAAAGAGAAAACACACCACGAATGTGTCATTCAGCGTGCAGGAGAGGTGCATTCATGGAAGAGGAGAGGCATGCGGTAGAGGAGATTACCAGCTCAAAAGAAAACATAAAATGAGAAATCACATTTTAAATAATATTATTATGCAATAGTGGTATTTTATTTTCTATATATGATATCTTCTTCCAATTTATTTATATTTAGTGTATCTACTATTTTCTTAGATGTCCAACTTATGAATGGGACATGTCTGCTTTTCTGGAGAAAGATCATTTTTAATTTACTCTAATTTAGGGTTAAAATATTCCACATTAATTGTATGTTTCTTCCAGGGGATAGTTGCTATCTTGTAGGGATCATGAACGCCTATTATGTTAGTGGAACATCAGGCCAGTTGTTGGTTATGATACTTGTTTGGGCCATATCATAACATTTCCAATTATAATTGACCCATGTCTATTTAAATATAGGATTTGCGGGGAGGGTCATACAATGATATATAGAATGTATAAGAGAGGTAAAATTATCCTAGGCTCTCCAATAAAAGTGAGGAAAGATGAAACATACACCAGGTGAGGGAGAACCACCCAAGGGGAGAGGAAGGGGTGGTTGGAATAACACGGAGGGATTATAAACTTATGTTTTTTCTTCATTACTAAGGATATTATTTTCTCTCAAATATAATGGATGATTATTGATGATTTCTCGCTATTGTGAATATTTTTTTACATGGATATGCATAACCTAATTTACCTAAGGTTGAATATCTTCCACCAACTCAATATTATTTCTACCTCCCAAAAAATTGATCACCTTGTAAAAAATCATAATGCATTAGATTAAACTATTTCAATTATTTAACATGTATTGGGTGAGAAGATCTATGATGACCATTTTTAATGGTTTTCAGTGGAATAGATAATAAACAAGATGTAAAAAAAAGGAAAAAAACAATTATATAGAGGTATAGGTTGAGGCCCATGAACTTTTATCTCTAGAGAATTTAGAAAAAGGGAGTTGAGACCAACTACCTACTAGCAAACACATTAAATACATTGAAAACTGATGAAATCCATCCATATACTGTCCCATAAATAATGTTTGATAGCTTCACTCTTGAGATTAATTGTTTTCCACTAGAATAATATCAATTAACTTATACATTAATAGAACAAATAATACATGGGAAAATTAAATGGGGTGAATTTATGTTTATCTCTAGTTGCATCGCCTAATAAAAATACCACACCCTCGAATACTTTTAGAGAATAAGGTTATAAATATGGAAAAGGAATATTTATAAAAATCTAACTATCATATATTGGATCTCCCCAATTAGATAGAAACCAACACATGTCATTGTTTCTCCTCCAATTCCAAATAAATGAAATTATCCAATGATTGACCACAAAACATATCCCATGATATCTCTAGATCCTCATAATCACCAAGAAACAAGATCCATCCCTAAGGAATAACTACCAGAAACAAGATAATAAACTATGGAATCCAATGTTCACTTAAATAAATAATTAAAATAAAAAAATCTAAAAATCCACCAACCATATCTATATATTCAAATTAGGGATATTTCCCTCATAATTAAAAAATAACTAATATAGAAACTCACAAAATGAATTACTCTTAGAGTTATCCTACTTAAGGATCACCCTTAAACGGTTAATTAAAGCATCCTGAATCACCATACCCAACTCAGCCACAAGTACAATCCTCTAACCATAAAAATACATATCACAATGCATTAAACAATACATAAAACATTTTTAATGGTTTGGAACAACCTAAATCAATCTAAATGAGTATGATTTGGAAGCCAGAGGAGGAGGACAAGGAGGAGGAACATGAAGTGGCGGCAGAGGAAGATGAGAAGTTGAGTCGCGGTGGAATAGGGATCGCGACTGAGGAGGAGGAGAAGGCAGCAGAGGAGGAGGAGGAGGACAGCCGCAGCGGAGGAGGGATCATGGAAGAGGATGAGGAGAAGGCAGTGATGGTGGGGGATGAGGAGGATGGTTGTAGTGGAGGAGGAGGACAAGGCAGTGGCGATGGCAGAGGCGACAGAGGAAGAGGAGGAGTAGGTGGAGAAGGAGGAGTCGTGGCGCAGGGTACAACTCCTGTGAAGGATTGAACATGTGCGACATAATAGGGGCATGTTATGGTAATTTTATAAAAAATTATGGAACATTTATCTGTGATAATATAAATGAGCTGATAAAATATACCTTTATCAGTGCTAAAAAAGCGCTGATAAAATAAATATTTATGAGCGCTAAAATTATAGCACCGATAAATACTTATTTCAACAATCCTTTTTAATTATATATATACATTAAAAAGTATTATATATTTATAAATAAAATAAATATATTAATTGTAAAAAATATAATAAATACAATGAATTAATCTAATAAATCTAATAAATTTCTAATAACAATTATTTTTTAATATAAATATATTAATTTAATATAAATTAATAATAAAAACTTTTATCAGTGCTAATAATAGGGTTGATAAATGTCCACGTTATCAGCGCTAAAAAAGCACTTGTAAAGGGTACACCTATATCAGTGCTTGTTTTAGCACTGATAAAGTCTACATTTATCAGAACATTTACCTAGCACTGATAAAGGCCAACACCTTCATCAGCACATTCTACTTAGTGCTGATAAAGGGTAGTGCTTCCCTTTCCTTTATTTGTGGTAGTGCCTTCTCCATCCTTCAACCATAGTGACGATCCAAGCATCCAAGATCTTCCATGGGGTTTTTTCCTTCAATCTTTAGCCATTTTGAGAGTCGTCATTTGTGGATTAAAGATCCTGGTAAGGCTAATCTTCCTCATGTTTCTCTATTTGGTTTAGGGTTTGTATCTATTCTTTCTCTCCACCTAATTCTCTCCAAACCCTATTTTTCGGTGAGATTTAGTTTGGGGCTTCAATGGTTGATTGAATTAGGATCTAAGGATTTAGTTGAAAGTTCCTTCTCAAACAGATTCATGGTAGGTGGTTTAGAAGTTGTATCACTTGTCTTTCAAGTGGATTTGTGCATGTAGGGTTATGTTATTAATTTTACATTTTTGTGTTCTTTGTTCCCTCAATTTATTTGGATATAGTGGGTGTCTAAATGGTACATTTAACCCATCTTGATCCCTATGGGATGAAATGATGTTGACTCGACAAAATTACATCCACCCATGGGTTGTGCAGATATTCCCCGGACTTAGAGTTTAGCAAAGTGAGTGTAAGTACATTTTGCGAGAACAAAGATCCCTTGATGAACATGTTAATATCCTTTAAGGATGTTTAATTAGAGATTAGTAATACACTTATGTTGGGTAATGGCCAGAGAGGATGATTGGTTGGCATGGAAAATGGTTAAATGAATTAATGGGAAAATTCTAGGGAATTAACGTTTTACTTGAATATGATTAGTGAGATAGGCACGTGAAATTGGAATGGAGCTAAAGGGGATATGTAATATGAAGGGTGAATGTGTTAATGAATTTTGAAAATTTTTAATTCCCCATTTATTGATATTTTTGTGATATTTTAAATGATAGTGGCTATGCTTATAGTGATATGGATAATTTTGATGAATGATAAATAAGCATGTGCACATGGCTTGGTTGATTGGGATATAGAATTGAGGATCTACGCCCACAGGTTGAGTTGGACTGAGGTTTTATATCCACCCCCAAATGCCCAGGTTAGGGAATGGGATGGATTTTTATTCCCCTAACAGTGGAATTCCACCCATAATAAGGCATCGATGATAGGATTATGAGGATGTTATAATGTGATGCCGAGTGAAATAGGACTTGACCTTTATTCCCATATGCTTGAGAGGGTTGAAGAACCCTAATCCATAGAACACATTAAAATAGTAGATTAAATAATGATGTGCCTATGTAGTGAACCAGAACTCAATAGTGATATAGTTCATAGAACATAGTCTAAAATGGCCTATTGAACTATAAATCCATACTATCCATTATTTATCTCTTTCATGGACTATTTACTCTTGTTGGGTATTTTATAGAAACTATTGGTGGTGGCCTACTGAGTTATACTCACACCCTTATTGTGACGCCATTGGGTACCTGATCATATTTCATGCTTAGAGGTCATTATAAGGGCAAGGGCCCTATGCTAGGGAGTTGAGTTGGACATGTGACTTGTTTGGTAGAGCTTCCAGACATGGAGTCTAAACCATTTTTGGGATTCTCCTATTTCAATTATTTGGTGGGTTTTTTTCACTTTACATTGTATCCTGGCATGACATATTTTCTATTGTATATGGTTTTACCATGTTTTGAGAATTGGTTATTTGTGCATTTTATAGATTGATACCCATTGTTTCTATTATTTAAATTATTTTTTGTTGTGGATTTTTCTGGTAGAGATATTATAGTCTCCCCATGTATCCTATTATACCGTCTCTGCTAGTTGGTACCCTCTGGCATATGGGGAGGTGCGCTTGAGGTCCTCTGGTGACCCGGCTTGGGGCACTGATTTAGTGGCTCCCAGTTCGAGGACATTACAAAGTGATATAATAGGAGTTATTTTCTTTTTCATGCTATTTGGGGATGGTAGACATTAGGTTAGGAAAATTTCAGGACTTGGTAATGAGATCCTCTTTATGAGTAGCTAAACCATGTATGGGGGAAAATCCATGTCACCCTGGGAGGGGATTGTTGTACTTCTTGTGTGTTATTATATTTGATGATATTTAACTATTGGGTGATACACTTGTTGTGTGATTTTAAAATTTTGTGATATTTCTCTTGTGTCTAGATTGGAACGAGGTTGTATATTCTTACATCATTTTATGTCCCTAGGTGTGTAAGTGGCATGCATCATGATAGAAAAGCACATGAGATGGGTGTTCAAGATATAAAGGTTAGGATGCATTTTTTTTAAATGAAATGAAAATTTTCATAATAATATGATGTGAATGGATAAAAAGGTATGTGAAAATTTCATTTAGTAATTCAAAAATGGTTCTTGATAAAGAATTAAATTGGGATTAACCTGTAGTAAGAGTAAATTTGGATATGGAAATGGTTCTGAATGGGTGTAAATGATAAGGCTTGTAACCGTGTGAATTAGATATCGAGTTAGCCATGGCCTTAAGAGGGATGGAAAAAGTTAGTGATATGGTTGTTAGTGGGATATTTTGGGTTGTGTATGTGAACTGGTTTGGTTAGGTAAAGTGATGATTCCACCTATATGTCTTTTTCCCTTCGTAAAAGTGATACGTTTTAAAGATCATTTTTGTATTGGTAGAGAAATGCCACCTCAATGATGTGAGCCAGTTAGGATACATGGGGATGTTGCAGGGAAATCTCCTCCAGTAGTGGAGCATGAGAATGTGGTGATCCAAGAAAATATGTTATAGTAGTTCTATGATAAAATCACTAATTTTATACAATTTATGGAATGAGACCCAGGGCGGGATTCATCGAGTATGTTTGAAATGACCAGGGAGTTTCAGTTACATCACCCCCTGATCTTTACTAGAGAGGGTGGCCTAGAGGTAGTAGAGTTTGGGATAAAGTCCATCCAAACAATTTTTTACCATCTAAAGACTCATCTTGAGATAAGATTTAAGTGGGCATCCTCTATACTAAGGGGTCAGGAGAAATGTTGGTGGGACATCAAGGTCCAAATAGATCAGGCTGATGGAATGATGCAGAAGGATTTTCAGGATAATTTTCTAGAGATATTCTACCCAGAAACCATGAGGAATGAAACGGTTGCAGAGTTTAGGAGGTTGACTTAAAGGAAAATGTCTGTGATGGACTAAGCTATTCGTTCCCCAATTTGAGAAGCTTCATTATGACATTTAAGGGAGATGAGCCAGCTGTCTAGAAACACATCTATGATGCACTGAGACATGAGTTCAGATCTCAGGTGAATATATTTTTTCTAGAAATGTTTTTTTAAGTGGTGTATCATGCCCTTATCTTAGAGGAAATATTTAAGGAAGCATCATGTAGTGAACTTATAGTGCCAACTTGGTGAGCATGTGGTGCGTCTTATGATAGTAAGAAGACCCTCTTCTGAACCACCCAACAAGGTGGAAGTGCATAGAGTAGTCATAAGAGGGGTGTGCTTCTCAAGGTGGTGCCCAGGTCATCTGTTATTAGTGTGGAAGACCAGGGCACATACATGGCTAGTGTCCCCACCCACCGGTCAAGTGTCGAGCATGTGGAGAGGTTCTGCAGGAACCCACGACATTCAGGGAATACTGTAGGATAGAGGCAGATGTTGAGTGTATGCAGGGGGTATGTTACCCCATATCAAGAATGAAGTTGGAGTTCCACAGGTTGTATTGGTAGAGGTGGTGGTTGCGGAACTCTAGGGAGATATCATCCTTTCCAATAGAGCAGTACAGTGCATGGCACTCAAACTAGAGGCCAAGGTAATGGGGCATGTCCTCTTCATGCAGTTCAGGCTACTCTGGAGGGTGGTTATGAATAATTTTCTAATGATAGAGTTACTATTCTAGTAGCTTCTAATCTTTCTAGTTCATTATTCGATACATGTGCTACAAATAATTTTATTTCCTCTCAGTTGGTAATTATGTTGGGCTTCACCAGGGAGACTACATGTGAGGTAATGTTTCTTGATACTCTACTAGGGGTATGAGTTGGGTACATCATGCAATATAAGGCTTGTAATTTTGCAGTACTTTATGGTAGGACGTTTACATCACCATTGTGATGGTTAGAGGCTAGAGAGTTTGATCTTTTGGGACCGAGTCCTGTCCAGGAGATGTCAGAGAAGGCTTGTTTGATTCAAAAGCATATGTAAAGAGCTCAGAGTAGACATAAGTCATATGAAGACTAGAAACATAGATCAATTTAGTTCAGGGTGGGTGGTAGTGTGTTTCTTTGGGTGTCGCCAAGGTTGGGTCACCATTGAATTCAAAAGAAGGGAAAGTTGGAACCTATATATGTGGGGCCATATGAGATTGTGGAATAGATTGGGCTGGTCGCTTACTAATTAAATCGGCATAGTGGTATAGTGGGATGCATGATATTTTCTATTTTTCACAACTTCGAAAGTATCATCCTCACATGTCTCATGTGATAAATGTCAAGGATGTCAAGCTTGAGGCTGATGCGTCCATTTAGGAGCACCCAGTTTTTATTGTGGATCATAGTGAGAATGTTTTGAAGGGTATGTTTGTGCCCCTGCTTTTTCTTTTTTGGTAGCATGGAAATTTTTTTATAGAAACATGGGATCGGGATTCATATATTCGTTCCCAATGGCTTGGCCTCTATATTTCGATAGCCCTGATGAAGCTCAACAAGAGTGGCTCGAGGATGAGTTGTTATAAGGTGTGGAGGTTGTAAGATCCTGAATTTCTATTAAGTTATGTTTTTTCATACATTTCTATTTTTGTCCTTCCATATGGTCAATTAAGAATTTCCCAAGTCCTTAAGATGGATGAGGGGTGTGATGGGGGTTCAGGAAATGAAAAAGGGGAAAAGGGGCTTTCTGGGAAATCTACACGGTTTGCTCACAGTTTGGAAAACTTTGTGAGGAGAGACCATGCAGGAAGTAGATATCTACACTGTTTTTTGCACGTTCTATCAAAATATTTGAGAGAAGGGTGTTTGAGTAGTATCCTCTCCATGGTTTTCAAATTATTTGGAAAACCGTGCAGCCTACAGACTTTTAAAAAATTACAAAAATTCCATTACAAGATTTCTTATACCAACTCAGGATTTCTCCCCCTTCTCCCACCATCAACCCTAGTGGTGATCCAATATTCCATGATCTTCCAAGATGTGTTTCTACATAAATACTAGGATTTTTGAGTTCCTTCAGTTATGGATTAAAGATCTTTGTAAGGCTATTCTCCCTCATGCTTCTCTTTTTGGTTTCGGGTTTGCATCGCTTCCTTCTTTCCATATAAAGCTCGATAACTCCCCTTTTTTGGTGAGATTTAGTTTTTGGATTCATGGGTTAATTGAATCAGGATTTAAGTCTTCATTTGATAATGTGTTCACCAACAGATTCATGTTAGGTGGTACACAAGTTGTATTTCTTGGGTTTCAAGTGTATTTCTACATGTAGGGTTATGTTCTTAATTTTCCATTTTTGTGTTCTTAGTTCCCTCAATTTAATTGGATATATTGGGTGTCTAAGAGGTAAATTGAAACCCTCTTAATCCCTATGGGATGTAGTTAGGATGACTAGACCAAATTAGGGCCACCCATGGGGTGTGCCATAATTCCCTAGACTTAGAGTATAACTAAGTAAGTGTACGGTCATTGTGCGAGAACATAGAACCCATGGTGAATGTGTTAATATTCTTGAAGGATGTGTAATTAGTGTTTAGTAATAAAAATAGGATGGGTAATGTCCTAAGAGGCTATTTTTTTGGTAAGGAAAATGTTTAAATGGATTAATGGGAAAATTCGTGAAAATTAGCTTTATACTTGAATATTCTTAGTGAGATAGGAATGGGAAATGGGAATTGGGGATAAAGGGGATAAGTAATATGAATGATGGATGTGGTAATGGATTAAGGCATAATGATAATTTACTAGTTATTGATATTTTTTTGATGTTGTAAATGATATCGGAAATTCCTATTGTGATATGGATAATTTTTGTGAATGATAAATAAGCATGTGCACATGGAATGGTTGAGTAGGGTATCGACTTGAGGTTATACTCCTAGAGGTTTAGTTAGACTAATGTTATAGGGTTTCCCCCAATTACAAGTGTTAGGGAAGGGGATGGAGTTTTATTCCCCTAACAGTTGCATTCCACCAAGACTAAGACTTTGTGGTGAGGGTTATGGGGATCTTATAATGTGATTCATATTGAGACATGACTTGAATTTTATTACCATATTTTTGAGAATTTTAAACATGCCTAATCCATTGAAAACATTAAAAAGTTATATTAAATAACTATGTTCCTATGTAGTTAACCTAAACACAACGGTAATATAGTTTAAGGAACAATGTATATAATGGAATATTGAACTTTTAATCATTACATTCCATTATTTATCTCTTTTGAGCACTACCGACTCTTACTGGATATTTGGTAGACACCATTGGTGGTGGACTACTGAGTTATACTCACACCCTTCTCGGGCCTCCATTGGGTACCCAAGCATATTTTATACTTCCAGGTCAGAATAAGGGTAAGGTCCCCAAGCATATTTTGTTCCTTTCATTGTTTCAGGTGCGTTCTTTGCATGATTTTCATGGCCTGTTTGTATTTTATTTTCTTTTTGTATAGAAATTAACTTCCAAAAGTGGAATGAAATAGTAATCATGTGATTATAGAATATATAATGATACCATAAATATTTTTTTTTCAAATATTATGATGAATCATTAGATTAAACATGAATGGTGTTTTTTCAGATCATTTTTTGAGGTTCCTCGACAATCATGAACTTGTTTCATTATATAATTTGATTTCATTCATAGAACATCATTCCAGAATATAAAATAGATTACATAATACAATTTACATTATATTTCAACCATTAAAATGTTTTTATGGACATATTTGACCACATTGATAGAAATTGAAAATAAATTGTCCACGATTTTAGTAAATTAGCACATCACAGGCTATGTTTTTACTTTTAGAATAAGAGTGATATGAGAGGAAGAAAGATGGTTAATTTTTTACATTAACATGATAATATTAAGAATATATTGGATTCTATATATTTTAAAAATCTTGGATAATATTAGGGGAAAAGAGTATAAGAAAATAATGTAATTGAAAAAATAACGACATGAAAATGAAAGATGATTCTTACCTCATGATCTCATCACCTTGAGAACCTCTTTAAGGAATTTGGTTTTGACCTTTTGTTGAGAAATGAAGGTATTGGACATTGGAAAGAACATTTTGTTGGATTTGGTAGAATGTATAGAATTATAAAGTCTTGAGAGGTGTAATAGTAATAGGGGAATGATGGTGGTATTTATAGTGGAGGAGAGGATGGATTTTACATTATTTTAATCATTATTTTAATATTTTTTCTCAAGAATATGAATATTCATGATTCATGTGACCCCAATTAGTAGTAATTTATGATGATTTTGAACCATGTGGTCTTATGTCATGTTTGGATAAACTATGATACATTAAAACGAGTATTTAGCATTTATCGTAACTTATCATATTTAAATATTCATAAAAATTTATATAATTTTAGCTAAATCCCAAAATTTCACCCTAAAAAATTATTCATGTTTATAATTGAAAAAGGAACCCAATTTTTTGAAAAATAATTTTTTAAATATTATTAATTTATTTTTTAAATGAAATCATAATTTATTTAAAAATTACAATTTTCATTCTATAAATCATTTTTATCACCATGAAAAATTAATAAAGATCTAATTATCTTATAACCACAAAAAAAAATAATAATATGATTTACTATTCCTAAGGGTCATATTAAAATTCATTTTAATATTCATAAGGGTATGTTACTATTCATCAAAAAACAAGTTGGTTCTATTAGTCTCCAAATATCTTGCTGATCACAACCGTTGATGGCCATTTTTTGAAATTCAAATAATTGAATTGGTAAAATTATGATTAAAGGATAGTTATAAATATATAATTAAAAAAAAAGTTTCAGGCATTTAAATATATTTTTAAAACCATGGGGTGTTATCGTTATGGTTACTAAATTCATGAATTCAATAACATACATGGTTTTCCTTGAGGGATAAACTATACAGTAGATGAAAATTTATAGTAAAAGGGAAGAAATAAATTTCATAATCCTTCATGCATATATTAATTACATAGTTTCATAGATATTATATATATATATATATGGATTATCAAATATATAATAATTTTACTGCCACATTACCTTATAATCATAAAGTTTATGTGTAGAGAACAAGGAAATCATTATCTTTGAGTTAATAAAAGTAAATTATGATTTTTATTTGATATTTGAAAAGTAAAATGGAAATTTAATGGTCACAAAATTTAATTTTTACTCTACTATTTAACTTTAATGAGAATATTTATTACTTTTTATTTATTTTCATAAATATCAGTGATTGTTTTTATTTTTTATAATTAATTGAATATAAATATATATTTATTAAATTCTATTTGAAATTATTTTTGTAAATAAATTATATGATTACATTATAAAGAAAGCAAGACAATTTCGATGAGTGAGTAAAATAATGTTCCCTCGGTAAACTGTTTTAATGGAGAGGTTTTCATGAGGGAGTAAAATTATGGAATTTGAAGATCTAATTGAAATTATATAAAAATATTTATGAGAGTCTTAATAAAGGTTTTTTTACTAATATAAGAGGTATTAATAGTCTTATTATTTATACAAATATGAAATTAACTTCTCTTCTCCACTTTGGTAGATATCATTGAGTTCTAATATGTACAACACATTGTAGGTGGTGAATGGAAATTGAAAAATAATGAGTGGAATATAATGATTTTAATGGAATTAAATTATTTTAATATAAAAATTTTAAGTTAATATATATGTTTTAACAATATAAATTTTGTTTATGGTGAGTAGATAATTAATTATACAATTATATGGATAATGAATATGAAATTTTTTAATGATATGATATATGGAGAATAAACATTAATTAATTTTGGAATACTAATTTTTATTATAAAAATAATGTAATATAAATTTATAGATGATATAATAATGATGAATTTAGTATGTTTTTATTTTATATTAATTATATAAAACCATTCATCATGGGATAATCTATTATGGTTTCCAGAAATTTAAATTTGATTGTGATGTAAAAAAAGGATCATTTTAAAAAAATTATTTATTAAAGGAAATGAAAGAGATTCTATATTGTGTATAATATTATACAAAAAATTTTATTATATAAATTATATATATTTTGAATTTATTATAGAAATCGAGTGCACTTGAAAATGTATACTGTATTTTGATCTATATGATACCATATCTACTCTTGTCTGATGAGAGTATTTATTATAAGTTCTTTATTTTTGATATTTGAAATATAGTCATTCCAATTTGTATTTTGTGTCATTAAGCTCATTGTTGTTAATTAAATTTCCTCAAATAAATTAAACTACACCCATGCTTGAATAATATGGGGACCTAATGAAATGGTATGGGGCCATATAGAAAGAAGCATTGGTTTCATTACCCAGACCACCACTCCTTTTTTCTCTTTCATTTTTTATCATGGGGTTGAGATTTGATTTATTTATTTCATAGAACTATTTAAATAAATTGATATTTTTTGAATATTAAATTTTTTTCAAGATAGATGATGTATTAAATAGTGATGATATATTCTTGGTGGGGATAAGGTTGAGTATAGGTTTAATGTATTATTCTAAAAGATCAATGTTTGTGGAATCAAATCATGTATTTCAAGGATCTATTGTACATATTTTTTTCAGGAGGATTGGTATTTATAATTCGATATTGTCTTAATATTATATCAATTACCACGAAATGTTGTAACTTTTTTGGTTAGTTTCACCTAGATAATCTTATGTTTGATGGAATTGGGTTAGAGATATATTTTTACATTACTAATAAATGTGGTGGACCGTTGTATGATGAGTGACAATGGATTTTATAATATAATATTGATAATATTATTTTGAAATTAAAATACATTGTTATATGAATACTTATTATTATTATATTATATTTTTTAATTTTATTTAGGGTTATATTTTTATTATTGAAATAATAGTGAAACAAACACCTATGTAGTTATCAAATATGGGGCTAAATCCGGGTTGTATTAGATAATTAATCATGGCCTCCTTTAATCAACCTTTAAGGGGTGATTTATTCCCTAATGATTAAATTTATAAAGGTATATTGTATTAGTAGATAATGATGTTATATATATGTAC